>JANXHW010000001.1:163243359-163605859 GCA_026170595.1 Plestiodon gilberti rubricaudatus
GAGAAAGATGTATCTACTTGCATAGAGAGGGACATTTTTTCTCCCTTTTGCATAACACTAGCAGCCCAATTCTATCACACACACTGCCAATGCAGCCGCATCTCACAGCCCAATCCTAGCGTGCCGCCCGATGATGACGCACCTCCCTTGCTGGCACTGACTGCCGCAAAGTAGTCAGTGCCAGTCGCAAGAGCCTTCCCTGACAGTGTGCTGGTCAGTCCGCTGGTGGGAAGGTTGAAGGCAAGGCCTATACCTTCCCAGCTGCGTTGGAGGATGTCCAAGCACGGTAAGCCAACGGGAAGGCGGGGGGAGGGCGTAACGGGGGGTGGGGATCTCTCTCTCTCTCTCTCTCTCTCTCTCTCTCTCTCTCTCTCGATATATATATATATAGTGCACTTCTTGTTTAGAGATTATGGTTTATAGTATAGATTGCTTACTGTTATTATTATTATTTTTTAAAAATGTTTCTGTATTTTATGTATCTATTATTATTATTATTATTAAAATACACACACACAATGTTTTTCAATAAAAATTAATGCTATGTATTTTTTTCTCTTTCTCTGTGTGTTTTCTTTTGACTATGTTTTTTCTTCACTAATAAAGACAGAGAGAAAAACTTTGCTGAAGTATAATGCTTTTCCAGCAGTCCTATAGCTCAGCTGGTTTCAAATCTCTCCCAAGTTCTGTATGCAACATCTAATAAAATATCCCATCCCTTATTCCAAGAGCAACTGCTTCTGTTGTTCTCGCCTCCTACTGCTGCCCTCCACCCGCACCTTCATTTCTGCAATGTGTGACCCCTATATATGTAACTATGAAGAAGACTCCCCAGTCATTATGTTCCATTATGTTTTATACTGGATGGACTTTGTTTAAAACGTCCATCACTTCCAGCTCTGAAGCTCTGTTGCTCGAACTGAAAATGTCCCAGGCCTCGCCAGTGCAGGAGAAAAACACGGCCAGTCCATTTCAGCACTTTAAAAGGAGAACAAGGATAGTGTTTGAGTCACTGTTGTGTTAGAGGTACCAATTTCAGGTAAGATGAAAAAGCTTGAAAATCCAGTGGTTACGGACAATCTTGTAGCATTTTGTAAAATTGAGAGGTATTTTCCTCAATGTCCTGGTTAAATTTGAGCACTCATTGCTCCAGCATACCAATCGAAGTATCTTGCTCTTTCGAAGTGACGCACAATTGCTCAATCAGTGGGCAAATGGCCGCAACCTTGATGGGTGCTTCTGGAGGGAAAAGTCAGGAGAGGTGGCAATTTGTTGCAGAAATGCCGCAGGAGGCAAAGGCTGCTTAACGTTCTCGCGCTTGTTGTTTCCCCCCTACAACGTCTTCCCCCTGTGAGGTTCCTGATACAGATTCAAGGTAAACCCATGGCTAGAACACTGTGGAGGGGTAAAGCCACTAGAGGGAGCTGTAATGGAAGAGCAGAGCCTGGCGGAAGGGTGATGGATTCTCTGTGCCACTTCTCCACTCCAGATCAACCCTCTTCAAAGCTGCTTCTCCCTAACAGACATAGGTTACACACATTTGTGCCGCGTAACGTGTGTTTTTGTCTTCCGTGGCTACATTTTTGGTCATTAGCTTATTAGCACAACATAGAGATCCTTTCTGAAGCAAGCCTAACCAGCCTGCAATAGTGGACAGCAGCCTTGGTTTGTGTCTGGAGATAGGTAACCCAATCCTGCGTAAAGATATGTGGCCAGTCTAAAAGACCAGCTGCAGTATCCAGCACCCTTCCCGGGTTGCGTTCATCCCCTTCCCTGGGTATAGGGATTCCCTGCCCCAATGGGCTTCCTTGGATGTACGTTGACTCTGGAGCCAGTGTACATCCGGGGCGGCGGGGTAAGGGTGGCCCAGGCTAGAAATGGGCTTGGGATATCAGAGCACACTGCCGATATCCCCGCCCCCTCCCGGCCTGGGCCTGCCAATGAATGGACGCCCTCCCTTGTCGCCCCGCCCACCCTCCCCTGCACCAACGGGTGCAGGACTTACATGCACCGGTGTGTGCGGGGTCCGGGGATTGGTGGAATAAGTGCTGCCAGCCTCAGCGCTGGCGGCCCTTACTCTCCAGGTGTCGAAAATGTGCTTTATGACATGTTTGTGACACCCAGTGCCTGCGGAGCGTGCACTCCGCAGGTGGATACTTGCGCAATAAATGCCATACGTGCAAGCGTCAAATTGGCTCAGACAGAGAGGGTAGCCTGGACTGGAGCACTGAGGGACAGAGACGCACACCCTGTGGTGACTTGGTGGAGGTAATTAAGGACATTAAGGAGCTGGAATATGAATCTTGTGACTTTCTACGCAAAGCCTTAGTTGTGGTCTTGGAAGAGAAAGTGTCTCCTCATCTGAAGTTGCATTTCCCCCCCCTCTTCCCCAGGGGCATTAGAAGCTATTAGGTTCCAGCATCTGGTCAGCAAGTATATGAGACCACAAGTGTGCTAATGCTAAGCAGTTCTGAGTCTGGCCAGTGCCTGGGTGGCACACTGTTCAGGATCCCCATGTATATTGCCTTGAATTCCAGTATAGAAGGAAAGAGGAATATAAATTAAGTAAACAAACCAGGCTCAATCCCAATGTTTTTGGAATAACCATATCAAGGTGTGTGAGGGAGCTGAATACATTTTCCCCATAGGTAACATTGATTGACGCCATTTCAGATAAGAAAAAAAAAAGCGTTATCCTACCTGTGTTTTGAAAGAAAGCAAAGACAGTAATGTAGCTGCCATAGGGTGGGGAGCCACCGCCCTGGGCGGCTTGCACAACATACTTGAGAGGAGAGACCACGTGCGGCGTGAGCTGGGTCTGCCTGCTCTTGCTCTCGTTCGGCTCCAAATTGAACCTTTCCAGAAGTGAGGGGTGACGTGGTGACGCAGGGGGAGGGGTGACACGGGAGCGGAGCGATGCATCATGACATCACCGGGTGGCAAGGAGGGCTAGCGACGGCACTGAGTAAAGATGGAGTCATCCAAATATTCTGAAGGCCATTCCAAAGTTCTGAGGCTTCAGCACGTCTCTGCTTACATCCTTGGCTATGAGTGACAACACTGGTCTAGAAACACAGGAACCCCACCATATGAACCTGGCCTGGGCATCAAGCATAGGGTTTTCACTGACCACTGCAACTGTCAAGATAAGATGGTATCAGGAGTACTATTAAGGAAGGAGTCTAGGTCTAGGAATTCATCAAGGGTACCGTATTCAGGAGAAGACCCATCCCTGCAACTAGTTCCTCAGGAAGCTTTCTTTCCACACATTATAAACCATTGTTTCAGCCTCTCCTGAGTTTAGAACTTTGCTCTGTTATTGTTTTAATATTGAGGATGACAACGATGTATTAATCGCAAATATTTTCGAGGCATGCCAACACCAACATTTATTTCTAAACGTCTTTGTTCTAACAAAATGCTTGCGTACTTGTTATCTTTCCTTCCAGCTTCTTTTTGCAGACTGGCCAAGTAAATCTCATAAACCAGAATGTTTTTTTTTCTGGATCAAGTCCCAGACTCTGAAAGACTCTAAAGGAACACTAACCAGCACTGTGACACCTTCCAGAAGTACAACAACTTTCTTATCAGCAGCAACAGGATGAAAAAGAAGCCAGGAAGCCTTCTAAGATGCAATGAAGGCACCAGGACACACTAAGTCTGAACTTCCCTTTTCCCCATCCATAATAATCTAGAGGCATAGAGAATAGGCAAATATAATTAGCATTCATTGAATGCTGTTAGGGATTCTTTTATGTTTTCCAACAGAATTAACTGAGGTAAAGCTTCAGTATAGATGTGACTTTGGACTCCTGTTTCCTATGAAGTTAGTATTCTTCTGGTTGAAGTACTGTCTCAGATGCCATGAGTGTTGAGGAGCATGTTGGATGAGCCGCTGGCTCATTTTTATTTTTATTTATTTATTTATTTATTTATTTATTTTTCCAACTAAATAATTAATTAAATTTACTTACCCCATCGTCACTGTCGTGCTGCCTAGCAGTTCTCTGTTTCTCCCTTCTTGCTTTCTGTGTCACAGTAGCTTCTGTACAGGGTGGGGGTGCTGGGCATCCTTTGTTGTATGCGTGTGGGGGTGTCATTGGTGAATGTCATTGTGTTGGTCATTTCTAGGTTTCATCCCAACAGTGACCGTTTGCACCTGCCCTCACCCCCCTGCTTGGTTCACTCTGATAGCACTTCTCTGGCCATTGACTTTGGGGCTGGGTTACTGGGTAGGTGTGGCGATTGGCTCCTTATTGTCAGACTTATTGTCAGACTACATCACTGATATAGACCTGATGGGCTGAGATCAGACTGACATTGTGCTACCATCAGACCGCCACTCCATGATTGGTGGGCTGTGTCGGGGTTTCCATGGACACAGTAGAACTTACTTCTGATTGGACACACATTTGATTGCACTGTTAGTGAAGAGAACAAGTGACCCTTTGTTTTGGACACTCTCCTGTTGGCATGACATTATGTTATCAATTATTATTCATATAACCCCACTCATGTTCATGGTGCTTTACATAAACAAAAGTCAGCTCCTTGCAAAAGCTTACAATTGATCATTTGACAGCTAGCCCAGAGTAATCACAGTATTCATTAATTCTGCTCATACAGTAATAAAGCATTGGATGGGTACATTTCTAGTCTATTTCAGCTTGAGTCTGCAAGATAGGAACAATATCAGTTTTTAAAGTTGGAGGTACTAAAGTGTATTAGAGCTGCTGCATATCACCCAGCACATAATGGCAGTGCAAGAACATGTGTGACAGCTTTTAAGAGAACCCTAGAGAAGAATTCTACAAAAGGCTAGATCACTGAAGCAGTGTAGTCCAAATTTATTGCTGTCATACTAGACTACTCCTCCGTCTACCAGCACAAAGATGCCTAGGGAGCTGTATTTGAAAAGACAGCTCCATATGAGAGTTTCATTAGGAGCAAGATTTCTCAAAAGACTTGGATAAAGGGCAAAATAAATGGCAAGAGGAAGATGAAAGACCCGGGAGGTGACTTTCTCAGAGACTAAAATGTTTATGCAAAAGTTTGCAAGTGTGAAAGAAAAAGCTACTACTAATTGCAAAAGAAAAAGAAAAAAAGAGCAAAACCCCATGAAGAACAGTCGTAGGATCAAAGTTGTCATGGAAATGCTTGGTTTAGAGTGGGTCAAGGTGATATCCATCTTCACTCGAAAACTAGATAATTAATGAGATCACGATTTATACGTTCTGCTTTGGTGGTGACTTTTCCCTTTTAAAAAGGCCATGATCCAGACTTCCTTCTTGAGGGCTCTATGGCGTCACCTTGTTTTGGTGGGGCTCACATAATCACAGTGCTGTTGGCCTTTCAGGAAAAAGTGAAAATCTATTTTTCAAAGACTTTTCCGGCTACATAATTGCCTGTATTCAATTTCTGCCATTTTAATCCGGTTATGATTCCATTTTAAATATATATATATCTGGTTGTGCCATCTGGTTTTTATGGAGGGTAGTTTTTATGGAGGGTGGTTTTTATGGAGGGTGATAGTTGCTTTATTGATGCTTTATTGTTGGCTTTTTAAAACTGATATGTGTGCTTTTTGATGGTGTTATATACCATTTGGCTGCTTTAAAAATAATCGAATGACACCAGAGAAATGACAAAATAAGGACTGAGCACTGAAACCCTTTCACAGGCCAGGATCAAAAGAACGACTCAACTTGTTCTGTACATTCAGTATGCTTCTCAAACACCAGCCCACACCTCCACATAGTAAATCTCTTTTTTTTAGCATTGTAATAAACACACCTCTCAACATTTTCATACTTTTCCAACATTGTCACTCTCACAGGGCTAAGATATCTAAAAGATCATATCCCAACAGGTGAAGCTGTCCACCTCCTGTGAACATCTGGGGAGGACCATTTGTACCACTCAACTGAGGTGAGGTTGGTGGAGACAGGTGCGAGACTTCACTGCAGTAGAACCCAGCATATGGAACTCCCTGCAATGGGAGATTCAACTGACTCCATTGTCAGCCCAAGACCCCCTGATGCCTGCCAAATGCTGCCCTCTTAACCAATGATGTGCCAGCCTCTGCTCCTTCAACTTGCAGTGGAGACAAGTAGTCAAGTAGAGATGGGCACCCCCAGCAAACTGCTGCCTGAGGCGACCACTTCAGTTGGCCTCATGGATGAGCCGGTCCTGTCCATAGCCATCTGAGAATGTCTTTATTCCAACAAGCCTTTTTAAACCCTGTAGTTTTTACTGCGGCTCTCTGTGATTACTTGCTTTTATGCTGCTGTTTTAGTAACTTCATTTTTAATATGGTTTTTATCCTTCGTTACGTTAGCCACCTTGAACCATTCCAGATTGGAAGTGAGAAAGACTGGATATAAAATGTTTTAAATAAATAAAATTAAATAAATGTGCTCATCTCTCTCTCTCTCTCTCTCTCTCTCTCTCTCTCTCTCTCTCTCTCTCTCTCTCTCTCTCCCCTCCCCCCCTTTGTATTCTCCCCCACTGTTGTAATTTCGATTGAAAGTTCTTGGCTTTTGTTTCCCTGCAAAGAAAGTGGCATGTTCAGAGATGGTACCAGTTGAGTCAATAATAATGCAGTGCTACTTATCAGCGGGTGGTGCAGATGCCCTCACGAGATTTGGGCGCCGACATCTTGGATCTCGTGAGATTTCACGAGCCAACATGCCGGAGCCCGGGTAAGTTACCGAATTCAAAATGGCGGCGGTGGTGACGAGCGGGTGAGTAGCCTAAGCTGTTTGCCTACTGTCTCACTGGCTCAGAGCCAGTGAGACAACAGGCGAATGAGAGACTGCCCGGGGATTTGGTTGGCATGGGTATATGTGGTATGACAAAGTGAAAGCAAATTTAGAATTTAAAAATCATTATGTTAGACATGCATTATGGAGAATATGGGACAGATATAAAATCAGGTTTTATGAAAAAATACCATTATGGGTCGCACCATATGAAGCACATTTTGGTGGGAGTAACGTGTCGAAAGAGAAAAGACTATTATACAGAAATTTATTAATTTTTTTCGCAAGGAGAATGTACAATGAAGTCAAGAGAAAAATTAATGGAAGAAGACTTTAATTGCCAATGGTTTGTATATGCTCAAATGTTGGAAAGATTTAAAGTGGATAAGAAGACATATGGATTTGTAGAAGAAGAATCAATACTGGAGGTACAATTAAAATCTGAAGACCAGGTAATCTCAAAAATGTATAAATTGCGTTTGAAGTTTGAGACAGAAGAAGAACAGGTTAAAGAATGTACAATTCATTGGGCGAAAAATATAGGTCATGTTATTTTAATGGAGCAATGGGAACAACTATGGTTAAAACAGTTGAAATTTACGTTAAATGTTAATATTAATGAAAATATGTATAAAATGATGTATAGATGGTATATAACCCCAAGCAAATTAGCAAAAATGTATGAGAAGGTGACGAATAGCTGTTGGAAATGTAAAAAGCAAGAGGGAACTTTTTATCATATGTGGTGGACATGTTCTCAAGCAAAGGAGTACTGGATTCAGATTCATAAACAGATACAGTTGATTTTAAGGATTAAGGTTCAAATGAAACCAGAAACCTTCTTGTTGGGTATGAAGGATGATCATGTAGGCGAAAACATTGTTTTTATATATGATACATGCGGCAAGAATTTTATACGCACAATATTGGAAGAATTCAGAGATACCTTCGCTGGAAGATTAGTGGTTGAAAGTTTTGGATTATGTTGAAATGGATAAACTTACAATTTTAATTAAGGAAAAGTCACTAAAACCTTTTTGTGAATAACTGGAAACCATTTATTGATTTTTTAAGAGAGAGAGAGATAAGGACGAAGTGATGATACGTGGATTTAATGAATAGAATGTTGGTGTTATTTTGGCTTAGTTGGATACTATATGTAGAAAATAGTGAATAGTATGCTAGGAGGATGTATTGCTTCACGCTTGCTATAATTTTATGAAATCTGTATTGTTTTTATGTTTTAATATATTAATAAAATATAAATATATACAAAAAAAGAGAGAGAGACAGCCCGAGGCCGAGCGAGGCGAGCCTCCTCGCGCGGCCCCGGGCAGTGTCTCTCCGGATCAGCAGCACGACGAGGAGCAGCACAACTCACGAGAAGCAGCACTGCCACTGCCGGATCAGCAGCACGAGGAGCGGCGACGGTGGGGTAAGTAAATTTAATTAATTATTTAAGTGAATAAATAAATACATAAATAAAAATTGCGGGCATGCTTTGCGCAGCAATAGGGGGTGCTTTGCGCCCCCTTCATTTTTAAAAATTAAATTGATTTTTTTAAAAAATAATTATTTACTTATTTAGTTCGTATGTTAAATAAATAAATAAATAAACATTGCTGACGCGCTTCGCGCGGCAATAGGGATTAAATAAATAAATAATTAAAAATTGCAGCCAAATACAGATAACTAGATCAAGAGATCCAAATAAATAAATAGGAATTGCGGATACACTTGTATTTTTCTGTGTTTTTTTTAATTATTTATTTATTTAATTATTTAATTGGTGGGGGGGGGGTGTCCCGGTTGAAGGTTGGGAAAATATAGCAAGCCTAGCCTTATGGCACGTTTGCGACTCCTTCCAACGCCGGAACGCTCGTTCCAGTGCCATAAAGTTCCGGTGGATTGCACTGTAAGTGATTGCAGCTTGAAGAACAACGTTCGTCGACGGTAAGGGAAGACTGTATACACATTCAACCCGATCTGCATACAGCTCAATAAAAAAAAAGCAAAGTTAGCTATGACTTTAAACTTACTGAACCCCACAAGTAATTTTCTAATCTTGTCCAAATGACTGCTCTTCAGAGTTTTCTTAAATGACAACATTCCCTCTAGTTGAAACTCTAATACATAGGTATGTTTTTCAAAGGAGACCTCAAAAGAGCAAATGCATATAAGGAGCAGTCAAGTCTTATGCTTCTTTTCTAACGCCTTTGCTAGAATGCCTGTGTTTGTCTAATGTCTGTCATTTGTCACAAGTGACATGACACAATGAATAATCTCATCCCTCTCTTAATGATCCCAACACAGAAGAGACATGAATCCTGAATGAAGAAAAATGTATACACAAATACATACATGCATTGAATCCTTGATACATTGCAACAGTGTCCTTCCTAGCCCAGCATCTTGTTCCTCAGGAGAGAGCAGGTCACCTGAAAATAAGCTCTGCTGTGTGAAGCATTTGTACACAACGAATGACACTTCTAAGCTCTATTAGTGGACTGACCTCAGATGGTGCCAGAAGGGAAACGCAACACAGCAAGGAAAAGATAGAAGTGAAGAGTTGATTCACATGTTATTTGAATGATGTGGTTTCCACTGTCGACCCATTTCACCATAGTTTGCTTCCACAACACATAGCAACATTTTAAAACATTACACTTGTGTGGTTTGGCGTTACTAGGTGGTTATGAACAACTTAACATGGAGAACATTGCATTGGCTTAAACATGGTGTTGCCAACATTGCTCTTCTCCCCCCCCCCCCAGTCTTCCACTGCACATGAAAATACACAGCGCAAACCTGTGTAACCTTGCACCGGTGTAAGTGCACTTCTGCCAGTGTAATTGCATTTACACTGGTGCATCCGCTGTTACACCAGTGCATCTACTGTTACACCGGTGCAAGATTACACAGGATTGCGCTGCCAGTCTCGGGTCCGGATTCGCCCAGCCCAGAATTAAAAAATAAAATAGGGGGAGGGTTACAATCAGAAAGGCCAGGATGCAGTAATAAATAAATATTAAGCATATTACCCCTTACCTGGACATCCGAAATCCAGACCTTTGGGGGGTTATGACTTTTTTTAATGAAAACCTTTTCCAGCACCTGGCAAGGCATGTTGGGACACAAAATTATTAAAAAACATTGCATAAAATTACCTTCAGGCTATGTGTATACAGTATTTATGAGATATAAATGAATTTCATGTTCAGACTTGGGTCCCATTCCCAAGATATCTCACTATACTAATGCAAATATTCCAAAATCCAGACAAATCTGAAATCCGGACAACTTCCTGTTCCAAGCAGTCCGGATAAGGGATACTCAACCTGTAGTATACTCTGATTTCATAAGGTATTCTAACTCCATCAAATACATGGAGCTCCGCTATGTACAAGGACTACCCCTTCATTTCAAGGGACACAACAGATCTCACATATATCTACTGCCTCCAATAGGCTCTGGAGTACCCTGCCTCTCTAGAGGCCTCGAATGTAGCTCCCTGAGTTGCCAGGGCAGTGGGAGTACTGGCACAGAGTCTGAGCAGGGGGATCTGAGCCTGAGATGGTTTTAAACCCCAGCCATTGTCAGTGATGAGGCAGAGAGAGCAGCAGGATGCAAAAGCTGAGGGCTCTAGCTAGACTTTGGAAAAGTCCAAGAAGGCAGCCCTGCAGAGGAGGAGGAATTGGGTGCTGTTCAGCCCCCCCTCTCTTTTGCACTGAGGCACTGGGTATGGTTCCTGGGTTGGTGGAGCCCCATGGAATAAAGCTATCCCCTGGGCACCCTCCCCACCACCACCACCACCATACCCATCCAGATCATGGGGAATAAGATTATCTGAAAGGAGATCTCTTGGTGGGCTCACAGTCAGTTTACAAGGGACACATGATCAGTGGTGGCGAGAGTGAAGAAACATCAGCCTCCCCCCCCCCCCAGCATTAGGCAATGAGGCAAATCCCTACAATAAGTCTGTACCAACCAGCTTAACCACATCTTAATGTAATCAGGACAATGCCTTATTGCTGATTAAGTGGTCCATCAAGACTGGAACTCACATCCTTTCATCCACATAGAAATTGCTATTTCAACTGTGTGTTTAGGAAAACGTTGTCAGATCAAGAGCATCACTAACCCTTGCAAGATACCTCTGATCACAGTGGAGAGAAGAACTACTTCCATTCGAAAAACATTTGGCAGGAGAACTCTGAGATCTTCATACATGGTGTCATCACTGCTAAGCATCACCCTCCCTATAGTGAAGCAAGTAGGAATATAACAAACATTTTGGGGCTTAACGGCCATAGTCCGAAAATGGCATT
This sequence comes from Plestiodon gilberti rubricaudatus, assembly GCA_026170595.1. Taxonomy (NCBI): domain Eukaryota; kingdom Metazoa; phylum Chordata; class Lepidosauria; order Squamata; family Scincidae; genus Plestiodon; species Plestiodon gilberti. Next base: position 163,254,449 of record JANXHW010000001.1, read on the forward strand.
GTTTTCCAACGTTTCGTTCATTCTGTGATGAGCTTCATCAGGGAAAATGGCGTGTAGAAAACACACACCAAGATCTTGATGCAGGGAAAAGGCAGAGCTTAATTAAGTGGAAAGTGCCAAGTGGCAGTTAGTGTTCACACACCTGTGCATAGATGCAATAAACCAGCATAATAACACAGATACATCAAGCTAGCACTGAAAATCCACCTGTATGCAGGTGATGTCCTGGAGCTGGTTCAATGATTTTTTTTTTATCTAGTGCCCTCATTGTTGCACATTACTAGTCCTTAGTCTCAGATCCAGAGAGTGTGTGAACAGTGCAGAATGAAGGCACTCCCTCCAGAACAATCTTTACTAAAAGGACCTCATGCAACTTTGTTCATGAGAACACATTCTCTACAAAAAGATTATAATCAAGCTCTGCTTTTCTCTAATCCTGTTTTATCTTTATCCTGTAAAGACTGCAACAGAGAGAATAATAACTGTTATTAGTCCGGTAATAATAGTTGTGCCTAGAAGCTGCAGCTTGGATCAAGACCCCATTGTGTACAAACACTGAGAATGAATTAATCCACTAAACACGGTGAATTCATTTTAAAGTATTTTCAGAATGTGGAATTTATAAGCAGCACAACAAACAAGTTATTAGAGTATCTATCAACTATAAATACAGTATGTCACTGCCTTCACACTCCCCAATAAAGCACAAGATCAGCATATTTCTTGGGTTTAAATGGGCCACGATCTATAAAAATACATGCGAAGGAAAATTGCAGTGGTCCTAACTATGCTATCACTCCACCCCCTATAGCGCAGTTTCCCTTCCTTGGGGGAGATGGCAGTGGCTGCCTTTTCTCTATGACCATCCCCATGCTGGCTCTAAGTGAACAATCACCGATATTGACCACAGCTTAACAACACCAACCCCACTAGATGATCAGGGAAGATCTGGGTTGCACTGCCCGGGGCAGTCTGCCCCAGCTGAAAAGCCTTTGACTTTACAATCCATGTACAAGGGGTTCCCAACCAGTATCCCCGAGCTGCTAAGCCTTTGGGACCAGTCCTGGCCCACCCCCATTATCCACTTTCCCAAGTTGCACACTAGTCCCTGAGCTTATTCACTACCCAAATCATACCTACCACACAGAGATGCTAGCCGAAAGTTCCCCAACCTCTCACACCACTAAAACTGACTTTCAGAGCAATCCTATCCAGCTCCTCCACTGGTGCAGCCAGTGGAAGAGGGCAGAAGGCTTTGGGAGGGAAAGGGAATTTAAATTCCCTTTAAAGGGGGATATAAAGGGGATTTAAATCCCCTCTCCTTTCCAAAGCCTCCCGTTCTGTCCTCCACCACAAGCTGCACCAGTGGAGGAGCTGGTTAATATTGTGCTATTTAAACCTCACGCTATAGTTGCACAGGGTTGCGCTGTAAGTCTCCAATGCAAGTGCAGGCCATTTAATGAGACTCTCTTGAGACCAGAGAGGTGGTGCCTGACTGGGTTTGCAAAGCTTCTCTAGTGCATAAGAGCGCATTCTGGCGGGCTCTGACCTTGTTTGGAGCAAGTGACCAGTCTCAGACCTACAGTGCTGTTGCAGCTCCCTGTTCCCAGCTATCTACTACACTGACAAGTGTAAGCAATACTTCTAGCCTCCCATCTTGAGGGAAATATATAAATATGACCTACTACCAACATTTCTAATAGCCGGGGACTATCAGACTTGGACTATGTGTGGACTCAATTTCAGCTTCCTTGCTATGTGAGAATAATTTAACCATTTGGGGAAAAAATTGAGTCCCTTGTTTGGGGAAAGAAATGCAAAGATGCCTAGTGTACATATTTTTATACACATGTACCAATTTCTCTATCTCATTGGATAGTATTACAATCATGCGAGGTTGCCGATCAGTCAGTGAGGCCCACGTGTCTCCAGATCTGTTACGTACATTTTTAAGCCACCCTTCGTCCAAGGAGCTCAGAGTAGCATGCATAGATTATCCCCATGTATCCTCACAACAACCCTGTGAAGTGGTCTAGGCCAAGGCAGAACAATAAGCCCAGCTTCATTCAATGGGTTTCATGGATGAGTGGAGAAAGAACCCAGATCCGCCCAGCCCTAGCCCAACACTCTAACCACTACACCACACTGGCTATCTATCTGCATGTATTTGTGTATGTGTGTGTGCGCATGCATGTGTGCGCATGCATACGCATGCATGTGCATGTGTCATAATCATAAGCTGTAAGACAAGACAAATAGTCATGCGCATCTCTGATACAATGGCAATGGCAGCAGGTAAGCTGTGCCAAAGTGGCAGAGATGGTGCATTCAAACACAGACAGTATGCTTGTATTTAATAAGCACAGCGGGTGAACAATTGGATTTGAAAGGGAAATTAAATGGGCTGACCTGAGTGCAGAAGCATTTATGGTCTAGCTCTGTGCTTTCTGTGGTACAATTACTGCAAACCTCTTTTGTAAACCAATATGAAGGCACACTAGCATTGTGATTGAGCATCAATTAAAGCAGGAGAGTCACAGTAGGAAATACAAATACATTTTTAAAAAGTCAAACTCAATCAGCTTTTACATTCAAGCTGTTATATGTTGTTTTCTTTTAATCTCTCTCTTTTCCTCCCTGTGTGTATTGCCTATTTGGAATCTAACATGGTTTGCAGTCATGCCATTTCCTGATGCCTGATAATACTACAAAGCAGACAATTGCCAGATGACTATGAGAGCATGTAAACTCTAGCCTGTGCTACCCCAAAATAGAAAGGCCCATCTGATAAAATTAGAGCATGATTATTGGATTACTGCAATGTGCTTTACGTGGGGCTGCCTTTGAAGACCCTTTGGAAACTTCAGTTGGTGCAAAATACAGGGAGTTCACTGGTGCAAGATGATATGCTCATTTCTTGCCATTGTTGCTTCAGCTGCATTGGCTTGTTGTTGTTGTTGTTGTTGTTGTTGTTGTTGTTGTTGTTTTGTTGTTCAGTCGTTAAGTCGTGTCCGACCCTTTGTGATCCCATGAACCATATCCCGCAAGGCCTTCCTGTCCTCCACTATCTTCCTGAGTTCGCTCATTTTCATGTTCGTTGCATCGGTGATGCTGTCTAACCATCTCATCCTTTGCCTTCCCCTTCTCCTTTTGCCTTCAATCTTTCCCAGCATCAGAGTCTTCTCCAGAGAGTCCTCTCTTCGCATTAGGTGGCCACAGAGGAGGAGCCAGACCATTTTTGATCCGGGGCCCAAACCCTTGACGCCCCCCCCCCTAAAAACGCGCGGCCGTAATCCTTTACGCCCCACAGCGCAGCCGCGCAGCAATTTTTTGGGATTTTTTGATTTCAGTTTGGAAGCCTCCTTGTCCACTTTGTACCTCCTGTCTCCATTTCCAGCAGCACACATGATGAGGCATTCATAATGATGTGAATTTTGCTCTGCAGAATAAACTTGAAAGTGTTCCAAACATCAATTTTGTGAATTTTGCTCTGCAGAATAAACTTGAAAGTGTATTGCCCCTTAATGCCCTCTGGGGGGGGGGGTGAATCAGGACTCCTGGGCTGCTAGGCAAGGCTGCAATGCAAGGGGGGGGGGGAACTACAAAGCCCCGTTACTTCTAAAAAAAACCTTTAAAAAACCCGGAAAAAAACGGGAAAAAACAAAAGAAAAAACTGAAACCTAGGATGTCTCCCGCCCCTCCAGAGGCCCTCTACGCCCCCCCCCCAGGGATATATCAAATTGGAGATATCAAGGGAACGTTTTGTGCAAAGATGGGCATGATAAAGGACAAACAAGGCAAGGACCTAACAGAAGCAGAAGAGATTAAGAAGAGATGGCAAGAATACACAGAAGAACTATACAAGAAAGATCTTAATGTTCCTGATGACCACGCTGATGTGGTCACTGACCCAGAGCCGGACATCCTAGAAAGTGAAGTCAAGTGGGCCTTAGGTAGCATTACTAACAACAAAGCTAGTGGAGATGATAATATCCCAGCTGAGCTACTTAAAATCCTAAATGATGATGCTGTGAAAGTGCTGCACTCAATATGCCAACAAATTTGGAAAACTCAGCAGTGGCCAAAGGATTGGAAAAGGTCAGTTTACGTTCCAATTCCAAAGAAGGGCAGTGCCAAAGAGTGTTCAAATTACCGTACAATTGCACTCATTACACATGCTAGCAAGGTTATGCTCAAAATCCTACAAGCTAGGCTTCAGCAGTACGTGGACCGAGAACTACCGGATGTACAAGCTGGGTTTCGAAGAGGCAGAGGAACTAGAGATCAAATTGCCAACATGCGGTGGATCATGGAGAAAGCACGAGAGTTCCAAAAAAACACCTACTTCTGCTTCATTGACTACGCAAAAGCCTTTGATTGTGTGGATCACAACAAACTGTGGCAAATTCTTAAAGAGATGGGGGTACCAGACCACCTTACCTGTCTCCTGAGAAACCTGTATGCGGGTCAAGAAGCAACAGTTCGAACCGGCCATGGAACAACTGATTGGTTCAAAATTGGGAAGGGAGTACGGCAAGGCTGTATATTGTCACCCTGCTTATTTAACTTATATGCAGAGTACATTATGAGAAATGCAGGGCTGAATGAATCGCAAGCCGGAATCAAGATTGCCGGGAGAAATATCAACAACCTCAGATATGCAGACGATACCACCCTAATGGCAGAAAGTGAAGAAGAACTAAAGAGCCTCTTGATGAGAGTGAAAGAGGAGAGTGCAAAAGTTGGCTTGAAACTCAACATTAATAAAACTAAGATCATGGCATCTGGGCCCATCAATTCCTGGCAAATAGAAGGGGCAGAAATGGAAGCAGTAACAGATTTTACTTTTCTGGGTTCCAAGATCACTGCAGACGGAGACAGCAGCCATGAAATTAAAAGACGCTTACTCCTTGGAAGGAAAGCTATGGCAAACTTAGACAGCATAATAAAAAGCAGAGATATCACCATGCCAACAAAAGTTCGTATAGTCAGGGCGATGGTGTTCCCAGTAGCAATGTATGGTTGTGAGAGTTGGACCATAAGGAAGGCTGAGCGCCGAAGAATAGATGCTTTTGAACTGTGGTGCTGGAGAAGACTCCTGAGAGTCCCTTGGACTGCTAGGAGATCAAATCAGTCAATTCTAAATGAAATCAAGCCTGACTGTTCCCTGGAAGGACAGGTACTAAGGCTGAAACTCAACTATTTTGGCCACCTAATGCGAAGAGAGGACTCTCTGGAGAAGACTCTGATGCTGGGAAAGATTGAAGGCAAAAGGAGAAGGGGAAGGCCAAGGATGAGATGGTTAGACAGCATCACCGATGCAACGAACATGAAAATGAGCGAACTCAGGAAGATAGTGGAGGACAGGAAGGCCTGGCGGGATATGGTTCATGGGATCACGAAGGGTCGGACACGACTTAACGACTGAACAACAACAACCCCCTCCCTCACAGATGTGACGGCGCCAAAATGGCTACCACTGCATCCTGGGGGGGGCAGTTGTGGAGGTCTCCTCTGGGTAAGGGAACAAATCATACTTGGACCTGCGCTAGCTAAATAGTTCTACGGCAGTCAGTGCCAACAGAAGAGGCATGCCGACAACAGACAGCCCAGGTAGGATGGGGCCGTAAATGTGGTCCAGAAAATCAGCTTCATCTAGGAAACTCTGGAATTGCGATGCTGCTACCTGCTTGATCAACTTACCCAAAGGTGGAGGGTTAGAGCCTGGCTGGTAATTTTCCAGTATGAAAGGACCAGTGAGGGCTTTTTCAGGAGGGGGTAAATAGCCTCCAATTTCAAACCTTTGGCGCCACCTCCAATGATGAATTTATGGTGCTCCCTGTCCATGTGGCCATCCCCCCTCCCCGGCCAATCTAATGAGCCATGCTGCAAGAGAGTCAAGTGGGCACATGGATGGCTGCACACTTGCACACTCTTGTCCATACCCTCAGGTTGAACCAGGTAAAAAAGCATCCATAACACTTGGACCAACAGACGAAGTGGAGACGTTAACTGGATCTTCTATCATGACATCACTTGGATATGAGTGACTTTATCTGCACAGTGCCTGGCAAACTGGCCACAGTGAGTGGCCAAGTTTCTCTCCTCCCCCCTCTGTAGAGCCAGATGGAGCAGGTTCTACACAGACATATTCCAACCCAGTAAACCATTAACTGGGCACCTGGATGGGGGGTGGGGTGGATTCACAATAGACTATTAGTACCCTGCAGTCTTGGCTGCTGTATCATCTGGAAGTCTGGCAGACAAAGCTGGGAGACAACAACTCTTCCCACCTCATCCAGTCCATGGGATGTCCAGTCACTGGATAGCCCAGTCTCCGCTATACATGAGAGGTTACTCTCAAAACTACATTTATTGTTATTGTTAAAATATTTATATATTGCTTTAAAAAAAAGGTTATCAATGTGCTTTACATAGTAACTGTGTGTGTGTGTGTGTGTGTGTGTGTGTGTGTGTGTGTGTGTGTGTGTGTGTGTGTGTGTTTGTAGACAAGGATAACTGGCAAAGCAGGCTATTTATTGTCAGGGGTGAATCCCATTTCAAGCCAGTCCCAAATTAGGGGTCTGAACCCAGCTTGAAGGTTTTCCAAAAGGAGGGCATTTTGAGTTCTGCCAATTGCAGCATTGCCTCATCATCACTAGCTACCATGAAAAAAAGTCTATCTAAAAATAAGTTTTCACAGTCCTTCGAATCAAGCTGCTGACCATGTTGATCTGACTGGAAAACTTGCAACTGGTCTGGTAGACTTGCAACATTCCATGCCTACCATTAACAGTAACCGTAGCAGCTGTAACATCTTGCTTAGTGACATTTTTTTCGACAACAATGTTTCACAAATACGGGAATCGATGCCATGTAGTAGAAAGCTTGAAATTTAATGATTTTAAATTTGGTTGAAGCTTGAAATTTAATGATGTTAATGATAACAATCCTTTGTGATTGTTCCCTTTTGAAGAGGTTCTCAGGTTTTTAGAACGAAACGTTGGGCTGCTTTTGTTCCTCAGATTTTTGATGTTATTTTACTCCGTATGTGGCTGCCTGATCGGGAAACCCGCTACGGTTTTGAAATCATTAAATTTCAAGCTTTCTACTACATTGCATCGATTCCCGTATTTGTGAAACATTGTTGTCTATTGGCGGGCCATGAAAGTTACCGAACCAAGCTGACATTTTTTTTTCCATATTCATGCTCTGAACATCAGTTACACAGAAGGTTTCATAACTGCATTTGTATAATATTTGAAAAATGTGACATTCAATGATATATTTATTTATTTATTTATTTATTTATTAGATTTCTATCCCGCTTCCCCCCCATAGGGGACTCAAAGCGTCTCAAAGTCTCCCCCCATGGGGGGACTCAAAGCGGATATTTATGGGGTGTCATAATACAGAAAGTTGACCAAACAACCCAATACCTCCATGACCACCTTGTGATGCCTGCCAGTAAGAGTGTTGGGTGCTCCCCCCCCCAGTTGCCTGCCTCTTGGAAGCAGTAGTCAGCTATATACCAGAAAATTCCCCTCTGCTCTGATTACTCTCTACAATATTTTTATGGTGATGTTAATGACAGGTCACCAGGCAGCATTTTGACAACTGTTTGTACACATTGAAACCGACTTCAGGGGAACAGACAGTCCTCTTTAGAAGCGCCAGAAGACTAGGTTATCACAGGATGACTTTAGTTACCATTTGAAGAATATGGTCTGGTTTAATTGAACCTGATATACAATAGGAAAAGAAATCAGGCAAGACAGCTTGCAACAGCCCAAACGGATGCAACTGAATATTGCTATTGTCATGAAGGGGACTGGATTAATTCCTTGGAGCCCACCCTATCTGATGAGCAAACTCTAGCTTCCAGCATTGTCGCTTTTTCACACTTCACAGCCACTACATGCATCACAAAGTCATTTCCCCCAAAAAATGAAAAAGAGGAACTGTATTTGTCCAAATGTAAGACTTCCCCCCCCCCCAAAAAAATGATGGAGTAGTTCTATCTGCACGCTGAAGAAATGCTTTTGGCATCCAGCCACTGAATGAACAGAATGCTTTTCCGGTCCCTAATGCAATTGTTACAGACTTGCCCTGTAAGCTTCCCTAGACATAAACCTGTGTTTCAAAATAGAATGCAGATCATTCAAAGCAAACATAAAATAAAACAAATGATCTCAGTGACGAGCCGTGGATATGAAAGCAGGACAAAGGGTGTCACAGGTAATTATAAAGATGCATCTGGTCCCTAGTTACTTTTGACAAAGCCGTTTCGGTGATTTATGGCAGGTGCTTGTTTATAAACCCATTTCTGTAGAGATGCGGTATAGCACATTCATCATTCTGCCCACTCTTCATTATTAGATAAACGTCACTTAAACAGAGTTGAAACCCCAAATCTTTTGCTACCCAAACACAGCAGCAAGTTGCTTCCCTCCCATGCTTGCTTATTTGTTTGGATTGACCCAAGGCAGCTGGGCTTTGTTTGATACTTGGCACAATACCCCGTATGTAATTCAACAAGCACAAAGGAAGGCAGTCAGCATGTTGGAGGTCAGTTACCAGCAGACAACGCTCATCTCAACATTGATTTCTGTTTATTCTTGGTGTCTTGTCGTTCTGCTCTATGGCAGCGCAGGGTAACCAGTGTGCAGTGTAACCAGTGCAGCTGAAAAAGATCTCCGTTTTAAGCGACAGACAAAAATCCAATCCAACGCTGTTCCTTCCCTTTGTTATGCTCCATGTGCAGATGCATCTACTGTGGCAAACCATTCAGATCAGCATAACTGCATTCAATTATTTTGTCCCATTTTAAAAACAGAGATTTCGATTGGCATGTTTATTCTGACGACAATGAAAAAAGCAGCTATTGTCGGAAAGTGTGTGTGTGTGTGTGTGTGTGTGTGTGTGTGTGTGTGTGTGTGTGTGTGTGTGGTTCAGTTTCTGTGCCATGTTATTTTGTTCATTATATGTGATAAAAACAATCTAAGCAGTTTGGGCAGAGAAACATTCAGGTGAATGGTACACTCATATGCTATTCAGATATGTCTCTCAGCATCTGCTGGAATATTCTTTATTTGCAAATTATCTGGGACATAGAGCCGGTGAGGTACAGTAGACAGAATGTTGGACTTCTCGCCAAAAGCAGATGTGAATTTGAAGACATAGTTGGCTTTTTGGAAATTCTGCATTTTCCTGGCAGGAAGATGAGGTTCCCACCCACATATTTTACCTTTAAAATTCGGGGTCACCTTTCGCATAAATACGGTACTTAAAACTCACTTCCCATTTAGGTAGCCCAACAGTGACTAGCCTCTGCAGCTGCAGACTTGCTCTGACTCCCCAGTGGCTGTTGCACTACAAGGGTGAGGCAGAACAGCTGGAGCAAAGCAGCAAAGGCTCACTCCGTGAGGAAGCTCTCTCTCTCTCTCTCTCTCTCTCTCTCTCTCTCTCTCTCTCTCTCTCTCTCTCTCTCTCTCTCTCTTCCTTGAGCCAATGTCTTTTCTGATGACAGACCCATCCAGGGCCTCTGAGAGGAATTTTATTAGGGGGGTACAAAGTTCCTTTTGGACACTTCCTCAAAGGGGGAGGGCAGCAACAGCCGGAAAAGTCTCCAGAGCCCAGGTCTACCAGGCTTCCCAATGTGGCACCCAGGTCTACCCACCATTTAGACCTGGCCTCCTGGCTGACTCGGCCTCCATTCACTCTGAGATCCCAGGAATTTTCTGGGGGCCCTCCTTTGGCTCCTGGGCCCCCTTTTTGACCCTGGACCCAGGTACAATTTACCCCCTTTACCCCCCCCCCCATGGGCCCCGGACCATCACCTCCATGAATTCTCCTTTGCTTACAAGTGTGGTGCAGGGGGAGGAGTAACTATGAAGTTTACATTCCGTCCCCACTTTGCATCCAACTTCTTGAGATCAGATGCAAGCATGTAAAAGTGCACTCATCCTCCTGTCCTAGGCTAACCAGGGTTTGAGGTGCCCAAACCAGGACACCCCCCTACTTTTTCCCCTCCAGGTTTTTTTTTTACTTTTTTTTTATGTTCATGTCACTTTGGTTCCCCCCTTTTTTTGTGGATGCTTAGGGTGCCTACAATTTTTTCAATTATTTAATTATTTCCACCGCCATTTTGCTTCTTTTTGCCACTTTTTCCTTGCCTTTTTTGCTGCCGTAGCCGCCATCCAATTCCTGGCTGGCCAGCTGCTCGGGCCAGCCAGGACTCCTCACTGGAGTCGACCACCCCCTCCTCCCGCCACCACCGCTGCTTCCACAATTTTAAAAGTGTAAACGTTTTCCTGTGTAGCCATCTTGGATCTCGCGAAATCTGCGGCTCCAGTCCTGTGAATGCTTAATTGGAAGTAAACCCTATTGAACGCAGTGGGACTTACTTCTGATCAAGTTTGAATATATGCAATAAATGTTTCTGTGATTAACCTTCCTTTTTTCAGGATGATCATCCTATTTTCAAGGTTTTCTTCCTTCCGGTAAATACTGTGGAAGTCAGGGAGGGAGATGTCTTAACAGAGACAGTGATGGCGTGAATGTAATGATGTCATGTCTGATTCGGTCTTCTTACTCTTCGAACATCTTAAAATTGGGATCAGAAACTCAAGATACCAAGAGATTTAATAAATATATGAATCCTTTATCCTTAGAGCAGTGATAACTTCTCCCCAGTGTATCATTATTTTATTTTATTTTATTTTATTTTTGTCTCTGACATGTAGCTAACTATAGATAAATGGAACAGCATTTCTTGGTACATCAGTCAAGGGATAAATGAACATTCATTCAGTACAAACTATCATAACAATGCTGAATGTGTTAAACTCTGTGTTTATTGTGGGCCCCATTTTCTTCTGTTATGGAAAATAAGCTGCTAAAAATTCCTTAACTTGTAGGAGATTATTCTGAACATGTAAAATCTTCCCCTTTATTTTTTTCAAATGTTTCTGTCTATCTGGCACATTGGCATCTCATGTTCAGGATGCTTATCCATAAAAGTAGTGAAGAGATTTGGCAAAAGCAGATCCAAATCATATGTATGTCAATGTCACATGGTATTGTGACAATTAAGTGCAATTGCAGATCATGTTCCCCATTCAAGAATTCAGGCAGCATTACAAATTAATGCAGACCTCCAGTCATTGCTATGCATTGCATGCATAATTGACTTCCAGCCCAATCCTATGCTGGCATTTGCCAGTGGAATGAGCATGCACAATGTTGCAAACGTGCCATAAGGCATGTTTCACATACCAATACATATGATTTGGAGGCTCACGGAAAGGCTTGCGCTAGCCTGCTGGCTCCAGATCCATGTGGAGCCCCTGCCGACAGGGGCGTTCCTAGGGTCTGCATCACCCGGTGCGGGAGGCCAGTGCGTCACCCCCATGCTGAACTTCCTCCCATGCAGTGGGCGGGGAAATGCATCATCGCCCCACGCCCATGCCATTGCCCCACCTCCTGCTTAATCAAAATTACACCTTAAATTTACAATATTATACGCACAGCCTAATGTATGTTTGCAGCATAAACAAAGGCATCACAAGGGTTTGCATCAACCAGTATGAGAGCATTGACTTTATTTATTTTCATATATAACAGTACAGGTCACCCAACAAATCAGTAACCAGCTCGGCTCTCAGAACAATCAGTCCCATTGATCTGTTTTGAGTTACAGAAATCCACTTTTTGTTACACAAAGAAGTTGTGTTTTCTGTTTCTGGTTATTTGGACATAACATTTGATAGAATACAGTTTGTTTCATTGCATTCCGCATGTGATTATGCATCAAATGATATATAACATGATTATTCTTAAAGACAAAGGGTTTCACTATTTTGACCATTAGTGATGTCACTCCCCCTGAGGGTGTGATATGATGCAGTCCGCATCCCCCGCACCAGCAAAGGGATGGCACTGCCTGCCGGAGTAGGTAAGCTCCCACCAGGCTGTGGAGGGGTGTGTGGAATTGGGCAGGGAGGGGTGTTTCAGGGTGGGGGAGGGCAGGGAGGAGGGTGGATCAGGTCTGGGAGGGGGCGGGCTTGGTGGAGGAAGCCACCATCAAATCCCTTCCTGGACTTGATCGTCATGGAGCTGACTAGATTTGCGCTGGCCATTTACCTGGCACAGATCCAAGTAGCCCCATAGAGGATGCTGGGGCTCGACACGTGGTAAGGGGACAAACGTCCCTGTACCTTGAGGAGACCCTCCAGCCCCGCACTGAATATAGCAAAGCCTTCCCCGGCACCACTGCATCCCAGCGTGGGGAGTTGGTTAGGATTGCGCGGTTCACTATGCAATAAAATTAAGTTGCACAATGGGTGGTCAGCTCTTATGCAGGGCCTACAGCAGTAGATCTTGCAAGGAATCGTCATACAGGATTCTGCTTCCAAATGTGAATAACCACTAGCTGGGTAGTTGGGCTGCCTTTAATTGTTTCTAATTTTAATACTTCAACAGTGTCGTATCCTCAATTTTTAAAGAAAGTCTCCATTAAGATTATAAGATTGCGATTCCAGGAGTTCGGTTAATATTAATTTCTTCATACTTTATAATCAGCAATCCTATTTTTAAACATTAACTAAATCATTCTAATGCTCGCAATGATTTTTCCCTGTAAAATAAATATTTCTGTACAAGCTATGCGATTTCATTTTATTAGTGTTTAAAATATTTTATTGCATGTTTTGTCTGCAGAGGTTTTGTTTTATGTATTGCGGAGCTGAGAAGGCAAAAAAGCCAATAAATGACTTTTTCTGTTCCTATAATATACATATAAAAATATGAGAAAAGTAGGACCATGCTGTTTCTATCCTGGAATTTAATTTCTTCTAAAATGTCAGTGATTATAGATACATTCATTCTTCACAGAAGTTAATTGAATTGGCCAGATATTATGACCAGACTATGGAAAAACATCGATTGTGCTGTGGCAATTTATGTGAAGTAATGGCCTGATCCAGAACTGATTCATGTGTATGGAGTTCTTGTGTATGAGGTCTGGCTTATTTATTTCAATGCAATGCACTGCAGGAATGCAAGTTGCAGAGCTTCTGCCTCCTTAGAAATGAAAGGACCAGGCCTGTGCTTTATGAATATGATTATGTTAAACCTGTTTTCTAGCTGCATTGGTTGCCAGTTTTCTAGAAACAATTTAAAGTGCTAGTTATTATGCAAGCACCCCTTACAAATCATGCCAGGTAGAGGTTATGGTAGAAAGGGCCACTTTATTAATTAACATAATACAAAGTTGCCAGAAACCTGCAGCAGAGGAACTGGAAACTAACCCAGGTGTGTTGGCCTAACGTTGGGGGAATGGTGGAACTGTCTGCTTCCCCCATTCAACCATTGGGTGTACTATCTGGGTCTAGGCTTGACTCGGTCAATGAGTGAGTGAGCCTATCACAGCCAATGTCAAAGGGTCGAGGCAGTGGGACAGCTTGGGTACACACCAGCGAAGTTAGGCTTTATCTTTGCCTGATCCAGCAAGCCTCATCGAACTAGTCAAGCATAATCTGAGTGGTCCTGGCTCACCCTCTGACCAGAGGTGTTGTGAGGGGGGGGCGGGGGGCGACCACTCCTGGGTGACATATGGAGAGGTTCATCAGCCCCCGCATCCATGGCAAGAAGCCTCCATGCACCGCAGCACATCCCACCAGCTCCACACATGGGAATAATGGAAGCATTCACATTATGTGCTTGGCTCCTCCCCTCACTTCTCCCACTTTCCCTTATACAACTCTCTAATGACATGGGGGTGCTATCAGGCATGCTGTAAGAGACATATAAGAGACATATATCACCTGGGAAAATGTATACAGGGATTGAGTGCAATGGCTTAGTTATGGCGAAACTCAATGGACTAGCATGAAAAGAGAAGGAAGGCAAGGATATGGGTGCAAAGATATTTGCACTGAGCAGCTTGGCTTAGGGAGGGACAAAGCAAAGCCTGGATTCAAAGAAAACATTTAAATATTTTTTTTCTGTATGCTCTGCTCTGGCGTGCTTGCTTATGTAATGTCTTTGGTTTACACAACAGGGTTCAGTTGGAGGTGTACATGATTCGGATCTGAATTCTTCCTCTGTAAAGAAAAGCCAATGCAGAAATGGAGCATTTGGGGCCAGGTTTGAAAGGGGAAAGGACAACTGCTATAGCGGGGTCTTGCTTTCTTGTATTGCATCTTTATTACTACTGTGATTTGCATTTGGATTTGAAACAAAGTTCTGAGTTGTGGGGTGTATGCATGCATGCGTGCGTGCATGTGTAAATACACACACATCGTTTGGTCAAAGAAATATTTGCCACTAAGCTTCCTTTGAGGAGGAAGAATTTATCTTGGAGGTATAACCACACCGAGAAAGCTTACACTTGCAACAGCCTCACTATTTTAATCAAGGCTCAGGTCAAATTCTTAGATTTGCTCTGTAAATAGATACTGCTTGCTTCTTATGGCAACAGAGATTTCAGGGCATCTAACAATGTTTGCATTTCCCCTAAAGCAAGAAAAATTGTATGGCTCACAAAGTGCTCTGATGGAGCCATTCATTACAATGGTTTGGCTCTGTCATGTTTTTAGGTGGGGTTCCCCATTTGTTGCGAAATCACAAGGTGTGCTCAGCGATGAATGTAGATAGGAGGGAAAATGGAGAAGTGCAAGAGGCTACAGTTTTGAGATAATGAAACTTCAAGGTTTCATTTTCCCACCTCTTGGCAGGCAGGTGCGATTGAGAGATTGTGCTATTGGTTTCAGGGCTCTTGTCAAGCTTGTGGCTGTAAAGGTATCGGTTTCTGTAGCGACTCAGTTACACAGTGTGAGAATATATTTGAAAATAAATTGATATTTTTTTTGTTCCCAAGCATTCTTGCTTCAAAAACACGATTGTGCGGAGGATACCAAAGCACATTCTACAAGACACATATGCTCTGATTCCTCAGCAGACTGCATGTTGGAAGGATGCTTCAATGCGTCACCACCTGAAAGTCCACCACGGAGATCAAATCAGTCCCATGCGAATATAACAATAGAATGCAATCCCACTCACCCCTCCCCAATTGCATTTACTACCCCTGGCAATTCTCTGATATTACTATCACACCGATTTCTGTAGCATTCACATTGAACCTCTTCTTGGGGATTGGATAATGGCTGTTCTTTTCCTCATTTGCCCGAGTCTGCATCGAAAAGAAAAGCCACAGCTGTCCATTGGTGCCAGAGGTGAAACTAGAGTGGAGCGGAGGCAAGTAGTTCTGCAAGACTCCGTTACACTGGAGTCAGCGGCCCCTCCCCCTTGCTGTTGGAGCCATTCCAGCAGCGACAGGGGAGTGTCCTGTGTGTTGCCATTGCTGCCAGAATGGCTCCAACAGCAAGGGGGAGGGGCCGCTGACTCTGGTGTAACGGAGTCTTGCAGAACTACTTGCCTCCGCTCCAGTCTAGCTATGCCACTGGTTGGTGCGGTGTGCTGCTCTCATTGAGGGGAAAAAGCAATTCAGCAACAAATGCCACTTCTCCAAGTGGGTTCAGCCAAGGAATGTCCTTGTAACTCCCTGGCATAGCGGGATCTCTGGGGCCATGTCATGATTTCAAAAAACCGCTTGGAAGATCTGGTAGCACCTTGACAAAATTGAACTTATGGATCAGTAACAGTACTCCCGTTAAAATCCTTTGCATGGTAGGGAGCAACCCAGTCTGCAGAAGCACCCAGCACTTTGCAAATAATATCATGCACATAGCTGCCCAGGGTCATTGTTTCAGTTTATAGAAATGAATGTGTGCATGTTTCATGTGCAGCGCATAGCCACCACTGTAACAGATCTGGAAAGTGTCAAGGTGAGTATGTCAGAATGCTCAGTCATGTAGCTCCCAGCCAGCTTCCAGGGGCAGGAATAGTCTGGAGCCTGGTCTGCACATACAAAAGAAGGAGGTGGAAGAGTGAGCTGTGCCACTTTGGTCTACAAGTGAGATACAAACACCATTTTTAATGCTCCCACATTAAAACAAAAACAAAAACCCGCCCACAAGTCAATTTTTGCACATCAGAGGAAGAGTTTCTAGAGACATCTGTTCTCTGCTGTGTTGGTTTTCTGTTTGGAAGTCTGCTGTTTTCCCTCTTAAGCACCCCACTCTGTGGCATATGCCATCCAATTCAGAAGGGGCCCCCAAGTCTCAGGAGCCATTTTTTAAAGGGTGCAGGGGGCTGCATAGAGAAGTGGGCTGGTCAAAATTGCCTTCTCTTATATTCTTCCTCTGTAAAGAAAAGCCAATGTAGAAATGGAGCATTTGGGGCCAGGGTTGAAAGGGGAAAGGACAACTGCTATAGTGGGGTCTTGCTTTCTTGTACTGCACTTTTATTACTGTGATTTGCATTTGGATTTGAAACAAATTTCTGAGTTGTTGGGTGTGACTTCTCTTATACCGACAAAGTGCTTTCTGCTCACAGAAGAAGTCAGGATGCAACCAAAGGGTTAAACATGCATATTACCTCCCATGCTTATACTATACAGAAAAAAGGTGCTTATGCTATACAGAAGTAATGCTGTAGCATAACATATTACAATGTTTCTATCTGTCGTCCTGGAGGTTTGGTCACCTTGATCAAATGCTTCAACATTAGTTTACCATGGAATCCTGATAGATTCTTTCATGGCTGACTAGATTTGCCTTGATGGGATGTATTATCATTACAGCATAATCCTATTCTTCCCTGCCCCACCAATGCATTCATGCCAAAAAGGCTGCCGGTGTGGGGGGGGGGGGGGGAGAGAGAGAAACTTTGGAAAGGTAAGAGAAAATATTTTCCCTTATTTCCGGGTAATCCTTTTGCTCGTCAGAGGGTCTCCTCTCCTTGAGCTGGTGCAAGTCTGAGGAGAGAAAGGGTGTGTGAAAAAGGGGGTGTGAAGAGGAAGGAAGGTGACAGCATACTGGTACAGGTTGGTTATGTCAGTACAACCCCCCTCCCGCCTCCATCCCTTGCCCTCCCCCTGTTTCGGCTCCCCCCCATTCCGCCCCCCCTGCGGACTTACCGGCTTCAGCAGGCAAAGCAGGATCCGGCAGTGTATTTACCACCCATTGTGCATAAAATGGCTGCCAAAGGAGCGCTGCATGCGCCATCATCTACAACCATTTTGTGACAGCAGAAGTCACTTCTGCTGTCGCAACGTGCTCTACTCAGTGGCCCAATCCAGCATAGGATTCGACTGCTGGTTGCCTTAAACTAGCATATGAGATGGGGGGGCTGGGGGGTAGGCCAAGAATTCCTCTCTGGCTGGAATTTTAATGTAAGCTGGCAGAGAATTCAGAGTCCTTGTATTGTTCAACACTTATTTAAGTGGAGCACAACAAGCTGTAAAGGTCATATCAAGGCCTGAACGGAGGAATTTGCCATCCTCTCTAAAAGTGAGTAATGTAAAGCTCTGCTCTCAAAAACGTTTCATTGTATTTTTGTCTGAGCTCCAATAAAATTGTGGAAGGCAAGTCAACACTATTTGAACCTATGCTTCATCACCATCTATTGACTGAACACACAAGGATGAGTTGACAGAACACTGGCCTGTTTCATATCAAAACACCCTTCAGTCAGGTCAGACACCGGCTGCAGTTCCTCCTCATGAAACACAAATCTTTTCTGCAGAGCTTTGTATCACAGTGTTGTTGTTGTTTTGAGCCATGTTCTATACTTGGTTACAAATACCATTTTGGAACTGTGTAGTGAGCATAGTGAGATCAGGCAGTATGATATTCTACAGTAACAATGACATTCCATTACACCTAGAGCTACTTACATGAATGATTCGCTCTAAAACCCCATTCTCTTCAGGCTGAGCTTGCAACTATCTCTGTCAGTTTTCGCATGAAGATTTCCCACATTTTGTAAGATAATTCCCCAGGGCAGCCCAGGAGGACCGCAGGAGAAGTGGACGCTCATCACTTTCCCCACGTGCAAGCCGGTCGAGGGCCTATGGGCCTCTTTGAATGTATGCCAGTTCTTTGAGCTGGGGGAGGTAGGCCGAACCAGGCTGGGAGAGGACCCGAGACCCTTACTCACTGGGAGTCGCAAAGGCGCTTTATGGTACGTTTGCGACACTCTAGAGCAGCAGAGCGCACGCTCCACCACTCTAGAGTTACCTAGGATCACTGGCGTCACTGGAGCGTGGCGGGGGGGCGGGCCGCCAGGGGGTGACGCGCGCCACGGGATGATGTGCGCACCTCCGCACGCGTCACTTCCGTGACGCGCAACACCCTCCGGACGCTCCGAGGCCGGCCCAGGAGCCGGCCTCGGAGCGTCCGACCCCGCCGGCGCTCCAGGGCCTTCTGAAAGAAGATTCTGAAAGAAGAGGGCAAAATGCCCTCAAAACGGTCTCTGCGCATGCGCAAAAATTGTAAAAATACCCGTATTAACGTGCTGCATGGGCCTTCTTTCAGAAGGCCCTGGAGCGCCGGCGGGGTCGGACACTCTGAGGCCGGAACCCGGGCCGGCCTCGGAGCGTCCGGAGGGCGACGAGGGCGCCTGGGGCAGGGTGCAGCTGGGTCGCCCCCCCAAATCGCGGCGCAGCCATAGGCTGCGCCGATAGCAGAGCCTCGCTAGGGTGACATGCGCCCCCCCGCCTTGGGGTGACGCGCGTCCTAGTGACGCCACTGCCTAGGATCATGCCGCAAATGGGAGTCTTTCTGCAAACATCACGTATGCTGTGTTGAGTTCAACAACCGTACATGGAAGGTTATAGGTAGTGTAGTGTTGTGTTGTTTTTAATGATCATGCAATTGCCTAAAACAGTGCTAAGACTTTGCTTAGGAATAAAAATCCTAGAATGGATTAATATTATAGATTGCCTTTGCTTCAAAACAGATGTGTTGAATTAGGGTATATAAAAAGTCATCCTAGACTGAGAACCTTTGGTCCACCTAGGTCAAGGGTGGGGAACCTATTTGTGGTGGAGGGCCATTTCCCCATGGGGGAAATGTGTTGCAGGCCGTGCGCCCTCCACCGCAAACGGGCGCCACCCCAGCGCGCGCCATCACCCCCACCCCCATCGCTCTCCTCCTTACCTTCAGCCTCCGGGCTGGCGGTGGCCCCGCGCTCACCTTGAAGCGACTCCTTCTGAACCGGCTGTTCCATACATGTGCAGTACGATGCTGATGCCAAGACAGGGCAATCTCTTGACGTCAGTGTCGTACTGCACATGTACGGAACAGCCGGTTTCAGAAGGAGTCGCTTCAAGGTGAGCGCAGGGCTGCTGCCAGTCTGGTGTCACGCGGGTCGGACCAGATGGACTTCGGTCCGGTCATGCGCGGGTCCGGACCGGATCGCCCCGCGGACCTGATCTGGCCCGCGGGCCAGCGGTTCCCCACCTCTGACCGAGGTCAATAGGGACTCTCTAGGTTTCAGACAGGAACCTTTTTCTGTTCCACCTCAAACCTATGACCTTCTGCATAAGTGGCATGTGCACTACAACTGAGCCACAGACTCCCAACTGCAACCCTTGGTGACTAGACTTGCTGCCTTGTCCTGATGTTTGCCCAAGCATTTGGTACACAGATGTTCCATTTAGCAATTGTGGCTAGGGCCATTGATGCAACAATAGACTTATTCTATTTATGTCATGTTAATTACCTGCCTTTCAGAGGCATGCTTTCAGCAGATGGTGTAAGCTGCAAGAATTAAACACAACACTAACTTAATAAAACACAATAAAAAACGAATAAAAGCAAGAACAGTCCCAAATACATCTCTACTTTAAAAAAAAAATCCAAGGTTCAATCAGCTATTAAAAGTTTGTAGAAGATCCCATTAAATGTAATGGTGGGAAACGGCGGGTCTCTCCAGGGAGAGAATCCCACAGCTGTGGTGCCACCACAAGAAAACCCAGCGACCAGTTGAACTTGAATCATTGGCAGGCCAAAGAGCAGGATCTTGGGTGAGAATGGTGTTGACTTTAAAACCCTGACACTCCATATGATGTGCAGCTTGAGCCACAAGGAAGCAACTCTGCAGAATGCAGAAAAAGAGAGAAAAAGGGAAGTCGAGAAAGCAGAATCAGCAGAGATGCTAATAAACATTCCTTAGTTTAAATACCTCTTAAATAACTCTTAATCGTTAGCAACAACCATTGAAGCAACATAATCACTATTTCAGGGCAACAGTGTTCCTTTGAGTTGAGTACATTGAATGAATTTTTCTCTCTTCCTTTAGTCTTTTCTCGTCTCTGTCAGAGTGATTTCCTTATCTTTAATGTCAAGTAAATTGATACAGCGAGCAGACAGTAACACACAAAGCTTATAGAATAAGATAGTGAAGATATATGAAATAAGATAATGGATATATGACAGCCAAACCCTGATTTGTGTCATTGGTAGTTGGGAAGAGCTCTTGTCCTTCGTCTTTATGAATTTAATTTCTAATATTTCTTGGACCTAATTTTCTTGAACCTTTGATGTTAGCAGAAACTATTAGGGTAGATTTTAATGATAACTTGTCACTAAAAGCATTTTTTTAATGACTAATACAAAACAGTAGCTTCTTGTTCAACAATCGTACTTACGATCAAGATGGTAAAGTGGGAGAAAGGTGCATTTGAGTTGGGGTGAAGCAAAGATTCTGATTCATATTTAGGTCAGGTGGAACCCAGGAAAGATAGTTCAGGATACATTACTCTAAAATAAAAGGCAGTGATATTGAATATGTGACACACAAATCAAGATGCTTCAGACTAAGTGTGTAATCAAGAGGGAATCCCCTATTCAGTTATGAACCCCACATTGTCTCTGGCCGGTGGTGTACAGTCTCAGCCATTTTCTTTGAGATAAAAAATTCCCATTGCTTTGACACATACATGGAAACAGTCTCACCATCTCATGTGAATCTGTATGTTTTCTGTTGCAATAATGAGCCCAGACCTTCTGCAAAATTAATATGGATTAGAATTGCCATTCCACCACTAAAGGCTTTCTGGAAACTTGACAAATATTTACCCCTTTATCATGTTTTAATTCCTTGGATTGCATGAAATCAAGGAGGGTATCAAGGAGTAACTGAGATGTTTTACTAATAATGTTGCTGCCTCTCTCTTTTCATGTTCATGAATGGATGAATTATTGTATTATTTATTTTTCACATTTTTATACCACCCTTCCTCCAAGGAGCTCATAGTTCCTTTTCTCCTTTTGTCCTCACAACAACCCTGTGAGGTAGGTGAGGCTGAGAGATTGTGACTGGCCCAAAGTCACCCAGGAAGCTTCATGGCTAAGCAGGGATTTGAACCGGGATCTTCCTGGTCAAAGTCCAGCTCCCAAACCACTACACCATCCTGGCTATCACAGTGGGAATGCAGAGAGGGGTAAGAATGGTAAGAGGGGTCCATGTCCCTCCAGCCCCCGTACAATTCAAGCAGTGCAGAATTACCAAGATGGACTTGGGATAGAGTACAGTATGGCATGGCACTGGAGTTGGACAAATATATGTACTGTACTGTGTGTATTTAATTTTGTAAATTTATATCTCATCCTTCAATAAAACAGTTGACAGTTTCATCACATTTGCATCCCACCCTTTCTCC
Organism: Plestiodon gilberti rubricaudatus; assembly: GCA_026170595.1. Taxonomy (NCBI): domain Eukaryota; kingdom Metazoa; phylum Chordata; class Lepidosauria; order Squamata; family Scincidae; genus Plestiodon; species Plestiodon gilberti. The sequence goes on from JANXHW010000001.1 coordinate 163,276,023, forward strand.
AAGAAACTCAGAATGCTGTACATGAGATACCCAATTTTATCTTTACAACAACCTTTTAAGTTAGGCATTGCTGACAGAGTCAGGGACTTGCCTAGGGCCACACAATAATCTTATAGCTAGAGGTGTTTGAAAATGGTGTTAATTTTTATGAAAATTGGTTGAATACAAAATGTGATGTTTTGTGTTTTTATTCACAGGTGCGAATTCTTAAGCATCAATATCAGGTTTAATATCCATACACTGCAGTCTTCAATGCAAAAACAAGAAGTTATTCAATTATTTCTAACTGGGAAAGCAATCTGTTTCAACCAGATGTATTCCACAACCAGTAGAGAGTTGGTAATTTGGTTCCAATTCTGTTTGAAAACGTAGTGTTTTGTGTTTTTGTTCGGTTTGAAAAGGTTGAAAAGGTGGTGTGTGGTGTCTTTATGTGGTTACCAACAAAAACTAGCTGCTGCTGATGCTACTGATCCTCTGATGAAAGCCAGGACAAATGGAAAGTTAGCCAGGGCAGACCTATGCCAAGCTGGAGCAAAGCTATGAGCAAAGTCCTCTCATGAGTTTCTCCAGTCTTGGAATGCAGAGCAATGGAGGCCACATGGCCCCACTTTTGGCTTGCTCAGGCACCAATCTGAATAATGGGATTAGGCGTTAGCCTAACCTCATGCCTCGTGAAGACTGGGACTGACCACATTCTTCTGATCCTGATTTAGGACTGTTGACAACATCAGTGGAAGCCTTCAGTTATTTTGGTGGACCTGAAAAAAGCTTGCTAACCTGAAAAGGCTCTTCCTGAAGTAATTGGGTGCATTGCCAGACATGGTAAAAACAATGGATTTTGTCCATTGTACAACATGCAAACGTTGGAACTAGTTTTTAATCATTGCTGTTAATTATAACGTTTCTGATCATATTTGGAGAGGTGTCAAGGTCTTTAATCACACGCGAATTGACACTAACACAAGGGAAGTAGGAAAGGTGTGAACTTGCAATGCCCTTTCATTGCCCTGCTTCATAGAGAAAAAAGCATCTTGTGATGTACAGCCCTCTAGAGCAGTCTTCAGTAATAAAGCTGACGAGGGAACGAGCCAGCACATTTTTATTTATTGATTAGATTTTTCATCTGCCCTATCCTCAAAGGCACAGAGCAGTTAATGTTTGAAAGAAGCCCTTTCAAATATGAAACTGAAAATACAAAAGTATCTTTAAAAAAAGTATCACCCTGCCCGGTTCATCCATGCAAATGGCATATTTGTCCACACAGAAAAGGCTTTGTGGCAGTGGTGAAGCTGGGTCTTCTGCTGCCCGGGGTGGTGCCTACTGATGGAGCCCCCCCCCCTTCGAGTGCCAGAAGACCTGGAAGTAATTGATGGTGATGATGTTAATTGCTTCCAGTTTGCGATCCCCCAAGCCGCTGCTGGATCGCGAGGAGTGGCAGGGTGCTCGCAATCGGCTGCCGTTGCCCTTCTCCTATGGAGGGAGAAGGGTAGCCGATCGCAGTCAATTGTAGGCCCTCTACTGCCACCCCCTGCCGTGAAACAGCTGGCACAAGCACTTCCTCGCGCAGCGTCAAGCAAGATGCCAGTTGGAATTGTTGCCAGTTGGAAAAAGTTGCTAGTTGGAATTATTGTTGTTGTTGTTGTTGTTGTTGATGATGATGATGATGATGATGATGATGATGATGATACTTTATTTTATTATTATTTGAAAAATATAAAACAGTTTATAAATTAGTGTTAGACATCAAATACTGGATTAGGAGAACTCATAACTGTCACTTGAAATGCAATAAATATTTTTGGTGAAATAGTTTTCTCTTTATTAGAGGACATGGAATATAGGCTTGGAATAAAGGGAATAACAGGGCTTTTTGGATGGCAGCCCACCGACTATGGAACTCCCTCTCTCAAGAGGCTCAACTGACCGCTACAGTCCCTGCTGTTAAAAGGCTCTGAAAATATCTCTATTGTTTGGCCAATATTGTATTTTTGTTTGTTGAACTTATTATATGCCTGGTTTGATGTTTAGTTATTTTATATTATTATATAGTTGTTTTTGTGAAATTGTAAGTCTCCTTGATGACCTTAGAAAAGTGGTCTATATAAATATCTAAATAACAGTGCAATCCTATGTAAGTATACGTGGCCGGTCTAAAGGGCTGGCTGCTGTATCCTATACAGAATGTGACCTGCCTGCCCTTACCGTTCGTCCCCTTCCCCGGGTATAAGCGAGTCAGGGGCCTATGGGTCTCTTCGAATGCACCCCAGGTCTAGACCTGGCATATGTTCGGGGAGGCGGTAGCATGGCAGCGCGGACCACGAAGAGGTCTAGGCACCGATATCCATACCCCCTCCCAGTCCGGACCAGCCAATGGCCACCCTCCCCCGCCGTTCTGTCCTGCCCTCCCACCGACTTACAGTACCTGCTGTGGCCAGAGTCCGGTAAGTTATGCGGTGGTGTGAGTGGTGCCTGCCTCCACACTGGTACCGCTTACACCTGAGTCATTGAAAAAGTGCCTTATGGCACTTTTGCGATGCTTTAGAGTGGTGGAGCACACGCTCCGCCGCTCTAAAGTTATGCAGGATTGCGCCGTGAATGAATGAAATTGTGGGTACTGTATACTTTAGGTCAGATCTAACCTTTTTCAGTTACCGTGATGTTTTTCCAACAGTTGGGGTACAGAACGCCACACCATCCTCCCAAAATACTATTTCCCTCTCCTCTCCCCATAGATAGCAAAAGTGTGCTTGGAAAGTGATTGCTACAGTTTGGAGCTGTAGTAACCGCCTATAACCACCTGGCACCCTCTGACTTGTTAATGCAGAGATATTCTCAGACCCTGCTGGTTTCTCATCTGTTTTGCTAAGGTGCTTTTTCCGCAATACATTTTCGTTGCATCACTGTTGTCAGGGGGAGAAGTAGCATTGATCGTGCTGCATGATATAAGTAAGGATGTCTCAAGTGGAATAGTTCAACTTGGTCTTGGGGGATTCAGCAGTCCAGCATTGTTTTCAAGCTGCTAACATTGCATGGAATAAACGAAATAACAGCAACCCACTCATCTACATTAGCAAGGCTGTCTCTGAAAGCAATCAAAATAAAACCGGACATTTTTTTCCCTCCTGTTCTTAGGCTGGCAGAGAGCTCTGTAATTGCATGGTTTGAACGGTTTGGTTTCAATTAAATTGGGGGAAAAATAATGGCGTTAAGTACTCTGCCATTTACAGTACTTGAGTGAATGCAGCTTACGCAATCCGGACTAACACCCCATTAGTGGTCTTCTTTGTTCTGAGCCACAGTGATTAAATCATTGTATGTGTTATTAGACAATATCCGGTGAGCATCCTCATCATGGCTATTAGAAACCTTGATGGGATTTTAAACAATTAGAAGCATCAACAGATTTTATGGATAGTTAAGATTTCTAAAGCCAGAAATGGTTTTCAAATGGGTTAAAAATGCTTGTAATGCTGCTATATTTTCCCCCTAATGTTCCACTTCCTCCTTGGTTCATTAGCATTGATACCAATTACACCCACTTTGAGTCATTAGATTTCGGTTTCCACAGCCTCGTCTTCCTACCTCTGCCCATTAATCTAGACTCATACAATCTTCCCAGCACCCAGCTCCCTCCATCTCCTTTCCCCATAGGAAACATCCTTTTCAATAACCGCTTCTCAAATTGACATGCAGAAACTCTTCCCTCATTGTGGAAAATAACCCCATTACTGAAAATTATATTTTCCAAAGTGGTGGGGATTGTAAAGAAAGACTGTGGCCCTCTTCTCATGACTGATCTGTGTTTTTGCTCTACGTAAGGAGGAGATGGCAAGAATACACAGAAGAACTATACAAGAAAGATCTGAATGTTCCTGATGACCACGCTGGTGTGGTCACTGATCCAGAGCCGGACATCCTAGAGAGTGAAGTCAAGTGGGCCTTAGGTAGCATTACTAACAACAAAGCTAGTGGAGATGATAATATCCCAGCTGAGCTACTTAAAATCCTAAATGATGATGCTGTGAAAGTGCTGTACTCAATATGCCAACAAATTTGGAAAACTGTCCAAAGGATTGGAAAAGGTCAGTTTACGTTCCAATTCCAAAGAAGGGCAGTGCCAAAGTGTGCTCAAACTATCGCACAATTGCACTCATTTCACATGCTAGCAAGGTTATGCTCAAAATCCTACAAGCTAGGCTTCAGCAGTATGTGGACCGAGAACTACCGGAAGTACACGCTGGGTTTCAAAGAGGCAGAGGAACTAGAGATCAAATTGCCAACATGCGCTGGATCATGGAGAAAGCACGAGAGTTCCAAAAAAACCACCTACTTCTGCTTCATTGACTACGCAAAAGCCTTTGATTGTGTGGATCACAACAAACTGTGGCAAATTCTTAAAGAGATTGGGGTACCAGACCACCTTACCTGTCTCCTGAGAAACCTGTATGCGGGTCAAGAAGCAACAGTTCGAACCGGCCATGGAACAACCGACTGGTTCAAAATTGGGAAGGGAGTACGGCAAGGCTGTATATTGTCACCCTGCTTATTTAACTTATATGCAGAGTACATTATGAGAAATGCAGGGCTGAATGAATCGCAAGCTGGAATCAAGATTGCCGGGAGAAACATCAACAACCTCAGATATGCAGACGATACCACCCTAAGGGCAGAAAGTGAGGAAGAACTAAAGAGCCTCTTGATGAGAGTGAAAGAGGAGAGTGCAAAAGTTGGCTTGAAACTCAACATTAATAAAACCAAGATCATGGCATCTGGTCCCATCAATTCCTGGCAAATAGAAGGGGCAGAAATGGAAGCAGTAACAGATTTTACTTTTTTGGGTTCCAAGATCACTGCAGACGGAGACAGCAGCCATGAAATTAAAAGACGCTTACTCCTTGGAAGGAAAGCTATGGCAAATTTAGATAGCATAATAAAAAGCAGAGATATCACCATGCCAACAAAGGTTCGTATAGTCAGGGCCATGGTGTTCCCAGTAGCAATGTATGGTTGCGAGAGTTGGACCATAAGGAAGGCTGAGGGCCGAAGAATAGATGCTTTTGAACTGTGGTGCTGGAGAAGACTCCTGAGAGTCCCTTGGACTGCTAGGAGATCAAATCAGTCAATCCTAAATGAAATCAACCCTGACTGTTCCCTGGAAGGACAGGTACTAAGGCTGAAACTCAAATATTTTGGCCACCTAATGCGAAGAGAGGACTCTCTGGAGAAGACTCTGATGCTGGGAAAAATTGAAGGCAAAAGGAGAAGGAGAAGGCAAAGGATGAGATGGTTAGACTGCATCACTGATGCAACGAACATGAAAATGAGCGAACTCAGGAAGATAGTGGAGGATAGGAAGGCCTGGCGGGATATGGTTCATGGGATCACGAAGGGTCGGACACGACTTAACGACTGAACAACAACAACAACAACAAAAGGAGGGGACGTTGGGATCAAGCTGGATGGTCCTCCCCCCCCCCAACCATCCTGTATTGAGGCAAAGGTGAAAATGGGGTTTCTATCTGTATAGACACCTGATTCTCAGCTTCATCTAAACATGTGGAGGTTGACAGTGAGACCAATTGCTAAAAGGAAGTGGGGGGGGGCAATCACTGTGGTCCTGCTCCCCCTCCATCATTAGAGTCAGCAGATGAGAGTGTTCATAGGAGAAAAGCTTGTAAATACACACATAGTATGTTGGATGATATTTTGTTTTGTTATTTTAAAAGAACATCCTTTGAATTTTCACCTTTTACATTTTTTTACATGCCACAACAGAAATAACATTCATACAGTTAAACAAACAAACTTGTTCCAGTGTGACTTAAAAAAAGTGAAGAAAATGAGACAAATCCCCTCACTTAGGAGTGCATATTGCAACCCATGGGTTGTATTATTCCATATTATATCACTTCGTGAACCTGCAATATGAGCGCATATTGTGAACACTTGTTGAACAGCAGTATGTATATAAATATTCTAAATGATAATACTATTCTGGGCTAATGAACTGGTATTGCATGAGGTGGTATAATTCATAAATTTATTATTCCAGCAGCCATATTTTTCCCTAATCGCTCCCATGTAACCAGTACTGTCACACTTAGGACCAGGATGTTAGATGGCCTAGAACAGTGCCCAATAAGATTCCTCAGATGACTTGTTCAGAAAGGAGTTTTTCTTCTCATTTGTCTGGAGATTGACACACTAGGATATAATGACTGTTTTCTAATCTCCCCACACCATTTATCAACCTATACATTGAGGATAGCAGGATGGTCTAGCTCTGTTGGGTATATCACTTCACAGTGCAGATGGAAGGTTGCATATTTGAACATCAAAAACTAATGCCCCGCATGTAGAAAACTAGCACATCAGGGAGAATGTAAGGCAAAAACCTCCCTTATTTTTGTGTTAGTTTTCTAAAAAATACACAGAGTTTTCCGCTTTGGTTTTTGTTAACATGATGTGCTGTAATTTGACTCCAGGGATGCCATTTGGGAAGGCCGGCTATAATTATTCTTCAGGAATGCCTATCCCTCTGGTTATTATGAGGGATAATAAAATGACAGATGCTCTTTAAATGCTGATTTTTGCAATTTAAGATTGAGTGTATCCAAGGGAAGGCCTTGGAATTGTCCTGTGATTTACCCCAGCAGTGAAATCTCTTTGCCTCTGCCACTAAGCATTGACATGGTTCCTCTGTTTGTCACACCATTCATATCTTTAGGTCATGATAAGTACTGCAAATGCCATCCACGCAGAGTATCCTGTGTGCGCTAAATGCAATTTAAAATATTATGATTAGAGTGTAACTAATTTCAGGCATGATTGAAAAGGTGGACTTGTGGCACAGGCTCAGTGGTGTAACTAGAGTGGAGTGGAGGCAAGTAGTTCTGCAAGACTCCGTTACACCAGAGTCAGCGGCCCCTCCCCCTTGCTGTTGGAGCCATTCTGGCAGCAACAGCAACATGCATGACACTCCCCTGTCGCTGCCAGAATGGCTCCAACAGCAAAGGGGAGGGGCCGCTGACTCCGGTGTAACGGAGTCTTGCAGAACTACTTGCCTCCGCTCCACTCTAGTTACACCACTGCACAGGCTGCAACAGTTCCGTTGGAATGATTAGTGGGGCTACAGTGACTTAGTGGTTAAGGCACTGAACTGCAGACCGGGAGGTAGGACAGCAGTTTGAGACCAGTTTGAGCATGAGGGTGTGAGCTACCGTCTTCAGCCCCAGCTCATGCCAACCTAGCAGTTTGAAAGCAAGAAATTGCAAGTACAGTAGATTAATAGGTACCGCCTCGGCGGGAAGGTAACAGCGTTCCATGCACCTCGCCGTTGAGTCATGCCAGCCACATGACCACGGAAGCATCTTTGGATATTGCTGGCTCTTTGCCTTTGAAACAGAGATGAGCACCACCCCTAGAGTTGGTAACAACTGACTTTCAAGCAAAAGGAACATTTACCTTAATTTGTAAACACTTCCTGGTTCTTAGATGACAGGACAGGAATGGTGGATTTAAAACAGACACACAGTGCAATCCTGTGTAACTGTGCACCAGTGTAACAGTAGATGTACCAGTGTAACAGCAGATGTGCCGGTGTAAGTGCACTTACACTGGCATAAGTGCACTTACACCGATGCATCTGCTGTTACACCGGAGCAAAGTTACACAGGATTACGCTGACAATCCTTACCGCAGTGGCACAAATGGGCTGCTATGATTGTACAGATACCCTTCAGTCTTCTTCACAGATCTTAGTACTGTGACAATCTTAATAAAGTAGGTGGTCTCTGTAAATGGAAGCAGTTCTAAAAAAGCAGGAAAAGTATGTCAAATGTGAAGCTAATCAGTTTTGACTTGGAGGGCTTGAGCACATAGTTAGTGGATAGGGCTGGAGAGTAATATTTCACTCAAGATTTAATTTTATTTTCAGCCACTGTTGAAAGTGCTCCCTTGCTGGAAAACCTTTCTGAGATTTTTCGGTTTCTTTAAAAAAGAAAAAAAAGAAAAAAAGAAGAATCGTTCCAGAAAAAAGAGCTTGGAAGGCTCAGAAATTTTTGGCATTTCAGTACACCTTTGGTTTTAGAACCAGTAGGAATTAAAAAAGGTTGGACAGAGGAAGCATAAAAGGCCTTGCTGAGTTGCATTTACTTACAATAAAGAACATGATATTATTCACTTATAATAAAGATAGATATGAACCTGTTGTATAGCAGCAGCTTAGATCACTGGTCCATCTAGCTGTCTGCTTAGACCAGTGGTGGCTCTCTAGAGTTTCAGTTAACCCTGCCTGAAGATGCTGGAGTCTGAACCTGGGGCTCTTTTCATACAAAGCACATGTTGTACTGCTGAGCTACAGTGACAGCCTCGGTTCCTGGTTTGTTAATTCCCAAGATAGTTTCAGCTCAGCTCTAGTTTGCTACAATGGCACATTCATGGTTAAATACTCTCTCTCTCTCTCTCTCTCTCTCTCTCTCTCTCTCTCTCTCTCTCTCTCTCTCTCTCTCCCTCTCTCTCTCTCTCTGTAATTTTGGGTGAGGAAATGGCTCAGATGTAAAGGGTTAAACCCCCTTTCCCCTGCACCAGGTTCCCAATCTAGAATGACACCCTGTGTGGCTGCTCCTTCAGCATTAAAGCCAGCACCTAACTAGACAATGCCATGTTTAACGTCACACCTAGTTTGATCCCTAGTTCAAAGTTGGGTCACACCTAGTTGGGTCCCTTCGGGGAGAAAGGCGGGGTAAAAATATTGTCAATAAATAAATAAATAAATAAAACCAAGCTGGGATTTGCAGGGGCCGTCGCCCGCTTCTAACCTCTTGCGCTGTTTTCTAAGCTTGTAAAATGCCTATAAAAAGAAAAAAACCGCGACTGGAAGCGACTTCCAGTTGCACACGCAACTAGAAGTTGCTTCCAATCATGGTTTTCTTCTTTTCATACGCATCTTATAAGCTTAGAAAGCTGCACCAGTGACATGAAGTGGGCGGCTGGCCTGCACAGCTATAAAGTAAGGTAGTGTGGCGCCACCCCCAGTGGGATCCCTCCTTCGCGGATGGCTATCTGTTGATAGTCAAATCCGTGGATGGCTAGTTTGCGGATAAGGAGGGCCCACTGTAGTATTTTTTTTCTAGTTATTATTGTAAATCACCTTTTTAGTTATTATTGTAAATCACCTTGCGCATAATATTTTACGGCTTAATCTTATCCTGAGTTTATGGCAGCAGATCTCGTGATCCACTGTTGTCAGCCCACTTGCAACGACACAAAATGTGTGCCACTGTTGGGTGTTCCAGAGCTGCTGGTGCAAATGACTGGAGGGTCCATGTGCCCGCCAATGGCCCACCAAGGTGGCGGGGGCAAGTTATGGGCAGTTCAGAGGAGGCTCAGGCAATTCGGGAATAGTTTGGGGATAGTTTAGGGGTGTTAGTGGGAGGATCTTGGCAACAACAGCATGTAGCAGAGATTATCCCCCTTTCTTGGCTTGGGCCCATCCCCCTGAATCTCCGCAGATTTACACCAGCAAATGAGCTGGGATGTGGTCTGAGGAGACCCATTGACGGCCAGGTGGCCTACGGAGAGGTAAGTATAAAATATTGTTCCTTACCTCCCCCATGCTGTCTGGTTCCCCACCACCTCCATAGCATGCAGTGCACACTCCGTCAGCAACACTGCATGCTAAGGACTGGCAGGGGATAGGATTGGACTGCTGCTTAAATAAAAAAGTTGTAATAATAATAATAAAAGAATTACATCCTGAACTATTGAGCTCACTCGCCATTTTCTATGGTCCCAGGACATGAAGTGAGATTATCAGCGCAATCCTGTGTAACCTTGCACCGGTGTAACAGTAGATGCACCGGTGTAAGTGCACTTACACTGGTGCATCTGCTGCTACACCGGTGCATCTACTGGTACACCGGTGCATCTACTGGTACACCGGTGCAAGGTTACACAGGATTGCGCTGTTTATCATACTGCTGATTTGATGAAGCTGAGCAAATCTAGGTCTGGTCAGTGCCTAGTTTGGAAGACCTTGTATGCTGCTTTGAATTCCATGAGGGAAGAAAGGTAGGCGTATAAATTCCCATTTGGAAAGTGCTGATGATTTTGCACTCCAGTGTAAAAGCATTTGATTTGTAGCATAAAGCTTGCTATAATATACCGTAATCATATAAGCTTACTTCAATGAGAAAAATATACTAGAGGAAACAAAAGAGTTTTTGTTGTTGTTTTGTTTTTTTGCCTTGTAGTGGGGGAATGGGTAGTTTTGTTTAGTTTTACAAAATGATGAGGAAATATTTGAGGGAGGAAAGCAATGTAATTGATCACAAAGGCATGTGTTGTATAGTCTCAGCTTTTGATTGGTCCAAGAGATTCTACACCACTTTTTCTGAGCGTTTCCAGTGTTTGTAAAATGAAACCAATACACTGGGGAAATGCATATAATGGCTTAAGGTGACAGGGCTTTTTTTTTCCGCTCCCCTACAGATTATACCTATGCTTTCAGTAAAGCAGACTGATCTAGTGTAAGGTCCCAGCTGTAAGCTTAGCTAAACCTGCAAATTTACCTTTAGCAGATTGCCATATTTGTCACTTACAGTTTGAATAGAAATGAAGAATTCCATGGATGACTGGAATTTAAATATGTTACCAAAGGCAGGGGTGAATATTTCCAAAGCAGTTGCCACTGAAACGTTGCCCAAGGCAAAATGCACAGTGAACGTTGGGGGAGGGGGGAATCAAGTGCTTTGGCGGTGCAGGGAGTAAGGTGCCTCTAAGAGTACCCAGTTTGCAACCTCAGTGACTCATAGTTTGGCAAAGGACCACTATGGACTAGATGGAGCAATGGTCTGTTTCAGTATAAGGCGGCTTCATATGTTCAAGATCAGGTAGAAAGTTGAAGGCATTTTGAGAAAATGCCCAAAGAAAGTGTGTGTGTGTGTGTGTGTGTGTGTGTGTTTGTGTGTGTGTGCAGGGGCGTCGCGACGACGCGCGACACCCCTGAGTGGGGGCGCGCGTCACCCTTAAGGGGGAGGCTCCGCCCCTGCGCGTGACGTCACGCGCAGGAGCGGAGCGCCCTCCCCGCTCCGTTTTTGGCTCATTTTAGAGCCAAACGGACCCAGAGGAGGGCGGGCGGGCCCACCTCCACCGCCAAAATGTAAGTGAGGGGCATCGCGCGTCACCCCTATACGCGCGACGCCCCCCGGCGGCCCGCCCCCCCTTCCCCCCGTTGACGCTAGTGTGTGTGTGTGTGTGTGTGTTTAAGTCTAACACAATTTCTCAGTGGGGTTCTGTACATAATGCTGCCAGCAGAAGGCCTCCCCACAGTCCTCATGCAACGTCGCCAGCCACCTGCGCTGGTGGCCTCATCACGTGCACCGGCGGAATGTCACTTCCGTCGGTGGTCCAGCACTTCCGCTGGCAGAATGCGCATTCTGCCAATGGGCCAAATCCATTAGGATTGAGCTGTCAGTCACTAAACTGACCTGGCTCTAATGCATGACTGCTAGCTTAGCTGGTTCATGGGTGGTAGCCTTAAGCATCTGAATAGGTTTAGAATGGTTTTCAGAAATAATCCGTATCAATGAAATAAGTCAATAGCAGCTGGGGAAAGAAATCCCAAGCCCAAGTTATTTATTTAAACTATCTGAATGCAGAGAGGTTGTATGTATTATTGATGTTTTCCAGGATTTGTCTTGCTATTGGTACAATGTACTTCAGTCTAGTAAATTAAAACAGAGCTTTAGCGACAATCCATCAAGATATACTGATACTAAGTTAGTAATTGCTAGCTCATTGCCCTGCCCTACCCCTCTCCTCATATTATCAGTCAATAGTCTTATCCATCCTAGCAAAGAGAAACATACTAGAGAGATAGCTGAGTGGAAAGCGGATAGGGGGGAAAGGCTTGTAATAAGGGATATGTGGCAGAGAACTCCTCTGCAGCGTCACCAGCATGTCACTTTTATTCATTAGGCATTCATTTGAGGATTTACGATTTGATAAATTAGTCTTCAAAGCAGAGAACTGTATTGAAAAAACACTGAGTACTGTATTTTAAGGTATATACACACAGGCAGCCCAATCCCGCACAAGTATGAGGCAGGGGGAGGGAGTTCCAGGGTGGAGGGAGGGTGGTGAGGAGGGCGTATCAGGCCCGGGTGGGGGGGGTGGGGGGCTCAGCAGAGGTCTCCTCCATCGAATCCTATCCCCCTTCCTGGACCTGATCGGCATGGAGCTGCCTGGATTTGTGCTGGCCATTTAGCTGGCGCACATCCAAGTAGCCCCATAGAGGCTGCTGGGGCTTGACACGGAGCAAGGGAACAAACGTCCCCTTACATCGAGGAGACTTCCAGCAGCCTCCAGCCACATGCGGGATACAGCGGAGCTGAGCCTGCCCCAGCACGCTGCATCCCAGTGCAGGATTCTGGACAGGATTGCGCTGTAAAGCTCACCTGTTTGCTTAACAAGAACACTTAAAATGTGCATTTGCTTAAAATAAGTAGATCTCTTATATTTCTTCTTTAGAGGATCCACAGCTCTCTTGCTATGCTAACTAACATGAGTTACTAATAAAACAGACTCCCCTCTGCCCTTTCAGCTGAACACACTTGTTCATTCTGTTGCTTACCTACCCTGTTAAGCCCCAAGTAATTACATGCAGTTAGGATTGCTTGAATATTTATAGGAACTTCTCCCTCCCCAACACAGTCATACACAAATATACAAATGAAGCATAGACTTATGAGATTAGCGACCAAATAAACCCAATGTAAGGTTGATTAAGGCATGCTTAGCAGCAGTGTAGTGCATTGTCACACTCGTGTAGCCAATTTCACATAGCTAGGACGATCCAATTACTTTTAAAAATATATTAGCGAAGCATGGTAAACACTGCAGTGCGCCAGTGTAAGCAGCCAGTAAAATATCCAAAGTTAAATGCATCACCGTGTTATCTATGGTAGTTGGCATGTTCTTTTCTGGCATCACAATACGCCTGAGTTCAAGCTCAAAAGAGGGATGGAGGGTACCACCTCAGTCTTTCCAGGACTTGGCATCAATCCACCTTGAACTGCAAACCTAGACAAGCCAAGCTATATGGGATGTACAACACCCCCTTGCAACAAATCGATCTAGGTCAATGGGACCCAAATAAGCTGTAGGATGTGGTTTCAATATGCGCCCAGATGTGCGTGGGCCTGCCACCAGCAGCTGGCAAGATCACGGAATCAGTTGTGCAGTACGCCACTTTCACTTGGCAGCAAAGATAGTTGAAGCAGCTTCTCCTCTTTCACTTCACAAAGAATTCCCTGCAACAGCTAGTGTCCTGCAGCCGCCGCCCCCCTCACACACACACACAAAAACACACAATGGAGCTGTTGTTTATTCCCCGCCAAGCCATTGAGCTGTGCCATTGGCCACTGCACATGGTCCCAGAACACAAAATAGATTCCCCCCCCCGTGTGCATATGTTATGTGTGTCCTGAAAAGCACAGCAGGTAACACTATAACCTTCCCTTCTAGCCAATAGCTTCTTACACATGACAGGCCGATCCTGCCTAAGATGCGATGGCAGGCTGCAATGGCCGGCCGTTGCATCCTATGTAGAATGCAGCTCACGCCAGTGTGGCCAGGGTTCACTTGGCACTGCTTACTCCAGAGGGAAATTGGCGCTGGACTGCGCTGATATTCCCGTCCCCTTCCCGGGCCAGCCTTACACTGTATCCCTGGTCGTGCACCAGTTAAAGAGCTGGTGCACATCCGAGGGAGCCCATTGGGGCCTCCCTCGGATGTGCACCAGCTCTTTAACTGGTGCACGACCAGGGATACAGTGTAAGGCTGGCCCGGGAAGGGGACGGGAATATCAGCGCAGTCCAGCGCCAATATCCCTGCCCCCTCCCAGGCCTGGCTGGCCATTGCCCCCTCCGCCACCACCCTGACCTACCCTCCCCATACCCTCTTGCCACCCTTACCAGCAGGACTTACCTGGATCCAGCGGCACGGAGTCCGGGCGATGGCGGAGTGAGCGGCAACGACCTCCACACCGGCACTGCTTACTCCAGAGGTGCCGTGAAAGTGCCTTATGGCACTTTAGTAACACCTAAGGCCGGCAGAGCACGTGCTCTGCACTGCCGGCCTAACTTTGGGCTGGATTTTGCCCTGTGTTTGTGACATGGGAGAGCACTGAAAAAGTTTTTATTCTTGTAAACATTTGTTGTAAGGCAGAGTATAAATGGTTTTAGAGAATAAACACATTCAGTTGCCATCCCTCTTGTCTGAAGTGGCGCAGTCTCTAAAGGTACTGTGGGCTTTTTGCAGATGTTCTCATCAGCCATGTTCAAACTACTGTAACACACGTATGCGCACTTAGGGACAACTGTGAATTCAGTTGGATTTTTGTAAACCTAAGTAAATATGCATCAGATTAGGCTGTAAATATTTTAAATATAGTACTGTTGTATGATTTTAAAGATGTGTTCATAATATATGTAATGCAACCCACTTTGAGCCTTCAGTGTATGGCAGCATAAGAACTGAATCTTAACCTGGGTCTTGTACTGAGCTTGCCTGCCTGCCAAGGAAAGAAATAGGAAAAATGTGCCTGTAACCTTATCTGGACAAAGGTGATCTATCTGATAGCATAACATGCCATTTCCTGCTCTTATTTCTTTGCTCTGTGAGTCAGTTAATATACTCATCATAATTTTTCACCGCCGTAGAATATTATCATTTATATCATGCTTTTATTGAGATTGTTATGAAGTTTCATCAGTTTTAGTGCTGGCTGAAAATGTAGATATTCCAGGCGAAAGCAGCGCCTGTGTGTAGCTATTAAAATATATATGCGTTGCCATTTTATTTCAGTACTGAAAGCAAAGCTGTAGTTCTGGCATTTCTCAGGACAGCTCAGGAGCATACTTTGTATGCGTGCCAAACCCAGCTATTTCCATGTCAAATGCTTCAGGTAAGCCGCTTCCCTGAAATTAAAGTCACTACCAGACAGAAAAATGTGATAGAACCAAGCAGGATGGTTCACTGGTCTGACTCAGTATTATAAGACCTTTCCTTATATTCTTATTTTTTTCAAGCCAAAGTGTACAACTCTCCGACAGAAGAGCTTCAAAGAGGGACTCCAGCATAAAAGTGTGGATCTAGAATATGTCAGTAATTTTGATTTTATTCATGTCAAACTCAGTTGAGTCCAAGGTTTACTCTCTCTGTTAAATTAGCATAGCAATGCTTGGAAGATGATGTTATCAACAATGAGGTTGTGAAGAGCCACTGTGTCATGTACATCATCATCATCATCATCATCATCATCATCATCATCATCATCATCATCATCATTTATTCAAAACCTCATAGAACTCAGTCAGAGAGATAAAAAGTGTCATTGACTGGTGCTAAATAGTGGATACAAGTTTCAACCTGAAACCTAAGTATCAACTAGGTATCGATGCAATATGTAAGATGTTCCTAAAAGCGCTGTTTTTTTGCAATTCCAATGGTGTTATTTCAGTACATTGTAGCTTTTTAAAATAATTCCCATTTTTTTCTAGATTGTTCCAAGCGCCTCGATGACAATGGGACCACCTTCGTATGGCTTGTCCATAGCCGTGTGGTTTCAATAGCCAGGTCTCGATATTTTGCCATTATTTCCAGTTCTTTTCCGTCGACTCTGGCATCTCCTGGAATTGCAGTATCTATGATCCAAACATTTCTGTTTTCTACCATTGTTATATCAGGTGTGTTATGTTCAAGATAACACACCTTTCAAAGTAGAAAGGGAAGTGTGAATCGTAGGCATCACACCATAGTGGAAAAGGCTTTCTAACCACTTTAATATGGGCTGTTTTGCTGTTCAGAAACATGCCAACGCTTCTTATTTATAGGTGCTGTGATCAACGTCATCTAGATAATGGCCT
Organism: Plestiodon gilberti rubricaudatus; assembly: GCA_026170595.1. Taxonomy (NCBI): domain Eukaryota; kingdom Metazoa; phylum Chordata; class Lepidosauria; order Squamata; family Scincidae; genus Plestiodon; species Plestiodon gilberti. Next base: position 163,291,952 of record JANXHW010000001.1, read on the forward strand.
GCAACTTTCATATCTACATTACTGAATAATCTCTTTAAATCTTAGATATTTTTTTTCCATTTTGAATTTACATATGAAATACAGTGCCAGCTGTCAAATGAAATAGAACTGCGAAAGAGGAGTGCAACGCTCTTAAAGGCACAGCTTAGAAACACTCAGTAGACCTGCTCTGTATGGGCAGCTCTTTATTCTGAGTGCCCATTAATGCTAAATTGGAGCAGGATCTTTATGGAAACATGTAAAAGCCATTTGAAAATAATTGAATTCAAAGTGATGAGCCATTTAAATGGTCCTCCAATAAACAAAGATAAATGGAAAGTTAAGAAACAAACAAACTGTTGCCACAAAATATACTTGTCCTGTGTATACGGAACACCCCCCCCCCCCCGGGTTTTAATGAACTTTAGCTTCCTTGTTGCATCAAACAATCAAGAAATTATTTTTCTTGTTTTTTATGAACTCACTAATTCCGCTGGGCTACTGTGCTTTTTAGCCCCTCCCTGCTACTTTGGTCACATTGATTTCAGCCCACACACCGGGGCAGGAACATGTGGCATCTATGGCTTGAGATAAAAGAGAAGTCAAAAACCATGAGTGTACATTGACTATATATTGAAACTGTACGGCAGTGGTGTTGCCAGCCTGGCCTCTGCCTGGGGCTGGGGCCAGGATGATCTCATGACTCCTCGCCCTCCCCCGCCCCCATGCAACACCCTTGCTTCCAGAATGGCTCCATTTATAGCTATACAGAGGCAAGGGTGGGCGGGAGGACCCAACTCAAGTGCCATCACCTCGCTGAGCACCCCCACCAGTGGAGATGTTGAAAAACAGCCACTTTGCTGCCACGAGGAGGGCAGTGAACCCCCTCCCCCTGCCAGCTACACTACCATCGTACAGACAAGTACATGGGTAGGTTTGGGATGGGGTGTGCTGCTGCCATTCTCCTCCTACCTATGTACTTGCGCAGTAGGCGCAACTGTCAGCTGTCAAGCTAAACTGAAGTCTACAGTAGGGTAGAGGGCTCTCTGGAGCTTGAAGATGTTGAGTCTTGACATCACCATCACTTTTATTCTGGATATATCTTTTGCAATTACATTAGTGCAGTGGTTCTCAAACGTTTTAGCACCGAGACCCACTTTTTAAAATGACACTCTATCGGGACACACCTAGCTTTACGAGACTTTTTTTTAAAAAAGGTGATCTATAAATAAAAGGAGCTCAGCTGCTTGCAGAGTAATTAGCAGCTATATTGCAAACTGCAGGAGCTCAGCTCTTTGAAAGGCAATTAGCAGGTATCTGATTTTTGAATAGCCTCAGGGCTTGTGGCAATTACTGATCTGATCTTTCCATCACCTAGGACCCACCAGAGATCAGGTTGCGACCCACCAAGTGGGTCCCGACCCACAGTTTGAGAAACACTGCATTAGTGCAAATACACCATGTTTATCACCTGATGGTCAGCGGTGATTATTGTACGCACACCTGCACATGAGGCTTTTCTCCACCAATGAACCTTGACTGTATCTACCACCTTCTGAAAGAAGTATGAAGTTCATGCCCCCTCCCCAGCCATCATATTAATGATTGCAACTGCCAAAGTTAAAGCTCAGAATATGTTTGGCCATGCGAATGTTTATCCTGCATCTGACTGATGGGGTCTCTAATGTTATATTTCTGTGCATAACTTTTTTTTTACATACACAGGGCCTTTTTTTTTACATACACAGGGCTTTGTGAACTTTTTGTTGAAAATTGGTATATAAATATTATTATTATTATTATTATTATTAATAATAATAATAATAATAATAATAATAATAATAATAATAATAATAATAATAATAATAATGCTTGTGTAAGGCCATGGACACCCTGCTTTCAACTCGCTAACAGCACAATCTTATGCATGTTCACTCAGAACTAAGTCCCACTACATTCCATGGCTCTTACTTGCAGAACATGTATATAGGGTTGCAACCCAATGGCCCAATCCTATCCTGGGGAAACATTAGCAGACCACCAGGAATGCCAGCATAAAGACAGCCCCACTGTCACAGAGGCCCCTCCTCCAGTGGCGGCTGCATAGACACCAGTGCAGCAGCTGGAAAGCCACGTACCACTGTCAATGGGGTATAGACCGGCTGCCAGAACAACCCCACCAGTGGAGAGGAGGAAAAAGGATGGAGAATGGGGTGGGGCAGGGGCAGGAAAAGGCGGAGTCAGCAATCACTGGATCCTGAACCCCTTCTGGTGCCAGGAGCTCCAAAGCACTATGCCAGCAACGGAGCTGGCATAACTCAGAGAAGTTCCGTAAGGGACTATGCAGCAGCCGGGACATACAAGTAAACCTTACCACTTTCACCCCACTCAACCAGCATTGGATTTGGTGGCCATTGGGCTGGCAGCTCTGGATTTTCAACATAGTGGCCACATAGGATTGTGTTGTAAGCTTCAAAACAGTGCACCAGAGCACTTGGTAGACTCTCCTGTCTATAGTCAGTTTTGGAGACCACTTTCTCAACATTTTTCTTCCCCCAATACAGTTTTATCACAATGTGCATTTGGAAAATATACCTCCTTTCATTCTGATTCTCATTTGTTTTTGTATATCCCCTCTTTTGTTGTTGGGGGGGGGTGTCACGTGCCAGCGGGGAAACAGGCACCCAGCAATTGACAAAGGAAATAAATGTTAGTGTTTTTATTCCTAATATTGTCTTTGCTTTAGTGTTTGTCTTACTCAGGAGTACGTCTAAAAATATCCTCAGCTTTCTTTCAGAGATTTGAGGCAGTTTCCCAGCTTCAGGTTTGAATAACAAATTATTCCAAGGATAGCCTGAAGGGTATGAAGCCAAAGGCAAATAAGGAAGTAAACATAAACACAACAAAATATTGTAATTTCCAAATACCTAATGTTGACAGTATTGTAGCTTTTCATTATTCTTCCATCAATATTTCAGAAGCAGCAAAGAAAAGGGTGGTTTACTGCAGATAGTTGCCAATGGAACAAGGAGAACTAAGGGTCAATGCATACAATCAAATTGGCTCATTCAGAGTGAGTGAAGCTACCGTATAGTTAAGTTATAGGGCAAGAAGCCATGTGATTGATCTGCTCGGAATCCGGCCAGCAATTGACCATGTGTTTACCACTTCTCCATCAGCTCACCCTCATCACCTTTGTGAATGGCACAGTCAATGCAGGTTGAGGTGTGATCTGGGAGGAGAGGAAAACAGGAGGAGAAAGGACTGCTTCATAACATGCTGAACTCAATGCAGATGCAGCTATGATGGTTATATATGCATTGGCTGTAGGCTTTCCACCCAAGAACTAAGTGGATGCATCCTGTTCTTCCCAGTGGTAGGGAAGGCAGCCAAGCCAAACAACAACAACAACAACAACAACAACAACAACAACAACAACAACAACAACAACAACCCCACAATGTCCCCCACTGGTGGCAACCATTTTTATCCATAGTGTCTCAGAATGATGCAATGTCCAGGGCAGTGTAGGCTCCTCCATAGGGGCAAATGGGACTTAACTGAATTAAATTGATTAATGAAAGATTTCTGTGTGACCTAGCCTAAGTCACTAAGGGCGCAAACCTCCGGAGCATGTTCGCGACGCCTTGGGAGTAAGGGAGGCCGATGCAGAGGCCGGCCGCCCTCACTCCATCGCCAGAACGCCTGGGTGGCCGCCGGAGCAAATAACTCCGGATCCGGCGGGGGCGGTTCAGCGGGCGAGGGAGGGGAGCCATTGGCCTAGCTGGCCCCGGAGGGGGCAGGGGATGGCTCCTGCCATATTCCCGTCCCTGCCGGGCCGGCTAGGCTGCTGCACAGCCTCCTCTAAATCCCTATTGGGCCGGCCCCGGTTTACACCCGGAGGATGAGCGTCCCCTTCCCTGAGTAGACCTCTGGCCCGCCGCTTGGCGGGCAGCCTCAGGATCCGGCAGGCGGCCCTGGGCCGGATCCTTACACAGGATTGTGCTGTAACTAATTTATCTCGGTTTTCTTCTGACTATCCGATCCCATGACTTCTCTCTCATGTCTGACAACCCAATCCTAACCACACAGTACACTGGCAGACCCTGGCATACCACATGGAGTGCTGCCCACGATGCAAGACACGGAAAGCCAAGCACAGCTGACAGCACCCTACAGACATGACTGTGCCATCATAGTTTCCCCCCCACACAACTGCCCCTGAACCTTCTCCTCTCCACCCCATTACTCCCCCCTCTGCTCTGTTACTCCACCTTCCTGCTCACTGCCCACACCTGCTGCCAACTTACAGCCTCTGGCAGTGGGTGGGTGCTCAAGTGGCGTGTGCGCAGACACTGGAGTCTCCATTGCACACTTTGTCACTGCATCTGCAATGATGGAAGAAAGGACCTTCACCGATGAAATGCTAGTTCCATCAGCAAACAGTGCCCATAGGATTGGGCTGCTAGTGTAGTAATGCAAGAAGTGACTGTCCATTGTCATTTGCAAAAGTAGCAGATTAATGCTTTTGAAAAGTACATTACAGGGGGCAAGTATCAGTGAAGGGGGTTTGTTTGGCACACAGTAGTCATCCCAAAGTGTACATACATACAAGAACATGTGTATTGTGCAGCTGAACCACTGCAACTCTTGCAGTGATGCATGCTATGCATGAGCAGAAGACATTGGTTCCACCAACTCCAAACCAAACCAGCTGCCAGTAGTCCAGGTTATCATGGGAAACAATGACTGCTACCAGAAGTGCCACTTACCAGGAGCTCTGCTGTTCTTTTTCAGTTTTAGATGGTTTAAAGAAAATTACAAAACACTTCTTTGCCACAAAACACTTACAAGGTAAACCACCTGTTATGAAACATCACAGGGTAACAAAAATGACTACCATAAAACGCTAACACAATAGCATAGCAACCATAATCAACAAATAACCATTGAGTGAGGGCATTTAATAATAAAAACAAATGAACTATTGAATCAAAATGTAAGCCATTCATGCACACCCAGTGGTTTTGGGGCTGATCTAAACAGTTCCCAGATCTCATAGTCAGGGAATGGGGCCAGAGGTGTAGCTAAGCGGGCCCCCATGACATCACTGCTGGAAGTGATGTCACCGCCGCTACACATCCCCTCAGAAGTGCAGGGCAGGTGGGAGGGCCAAAACAATCGCCCTCTCCGCCACTGCTGCCCGTTCTCCCCCCCCCGAGAAATGGCATGATTCATGCCCCCGCCGCCCATTTTGTCACCCCCACGTGCCGCCTGGGGGCCCCACCCCCTCCAGCCGCTGCTTCTGAATGGGGCAGTACAGACCTTTCAAGCAGAAACTGTTGAAACCACCCATATAGCTATAGTAGTGTTGATGGAAGGGGTAAGGCTGTATGCTCTTTGGTCCCATTGTCGTCGCCTGAACTAAAAGGGTCAGGAATATCAATATAATCTTCTGCAGCATGACAGAGTCCCAAGTTGCAGAGTGGTGTGTGGTTGTGTGCCTGTGGGTTTGCAAATGCATACACAAAACCTCACTACTTGTGTCTGCTGCCCTAAATGCCAGTAGTTCCTTCCTTCCTTCCTCCAATGAGCACTATCAGTTCTCTTGTTCTCTAGTGCATCTGTAGAAAATTAATGGCCTGTGGGTGGTCATCAGTTCCATTGCCAAAAAGCTGTTGGATGCACAAGTAATGGATGATGTCTCATAAATATCTCTTATACACTACCCAAATGGCAATTAGGCCCATTTCCTCACTGGAAGCTGTAATCCCTTATTTATTTGGCACTAAAATGATTAGCTCTTTTAAAGAATTGCAAGATGGCTTAATCAATACAAATGCTGTTTATATTGTCCCGATAATGATCCATTATCTCTTATAATCAGATTCTGGAGTACCCCTAGAGTATGAAGGCATTTTAAAAAAAATGAGTATCATATCTTCCGTAATGGGTGCACTGAAAGGCTAAGAGATGGGTTTTTTTTCCCCCTTCCGTAGCCATCATGCCAACCACATTCTTCTCGTCTTGCTCTGGAAAATGATGAAAAAGAAACAATGATGGATTTATACAGTAAGTGGCCACTTGGAAATGAATGTTTAAAACAGAAACATTAAAACAAATACAGTAGTGTTCCATATACAGCAAGATACATATAAGTTAAATAAAATGAAACAAACTCTGGCTAGTGTCAACGTCATTTCTAAAAATATAATCATCTTCTCAACACCTTTAGATGACCTCAGGCCTGCCCAACCTTTGACACACCCGGCCAAACACAGCCAGCCATGGTTGATGCCCCCTTCCCAGTAGTTGACAGACTCCTGATTTTAGAGTCCCAGACAAGAAAACAAAAACAGAGCATCTCACTCTAGTATGCCACAATACATGGCTGATAGGCCTGTATTTGGTTTGGTATGTTACACGTTCTGCAGGCCTGTATTATGTGGGAAAATCCACTTAAATGTGGATTCAATTGAAATTTTGGGCAATTCACATTATTCTTGTTCCCGATCTGGGTTCAAAACCATGGACATTTTGCTGTCTGTCTTAATTCCCAAGGGAATTTTCAAACGCTACTAGAGAAAGTGATAGTAATGCTATGAAACAGGGGGAAGCAAATGGTCTCTTTCTGCTACCCTTTTGACAAGTTCTTAAACACTATTCAGTGGTTCTGCTCAACTTGTGACCCACTGAACCAGATGCAACCCACCAGCCATGCTATGGGAAATCACCACATGCTCAATAAGCCTCTTTTTGCTGCCTACCTAAAACTGCAAAAAAGGTGAGATAGCTGAGCACTTGCTACAATACATGGCTGGTGGGCTCCATTTTGCTTGGAGGGTCACAGGTTGTACAGATCTGCTGCGCAGAGAAGAGACAAAAACTGTTTGCTGCATATAGTACAGTCAATCTCAAGAGATGAGTGAGCAGTTGCAATAGTGCTTACTCTCTTTTTCCTTCCCACATTACAACGAATTACGTATTCTTTCAGGAAACTCCTCGGCCTTCAAAAGATTAAACAGATGATGCTCTTTCGCAGTAGTATATTTACATCCACTACCGGGCCCTGCATATCTTCTATACATTATGTATAGATTAAAAATGGATTTCCATTATGATGCTCGGATAGGACAAGCATTAAACACATGCTTGAAAAGTCTATGGCAACTCTGCTTATGCCGGTTTGCAAGTAATCAGCATTTGTCAAGTACCAGTGACAGGATGGCGTAACTTCTATGCGCTGAGAGCTAATTACAAGAACTCCAAGCTCAGGAGATTTGCAGATACTGCTTTTTCAACTTAGTGCATCAGATCACACTTATTAGCATGGGTACTATCAACTTGTTCCAATATGAAAGATGTCAAATTTTGCTGTCCAAATGGGAATTATGTCTCAGAAGAAAGCTGAATACTGTACAGCAGGGGTGCACAACTTGGCAGTGGGTAGGGGCCGAAATGAATAGACTAAACTTCTTCGGGGCCGCAGATAGGTGTTGCGGGGGGCGTGGCAAGGAACCATGATGTCACTTCCTCAGGAAGTGATGTCACAGGGGGCGTGTCCATGAGCCAGAAAATCTCCGGAAATGCAACATATTAATAAATAAATAGTGAGCCACCTGTGGCTCTTTAACATATAAAGTGCAGCTCTCGGAAATATGTTGGCTTCTTAATGCTTCTTAAATATTGTGGCTCTCAAACATCTGAAGTTTATCGTATGTGGCTCTTACATGAAGCAAGTTTGGCCACCCCTGGTATATACCGTATATATACCCATCAATCATCATCATCATCAGGGCCTTCTGAAACCTCACATGGCGCGGAGGTTCCGTGTTGGGAAAAGTATTTTCTAACAAACTCTGTCTTGCACGTTCTGCAGCTCTCAAATGCATAACCGACCAGCAGAGGAAAAACGTGGCCACCCCGAAATGAGGGTCCAACGGCCTGAAGAAGAGTTGAAGCATCACAGAATCGGCCGCCGGTCACCTCGGCGAGCTTAGATGTTCATTCACTCCTCCCAGTGCCTCTGCAGGGCTTTCAGCCAGAGCCCATGCTTAAGAAGAAATCCCGGGATTTCTTCAGCAATTCACAGTCACGTTGCTTCCTAAGGAAGTCGCCGTCATCATAGCAGCCCAACTTCCCTGGGGATCTACGTCATAACCGCTGTGCCAACACCAACTCCGGCACTTCTGTAATGCAGCTGGAAGCTTCGGAATCGTCCGCTCCTCGGACGATTCCGAAGCTTCCAGCCGCGTTACAGAAGCACCGGAGTTATGGGAAGTGCTTGGCTAGAGTGGCCCAACAAAGAAGCGATGTTGCAGCTCTAGCCAGAAAACCTTGGGGGGCCACCAGAAAACCTTTGGAGGGCCGCATGCGGCCCCCGGGCCGCATGTTGTGCACCCCTGCTGTACAGGAAAGTGAGTTCCCAGAACAACATTACAGGTTCTTAACTCCTGCCTTCAACAGAAGGGAGGGTGACTTTCCCATGGCCATTGAGAGAGGGTGGAAAAGAGCTGGAGGAAGCCATGCCTGCCAATGCATCAGGTAATGGGAGGTCATATACAGTTGGTACCCGTGGATTCGCTACCCGCAGATTTGCTTTTCAGCGGGGAGCAGGATTGCCCCTTACCTCACGCCATTTTTGGTCTGTATCCCCAGCATCTGCGGCCATCCTGAAGCTATTCCTGGCCATTCAGAAGTTATCCACGGTGACCATTCACTATCCGCGCTGGGCATTTTAAAGGCATTTAAGGCTATCCTGGGAAATTTTAAAACTGTCTGCAGCTATTCTGAGGCTTTTCACTGCACCATAGCCATTTGCAGCCATTCTGAAGCTCTCCACAGCTATTCTCAAGGTAGTGTACTGTAGTCAATTACATTAGTCAATTACAGGTAGCACCCCAGAATGCCTTACACTGCTCTTCTTTAGGCACATGCCATTTTGGAAGTCTCTGATGCCATTCTGAAGCATTATGCAGCCATTTTAAAGCTATCCGCACTATTCACGGGCACCATTCTGAAGGCAGGGCCTCTGAGAGGGGGGTTAAGGAGGTAATTTGTACCCGGGCCCAGGGTAAAAAATGGGTCAAAAAGGGGGCCCAGGAGCAAACAAAGGGGGGCCCAGGACCAGGAGTCAAATTCATATGTAGGGAAGGGGCCCAAAAGAAACATTGTACCCCCCTGATAAAATTCCTCTAAATGGCCCTGTCTGATGGTCTCGGCTGCTGGCAGGTGAGCTAACTCTCCCCCTAACCCCATTGATCCCGGAAGATCAATGACTCCATATCCACGGATTCAGTATCCACTGGTGTTTGCAGGAACCTAACCAGTTTGGATACCAAGAATTGACTGTATACAGGGTCAGTTCAAACAATACTGCCCAAGCCATCCCTCCTCATGCAATTAGAGACATCTCCGAGTATGTCCCACTCACCCTTGTGGCATGTGTTTCCTATTTTTATTACATAGGGGGAGGTTGCATAGCTCTGAGGATTTTAGTAACCCCTTAGATTCTTAGAATGCTTCTCCTTGTCTCATTCTCCATTGCCACACAGTCTCCTTCCTCAAGAGATGATGTAAGGGTATTAAGAGAGCCAAAAGATGTGGGAGGAACCAGTGGTAGTAGTTTAACATACCTAAAGTATGCTTGGGAGCTCTGATGTGTTTTGTGCAACAGGTGCTTTTTCCAATTGCTGTGACACATCCTCTGCCACAGGATGGGCTCTACCCCTGTCAATCTTGTAATCTAAGTACTGTACAGTAAGTCCTCATTTCGTTTAAAGTCGTTTCATTTAAAGTTGACGAAAAAATGCCATGGGAACGTTTACATTTATCCATTAGCCTATGGTAAAACTGGTTTCATTATAAGTCGTTTCACTTAAAGTTGCAGTTTCCAAGATGATCCTATCGTCAACTTTAAGTGAGGACTTGCTTTACTTTTCTCATGAAAAAAGCATTTCTTCTATTTGAAGTGCAGTCCTACTTCCTCTAATCTTTGAAGTACCTTCTCTTGAAGTACATGAGAGGTGTTCCTGATCACTTTTGCCAGTGATGAAAATCTCATCTATCCTCACCACCACCTCTCCAAGAATCTCATTCATTAGATTTTCCATGGCTCTCTGGAATATCCAGGTTGCTGAAGACACTCCATAGGGCAGTGGTTCCCAAACTGTGAGGCGTGGCTCCCCAAAAACCAGTCAGGGGAGCTGTGGAGTGGAATCCTCTCGGAAAACAGTGCAATGCCATTTGGTAGCCATCAACATAATGTAATGGGGAGCCGTAGTCAATGGTTGTCAATCGTCAGGGGAGCCGCAGGTCAAAAATGTTTGGGAAACACTGCCTTATGGGCAACCTATTGTATTGTTACAAACTCTCCTTGATGTTTATTGTGGTAAATTTCTGACCTACTCCAGTTCCTGGGACATGTCCAATTTGCTAAAGTGCTAATCCCTTCCAGACACTGCCACCGGTCATCTGAACATGGAATGGGGTCGTTCTCTAACTTGGACACTTGATTTATTGTGACTTTGTAATCCCCACAAATGCGGATGGTCTGATTTGGTTGGTCTGATCTGGTTTAGTCACCGGCACAATTTCTCATTCTGAAAACTCCACAGGGGAGATCATGTCTTCCTTTATCAGTTTGTCCAGTTCAGCTGGTCTGGCCTTGAAGTGCTTTGGCTGACTCTCTTTTTGGATATAAAGTCTGGTTTTAAATCTCTTCATAATACCCAGCCCTTCTTGAAACACTGCAGGATGGGCATCCAGGACTTCCTTTATGGCTGGCATTTTCTTCAGCTCCAAGTGAAATGTTTCATCCCAATCCCAATCTGAATTCTTTCAGCCACATTACGCCAAACAGCTTTGGCCTTTTTCCTTTTACTCCTAGTACTTTTAAGTCCCTCTGTTGTCCTTTATACTATACAGGGGCACACACCGCTCCTATCACAGGAATGGGTTCCCCAGTATAAGTCTGCAATTTCCTTTTTGTCTTTACCAGTGCCTTCTGGCTTAATTATTCTCCTGATAACTCTCTTCATTAATGACTGTAACGGAAGCCTTGCATCTATCTCCATGTAAATGCTACAATTACTCCACCTTTTCTCCTATTACAGTGTGGACAATCTCCCTTGTCCCTTCCTCCTCTTCCAGCAGACCCTCTGCTTCCTTCCTTTTTCTCTGGCTTGGTGGGGATCATTCTCATGACCTTGTTTGATTGAAATCCTCTTCTACATGTTTTACTATGTTTCTGGGTGTGGTGTTTTTTATTTTTATTTTTGCATCTTTGCAACTGGAACATTTTATGCTTTCGAACAGCAGATGAATGCACTCCTCCACAATGGATGCATCTTTCTAAGGTCTGAACTCTTTTTTGGTGACCTTTGTATTTTATTTACAGAGTCCATATGAGTTGCCTAGTTTTCTAACTGCAAATCCTTAAGGTTTATCATTGCTACTTCCATAGCTGTGTTTGCCCAGGTCAGGTCTTCTTCTGCCAACAACTGCCTTGGAATTTTCTCTTCATGTAGTCCACAAACAAACCTGTGTCTCAACATCTCATCCAGGACTTTACCAAATGAGCAGTGCTCAGTTAGCTTTTCAAGTTCAGCTACATATTCTGAGATACAATGTGGTCAGTGTCATCTAGCAGCCCAGTCGTGCTGCTTTCGCTTTGATAATGTCCCGTGGGAGGGAGGAAACGTCAGCAAGGGTTTAAAAGTTTTTGTGCCTGTTGGTTTGATACCTTTAAATTGTATACTTTTAAAGAATTTTTGAACCATTCAGTGCATTTTAAAGCTTTTATTTCTTCTTCAATACATTTTACATGGCTTCTGAACCCATATACCCAACCTCTTTGAATAATAATATTTGGCTTTGGAGCATGCTGTGGGTCTAAAACTCATATGCTTTCCATTATGGGAAAATTTTTTGGAGGGGGGGTTGAAGTTGTTCTTTGTGTGTTCCAGATAGTCTAAAAATAAGGGGAAATCATGGTGCTTTCATTGGGCATTTAAATTCATGTTTATAATGTTTAAAAGAATGGGGAAAGGGACATAGGTTGGTAAAAGAGAACAGACAGGGTGGAATCAGTCCAAAATCTAAATTGCACAGTTTGCTACTGTTCTGGAGAGCCAGCATTGGCATGTCAAATCTTGTTTGTTTGATTGCACACGCTGGAACAAACTGTGGGTCATGTCACCTCACCACTCACACCAGACTTGTCTATGCATCAATAGCAAACGTTTCAGAAGCTGGTGGGCGGCTTGCAGAAAGGAGGAAACCTCCCGACACAGGAGATGACCTGAGAAAGACTTTGTAACAGAGGGAGATGACAAGAAAAGCAGTTATCAGAGAAGCAGTAAGCATTCCCAAGTTCACTCTCTGCAAAGTGCAACATTGGCACCAAAATTTTGCCTTTGAATGACTCTCTACTTGTAGACATCGAGTTTATGGGATTTTCAGTCATGTTGAATATAGAAGATTGAAAATAAAGAAATACAAATACTAAAACTTGCCTGGAGAGATTCCTTTCTAACTCGGTTCAAAGATATTATATTAACCGCTTTTCAGGATTGTCCAAAACAGTCAAGCACAAATACTTCTTTAAAAATCTGCTTTACGTTTCATCCCAACTTGGGACCTTATCAAAAGCTAAAAAGAACACTCAGCGGCATGCTGGTAGCTGGACCTGAACCTTGAGAGCACTACCACTATCAGGCAAGAGAGACGTCCAGAAAACGCGCGGGAACAGCTTAATTGGGTAATTGGAAGCGGAAAGACTGCTTCCGCATTGACTCTCTACTTGCATTTTTCCAATCAGGAGGCACATTCCCCAAGACACATGGGGTGGTGGTGGTGGGCTCTTCTGTGGGCGCAATCCTGTGTAAGGATCCTGCCGGTGGCCCAGGGCCACCCGCCGGATCCCGTGCTGCTGGGTGTCTGTCATGCGGCGGGCTGGAGGTCTACTTGGGGAAGGGGAAATAGCTGGCGGAAGTCAGAGGAGGCCGTGTAACAGCCTAGTCACCTGGTGGGGGTGGGGATATGGTGGGTGCCGTCCCCCACCCCCTCCCCCATCGGATTGCCCATGCAGCCACCAGTGGGAGAGCTTACCTTCCTGTGGCGGCCACAGCCTCGGTCAGGCGACGGAGTGAGGGAGCCCGACCTTGAGCCGGCCTCCTTTACTCCCAAGTAGTTGCAAACGTGTTCCGCCGTTTGAATGATTCCCAGGATTGCGCTGTCAAACACCTTCATTTTTGTTCATTCCTTTTTAAGTGTAAACAGCAATCATGTGCGTGCCTGATTTTAATTCAGAAGAAGAAGAAAAATGCCATAGCTATTAGAAGTTTGTGACACCCAGTTTGGCACTTTGTGCTATGTACCTATCCGTATGAGTTGTTCTTCAACCGTGAGATAGGAGGCATTGTAGTCAAGCAGACGGCTGTCTTGACGGATCTGTAAATCACAATGCTAATTGATGAACTTGGAATAACTTTGACTGTTATTTAAAGTAACTTAGGGGTATAAAGCAGCCTTCATTTTGTCTGCTTGCCATCCATAACAATATTGGGGAATGAAAGGGCTGCCAATCAGAGGAAAGACCAGACCATTGTTTTTCCTTTAGTGTGCAGCGTTTTTCAGCATTACATCAGATAACAATCTACTTTCCATTTAATCCTCGCTGGTAAGCTTTATATCTAAGATATTATTAAAAGGCATTCTGCATGTTATGCTTCACACAAGCAGTCAAAGCCTTTAATAGTGCAGTAGTATGGAAGGGTTGGGGGGGAGAGATAAAGAGTAAAACTAATTCAAGATTAGCATCAGTGGACTTTGGGCAAACTGATTTGCAACTCAAGATACTGTATAATACGTGTACACATTTATTCAGTTCCTTAGGACAGTGTTTCTCAAAGTTATCTCCGCAAGGCGGGGAGATGTTTGAGTGTTTGTGGGGGCGGAGCCAGCGGCAGTGGCAAAAACCAGAAGTGGACAAAAATCACCGTTCTGCGGTGATCTGAAGATCGTGAAGGGCTGTGGAGGATCTCACAGGCTTCCCAGAACCCCCCTCCCCAAGCTCCGGTAAGTTTTAAAAAAATCATTTTCGGGCACTTCTTCGGCAGCGGCGATCCCTGGGATCACCACCACCATGCTGTCCCCGCAGCAACAGTGATGGAGCTCTTTTCAGCGACTGTCCACCATGCTTTTTCCTCCCAGAATGTTGTGACATCCTGATGTTTCATCATTCCAAAGGGGCTTCTAGGGGGAAAAAAAACCCCTAGGGCTGCTAGCATGCAAATGAGAGACAGGGCCCATCTTGCTATTTCTGTGCTCTCTGAGGTTAAATACAATTAAATATAGGCTTACCAGATCTCTAGCTGGGACAGAGTGCTAGACCTTTAGGAGAAGGAATGTGGGCAGGTTTAGCTTGTTAAACCCTTAGAGCACAATCCTAGGCATGTCTACTCAGAAGCAAGCCCCACTGAACACAATGGGACACACACACACACACACCTTCAAGAGAAGGCTAGCAACAAAATGGTAGAAGGTTTAATTTATTGCAAAACTGTTTGAAATTGTGTGAGAATCACTGGCAAATTTCTGATTAGAAGTCTTGGCCACCCCCCATATTTATCAGGGCAGTGAACCAAATTGTTCAAAAATGTTTAAAGGAGACAACGATGGCAGGGGCACTGAATGAAAATGCAACCAACACACCTCTATCAGCATTGTGATACTTCACCAAGTATCTATCTCCACCTCCCTGTACCGTAACATGCCAGGATATTGGATTTTGGCTTCAATATATTCTGCTCATTCACCCGTATCAGTCCCCACTAGCACTGTTAGAATCATTATTTACTAAAGATGAGACAGATGCCCCTAGTTATGAAACTGCATCTGGTGTGTTGGCTTCAAAAGCCATCAAACATCTTGAACTGTGAAGACAACACTTGAAGACAAAAAAATATTCTGAATATCCTTCTTTGGGGGAGGGAATTTGCATTTCCCTGGTGATCAGATCCAAGAGTGGGTGGCTCCATGCAGACAAGTAGCTGGAAAGCAGGTAGACGGATGGATACTATTCTGATGGTACAAAAAATGAACCTGATGGTCTCCTTCAGCAACACGTTGTCTCACATGCAGATAGTCAGAAGCTCTGAGAATTTTACATCAGCCTGCAGCACTGGATTCGCCCTGTATTATCACCTGACTTCCTGGATCAGGAGGGGGACAGGTTGTGATGGGAATGTCTGAGCTATAACTGATTCCAGTTTCTCCTTACCAGCAATGCTGGTAGCACAGGGTAGCATAGGTAGCTGGTAGCACAGGTAGCACAGGAACCTGCGCTTTATCCTTACATCTCCTCATTTGAGCCCAGCAATGTTAACAGAATTATCTCGTCTCCAAATATCCAATAACAGTGCCACGCAGGCAGGTACATTAACGTATATTGACGATTTTCTCAGTCGTTCAGTCATTCGTGCAGTTTTCATCAAAATCACACTGGTGTATGGGCATGCCAGCTTGGTATTCAACTCTGCACATCCAGGAAGAAAGAAAAAAAAATAAAGGAAGATCTAGAAAGTATCTCCAGATATCCAACACTTCTGTATGGGTGACTGGGAACGGTATCTGGAAGTTGCCTCCAGGGACTACACAATCTGTGCTGATCCTGTAGTCACCCACAGCGATTGAGGAACTTAAATAAGCACTACTGGGATATGGCCCCAAACCCAGCTATGGAGATGCTCCCAGTAGTATCCAAGCCCACACTTTTGTATCCCAAATGTTAGATGTCCCAGGATAATGCCAAAAACTGTACTGGCATGCAGTGGCATAGCCAGGCAATCAGGAGCCTGGGGCGGCTAGGCAATTGGGTGTTGGGACAGCGTCAAGATGTCACATGACATTGTGACGCCATGACATCACTTCTGGGCCCCGTGCGCATCTCTTGGTGTTTTTGACAGCTTCACTCTGATCAAAGCAAAGCCACCGAAAACACTAAGAGGTGCGCGGTGACCCCCTGGCAAGCGCATCCCCGGTTCTACTGCCCAAGATGGGCCACCCTAGCTGTTCCATGGTAACTACGCTACTGCTGGCATGTTTATCTTGAAGCTACTTTGTCTTAACACAGTTCCTGTACAGCATTCATTGACCACTTTTGTGTCATTCAATGAAGGGCATAGTTGAATACTTCCCCTTTAAGACAATAACACTTTCCAAACTGTTCTGTCTCTACTTCACCAAAACGGAGTACAGTTGTAATACCTAAAGTAGAGAGAAAATTGGAGTTTTGAAGGTGGTACTTTCCTTGTCCACGTCCCCATTTTATTCACAAATCTCTTTGCACGTTTTTATAGATGACTCAAGGGCAATAGGACAGGGAGGATCTCAAAGTGGCAATTCACATGGGAAAAGACATTTATCTTAATCATACTAATCAGGAAAAGCAGAACAAGCTAAGCTTATTCCACTTTACAATGTCCTTTTTGATGTGGTTCATCAGGGGAGGTAATTTAATTTTAAAGGATCAGGGGCTTTGTTAGATAAGCATGCCCTTAGGTATTTATTAAAAATCAAAATCCAGGTGGAAGGGAAGTTCTCCTTTAGAAAGTCATCCAGATAATGCTAGTTTCCTGTTCTCTCTTTTTCACTAAATTATTATTATTATTATTATTATTATTATTATTATTATTATTATTATTATTATTATTATTACTACTACTACTACTACTACTACTACTACTACTACTACTATTATTATTATTATTATTATTATTATTATTATTATTATTATTATTATTATTATTATTATATACCTCTAGTCAAAGCAAAGGAAAGATTGAATGCAAAAGGAGAAGGGGAAGGCAAAGGATGAGATGGTTAGACAGCATCACCGATGCAACGAACATGAAAATGAGCGAACTCAGGAAGATAGTGGAGGACAGGAAGGCCTGGCGGGATGTGGTTCATGGGATCACGAAGGGTCGGACACGACTTAACGACTGAACAACAACAACAAGTCAAAGCAAATGTATTCTTCAAACCTACATTTCACTATGAAAGGCTAATGACAACAGGCATCGTGTTTACCAACCCCTCTGAGATTTCACCCTTTCTCATGGAATTTCATGGAATTCCCCTGCATTCATGTGATTCATGTAATTTCATGCTCAATTACATTCAATTCATGCTCATGCAGTTTATGTAATTTCCGGCCTGATGCGCCTACTGCCAATGTACTTTTGGCTTTTAAGACAGGGATTGTGCTTGCATACATTACACAATGGCCGGAACCTAGATACGGCCATGTAGTGTGCTGACACCTGGCATGGAGGACTGAGGGTCAGCCATGGCAACTGTTGGCAGTGGTATGATGGGAATGCCCCCAGCAATGATGTCATCGCTGGGTGCTGTTGGAGGACATGCTCTAGCTGAGCTGTGGATAGGCTGGGTGGGCATACTTTCTGCTGGCTTTTGCCAGTGGCAGGAGCAAAAAAAAAGGTGAGTGGGGAGGCGGGTGAGAAGCAGGGTGGGTGGATTGGGCAGGGGTTCAGGTTGCAGGCTGGGGGCAAGTAGGCTGGCTCTCCAGCAAAAAAACAGTGACTGGCGGAGATGGGCTGGGCTGGGGGGAACAGGGTTTTAAACTAAAAAGCCCATCTCCGCCAGTCACTGTTTTTTTGCTGAACCATGAGCTGTCAATCGAAATAGGTACCGCTTGCAGGAAGGTAAACAGCGCTTCGTGATCCAGCCACATGGTACGCGCTGCAGCAAGGAGAGTCATGCCAGCCACATGACCATGGATGTGTCTTCGGACAACACTGGCTCTTCGGCTTTGAAATGGGGATGAGCACCACACCCTAGAGTCGGACACGACTGGACTTAATTGTCAGGGGATACCTTTACCCAGATTATTTATTTTATTTATTTATATCCCACCAGGGCCCATTTCTATGTCCTTCTTATCCAGAAAGAAAGGATCCTCTTTACACAAAAAAACAGGGTTTTGTAAGAAGCTATTCAAGGCATTCCAAGCCTGGGTACAGATTACTGTTTGAGTACTGCCATTTAAGTGGGTTGAAAACTCACACTCTGCAACCTTGGTATCTGCTTGGGAATGAGACAAACTTGGTTACCTTGTTTAATTGCAGAAAAGTGAATTTTATATCTGTGCGTATAAACTAAACTAAAACTAAACTAAAACCCTGTTCCCCCCAGCCCAGCCCATCTCCGCCAGTCACTGTTTTTTTGCTGGAGAGCCAGCCTACTTGCCCCCAGCCTGCAACCTGAACCCCTGCCCAATCCACCCTAGGGTGTCCGACTCTAGGGTGCGGTGCTCATCCCCATTTCAAAGCCGAAGAGCCAGCGTTGTCCAATGACGCCTCTGTGGTCATGTGGCTGGCATGACTCTCCTTGCTGCAGCACGTAGCATGCGGCTGGAACACGGACCGCTGTTTACCTTCCTGCAATTGGTACCTATTTATTTTCTCACATTAACATGCTTTGGAACTGCTAGGTTGGCAGGAGCTGGCCAAGCAATGAGAGCTCACCCCGTTGCGGATTCGAACTGCCGACCTTTCGATTGACAGCTCATGGTTCAGCGGTTTAACCCACTGCGCCACCCACTGGCCTTAATATATATTATTAAGGCCCTGGCACCGGAAGCAGTCGCAAACGTGCTGGAAAGCATGTTTGCAACTACTAAGGAGTAAGGTTGGCGGGCAGTCTCGAGCCAGGATCCGGCGGGCGACCCTAGGCCACCGGCCGGATCCTTGCGCTGGATTGCACTGTAAAACAGGTTTTTATGTTTAAAAAAGCTACGGGGTGTGACGTCACCCCGGAAGTGACATCATGTCCACATCACTTCCAGGGGTGACATTTTGAATTTCACCCCTGGGTACCACAGTGACTATCTATGCCACTGGGTAAAAGATCTCCCCACTTGTAACTCTGGTGCCAGTGTAAATAATTCTGGTCTAGTGGATCTATGGTATAAAGGAGCTTCCTATGTAAAGACATACCTTATTGTGGGGGAATGAGGTGCTGAGAGCGAGGGGTTCCCACCCTATTTCTGCTCTGCCCTCCCCTCCCCCCCGCCCATCCACAATCCATTACTGGTCCCCATTTTTGATCAGCTGCACATACTATTGGCCATAACGCAAAGTTGTCTTACGTGCTTTTGACTCTTAACATAATATTGGAATGGAATATGAATGGAGAATATGCCTGCCTGATCTAGTTTTAATGATGCTACCTTTGCAATTAAAATCTCCAGAATAACCTGAGCTACTCCAGCTATTGACGCTACTCTGTTCCCCCCTTCCCCACTTGCTCTCCCACAGACAAGCCTAGCATTAGCTCCACTTACTAAAACTACTGGAAAGTGGCACTTTAGAAACTTGTTTGGCACAAGGTGTTGCTGAGAAGCCATAAATATGCAACTTCTAATAGCTCTGTGCAAGACAAATACGCTCCACCAAAATGTTTAGTAGTACCTTTGGGATAAGAACAGCAGACAGGTACAAACTGTCACGCTCTTAAAAATAGATTTAATGAGATTGTTCCTAAAATTCAGTGGAGCACGGGATCCTGCTTTATTCCACGTTACAGATGTTCTCGGTGAAACAAACAAGCTGTAACTGCAGGAGACAAAACTCTGTTTCACACTCCCTGGCACAGTGCTAGGTGAAAAATAAACCAGGACAACCGGCTGAGCATGGAGGAACATTTTTTTTCACGCTGTCGCTGCCCTTTGGAGGCATTTGTTGCTGTGCAACATGAATTCAGTGCGGGCTTTTCATACTTGGCGACTTTGGCATAAACACATTCCTTGCTGTCAAAGAAGAAGGTGGTATAATAATAATAATAATAATAATAATAATAATAATAATAATAATAATAATATTCAGTATTTATGTACTGCTTTCTGGTCATTGGATTTCTCCTCCGACTTTATTCAAGGCGGTGTACATGGGCAGGCTGTTCTAAACCCCAAGGGGTTTTTACAATATAATAAAGTTCTAGTCTTTCATAGAACCCTTCATTCAAGATGTTGCTTTCACAGTCCAGCTCTTTCTCTCTGGCGTTCGCCTCAGCACGCTTCAGCTTCAGATAACACAGGCAACCTTGATTGTCACTCAAGCGCTGCAGCTGCAGCTTCACTCCCCCACAAAGACTCTGCAGCTTATCAGCTCGGCGTGCCAGCAGCTCTCCGACAGACTTCCGGCCGTCTTGAACTGCTGTCCTGCAGATCTTCAGGCATTTGTGAGAGATGAACGCTCTACCAACTGAGCCAGACATCCTGCCCTATAATGCCCAGATGTCCTATAATGAGCAGAAATGTCAAGGGAGAGGTGGGCCTCGAACTGATGCCTGGAGGAGGATTATTAGCTCACACATACCGCCAAGCTCATTCCAACAAAGTGCCTTCCTTAGAGAAAATACTTAGGAGTATCGGACTCCTATTTCAAAAGAAGTGCCACAGTGTCCTTTGTTCAATGAAGATGGTTGGTCTGACATTCACTCCAGGGACATGTGGTGTGGTGCGGGCGTGGCAGGTGAGGCAACCCCGTCTCCCCGTTGTTCACAGTAAAATGCCTCAGCGTAACCAGGGGATTATGAGCCCGCGGGTGGCGCAGTGGGTTAAACCACAGAACCATGAGCTGTCGATCAAAAGGTCGGCGGTTCGAATCTGTGCGACGGCTCCTGCCAACCTAGCAGTTCAAAAGCAAGGAATTGCAAGTAGATTAAAAGGTACCGCTTCAGTGGGACGGTAACAGTGTTCCATGCGCCTCAGTGTTGAGTCATGCCGGCCACATGACCATGGAAACGTCTTCGTACAGCGCTGGTTCTTCGGCTTTGAAACGGAGATGAGCACCGCTCCCTAGTGTTGGACACGACTGGACTTAATTGTCAAGGGATACCTTTACCTTTTAACCAGGGGATTGCACATGCGTGCTACCTGCTTCCACTCAAGTGAGTGAGTAGAGTGCATGCACAACCCCCAATTTAGGCTGTGATGCTTTACCGTGAACTATGAGGGGACAGGGTTTCCTCACCTGCTGTGCCCACACTGCATGTCCCTAAATTCACTCCTGAGGAAGACAATTTCCCACAGTGCACTGTACAGTGTATTTGATGAATTTTTCTTCAGGCACCATCTTAAGTTTGCTTCCCCCCCCCAGTTATTTTTGCTGTTTCCCTTCATTTTTGGGTGTGTGTGTTCGAACAACCAAAAATTGTTACTTCTGAGAACCAGTAGCATAGCGAAGTACTATGCGACCGGTTCTCAGGAGTAACAATTATTGGTTAATATGGATGTTGTACTCTCTCAGTCTAAGCTACCTCACAGGGTTTTTGAAAGAAAACCACAGCATCATCCCCATGGATACCATCTTGACTGAGAGGATACAAATGTGAGAAATAGCAACAATGGGTTGTATCCCAAGAAAGCAAATCCTGATGACGCAATGAGACAAGTTAGTCATAACTAACTCAAGTTCCATTAATTTCAATGTGGTTTACAGCACAAGCCTATGCATGCTTAAAGGTAAAGGTATCCCCTGACAATTAAGTCCAGTCGTGTCCGACTCTAGGGTGTGGTGCTCATCCCCATTTCAAAGCCGAAGAGCCAGCGTTGTCCGAAGACGCCTCCGTGGTCATGTTGCCGGCATGACTCTCCTTGCCGCAGCGCGTAGCATGCAGCTGGAACACGGAGCGCTGTTTACCTTCCCTCTAGCGGTACCTATTTATCTACTCGCATGCTTACTCAGAGGTAATTCCTATTTTGTTCAATGGGGCTTACTCCTTAGCAAGTATGTTTAGTATTGCAGCCACAGGCTGGGAGTAGGTCCTATTGAATTTAATGGATCTTACTTCTGAGTAGACATGCATAGACTCGTGCTGTTAGTGATGTCTAATTTCCCTTTGGATGCAACCCGCTGCCATCTGTGGAAAATAATTATCAATATTTAAGGATAAACAAGTACTGGAAATGATCCTCAGCTACATCTATTGACCATATTCGCGTCTCATTTTCCGTCTGTTTGCGCAGGTTCCTTATGTGTACTAAATGCGATCCATTTAATCAAACACTTAAGAGTTTTAAAGTAATGTAAGTCATAACCAGTGGCGTTCCTGGAGGTGGTGTGAAATGAAAGCGGTGCAAGGCACTGCACCGCACCTTGCAAACCAGTGTAATGTGGCCCCTTCCACTTGCCGCCAGAGCCATTCCGGCGGCGAAGGCATTGCCTTTGTCGCCAGAATAGCTCCGGGGAGGGGGAGTGAGTGGGAGGGACTACATTACACCAGTTTGCAAGGCACAGTACAGCGCCTTGCACCGCTTACAGTGCCACACCACCTCAAGGAACACCATTTATCATAACTGTAAGTTGCATGTCACAATGGCCCTCAATAGGTTGCAGCTTAACTCTCCACAATAGTTGAGACTGAAAGCATGTGTGGGATGCCAAATATTTAAAATTAACTCCCTTTGGAACATTCTGATAATTCAGGAAAAACGTATTTGCTGTCTACTTTTCTGTCTGATCTTCAGTCTCCTCACCTGCACCCATTTTGGCAGCCCTCATCTAAGACTCAGGCTCACCATTTTGCTCACATGTGCTGAATTTTGAAAGCTTAATGAGTGGTTTAGAGTTGTGAGAGTGACTTTCGGTTCAACTATACCTTTGGGGGTTTTTTTGTGTGTTTTTTGCTAATTCAGTGTAATTCAGAAATGTCATTGCAAGGCATATACAGTAGATTGAAAATAATATTTCAAAAAATGCTTTGGGTGGAATGCTCCACCTATTCCATGAGATCCCAGTTGAATAGTCACACTCCCCTTCCTTGGTTGGCATCAAAGCTCTCCTGATAATCGACATTGAAGAGTGTGCCAATTATAGCCTCCAGCTTTGTTCTAACGGTGTGTGTACGCAGCAACTGGAGCTGTGGGTGTGTCACTCGTCACAAAAAGTTGACATTCCACTGAAATTCAGTGGGATATCAGCTTTTTGTGAACGCTTACTCACAATCACTGAATCTCATGCTCTGTTGCCTCTCCTCAACAGATTGGCTTTTCTAAAAAAGGCTAGACAAGTGCAACCCTAGCTGCTGGATCCAGCTGGGAAACTGCATGTGCAGTATCCATTCATACACACAATTTCACATCTACCTTGTAAAAATACATTTGTAGAAGCCCATGTATTCTACTACATCAGGGGTTCTCAACCTTTGGAAGCCCGGGTACCCCCTAACACGGTCCAATTTTCTGAAGTACCCCCTGCTAATTAACTGCTAATTAATTGGATTAATCAATTAATTAATTAGGTAATTAATCATTAAATAAAAAAGTACTAAAACAATTTTAAAGGTGAAAAAATGTCTTATTTAACTGTGTGTGTGTGTGTGTGTGTGTGTGTGTGTGTGTGTGTGTGTGTGTGTGTGAGTGAGAGAGAGAGAGAGACTCAAGTGACATCAGTCGGAGTCTAATGCCCCTTGGGGGCTGGGAGGAAGGATGGGCCCACAACAAGCTGTGGTACAGAGGCGGCAGGAGCCTTCTCCTGGCTCCTTCGAGCTCTTCCATCGCCGCTTCGATTGCCGCATTCTTCGTGGCTGCCACTGTGTTCATCATTACTGCCACCGCCAATTTTGCTGCCCCCAGCTGCCTGTAAGATCCACATCGCATGCTTCCTGGGAGGCCACCGTCCCCCACTCCCGCCATTCCTACAGCACTGGAGGAGGAGTTATAAAAGGCAGCCAGGTTCTGATCATCATGACCACCATAGCAGCACCTCTGCCCAACCAGGCACCAGTGTGGAGGTGCCAGCTCACACATTCTTTGGCATTCAAGAGTAGCGGGGAAGGTCACCCGCCTGCTCCTCCCCCATCCAAGTACAAGAAAGGGAGCGGCAGGAAGAGGGGCAAGGAGCACAGCCAGATAAGAAAGTTGAATTCATGGAGCTTGAAGGAGGCATTCAGATCCAGGGGTTAGGGTTAGGCACTGAGACTTGCTCTGGGCCCCACCACCAGCTTGATTTTGTGAGAAAACGTTATTCAGACTTTGGATTCACTCCACTAGTTTGGGTTGTTTTTCAATACTGAATCCAAAATGTGTGCTAAATTTTCTTTGGTGCTCGCTCTCTCTCTCTCTCTCTCTCTCTCTCTCTCTCTCTCTCTCTCTCTCTCTCTCTCTCTCTCATGTAGTTTATTGGCATATTCCTTCTCCTTCACTTTAATCTCCTGCTAAATTCAATGGAAGGCTTCAAGTGCGTATAGAGCATTTGGCCTTTAACATTCAATTTCCTTTAGTCTCATTTCACTGACTGTTGAGCTTCCAACCATTCAGCTCTTGTTTCTGTTGCTCTATGAAAGTGACAGTGACTTCCCGTTTTGGGCTCTCTTCCAAGATTATCACAGTAATGGTAAATGGTAAGAGGTAGCAGGCCAATAAAGTTATGTGTTAAATGGAGCTTGAGGGTTTTCTTGTTATCATGGTGAGCCATTGTTTTAGAATGTGTTTCATTATCTCCTTCATCAATTACAAGGGGATTTACTGGAGAGGAAAATAAAGGAGAAGATCCATAGTAATAATCTATTGTTATCTTCATCATCTAGTGTGTGTGAGACTACTGTCGGTAACATGTCCTTCCTGATTGTTGTCCAAAAGGCCAGGCAGATATCTCAATCCCCTCATCGGTTTAGGATATAATGAGGTCCCCCCCCAAAAAAATATCCCCCCCATTTTCTGCATTGCACAGTAGTCTTCAACTCCTTTTCAGATCCAGGACCCACCACTAGCCCAAACCTGAAACATAAGACTCACGTTAGGCTTCAATTTTATACACACTTACATGGGAGTAAGTCCTATTGAGATTAATAGGACTTACTTCTGAGTAGATATGCATAGGACTTAAACATGCCTAGGTTTGCTCTGTGCAAGTATTATCCAAAATAATGTGCGTAAAACTATGTGCATGCATTGGACCTGGCATAGGGCTCAATAAAGAGCCAGGATGGTGTAGTGGTTTGGGTGACCTGGAAGACTGTAGTGGAAATCGCGGAAGATTGGCGAGGAGTTAGTGGTGTTAGCAGTGGTCCCCTGTTTTGACAGGTCTGGGAAGGAAGGGGTTAAAGGATTGCCTGTTTGACAGGACTGGGACACAAAGGGTTACCACCCAGGACTGCGTGGGTGGAAGCACACCTGCAAGTAATTGGGTGTGGCCCACAGGTGTTGCTGTTAATTGAGATGAAGCTGGGACTTTAAATGCAGTGGGTGTGGCTCGCAGCTGCACTCAATCAGCATTGATTGGAACTCTCACAGCTGTGGGCAATAATGAGGGCAGTGATTGGAAGCCCACAGCTGTAGCCAGTAAAGAGTTGATAGGGACTAACAGTATAAAAGCAGCAGCAGTTGGAGCAGGAAAGAGCCTCACCAGCTCGCCACGGGGACATGCTGCCAGACTGCCGAGCGGCAACGACGACAACTCTGCTCCAGACGGGGATACTCTGCCGGACCGACTGCCCACCTGGATTGTATGGTATTGGGAGACGCTCTGCCTGACTGGAAAGTTGGAGAGACCGGGATTGATTGGACTTTGTGCTACAAGACTCTTTGCTGGATGGGATAAAGGCAACAAGGAGATTCTACTGCCGTGAAGCAACGAGCTGGACTTCTCTATGGAAATGGACCCTTGTTAGCTAAGTAGAATCTTATCTGCCCGGGAAGGGCTAATGGACATTTATTGCTGGAAAAGTAATAAATCTTGTAAATAGTTGCCTTGGAGTTCAGTGTTTTCTTTGACACACAATTGCAATTAGGGAAAAGGAGCTAACTTTGCCTAAGGTGGACATGGGAGTTAATTAAAGGGAATAGTAGTTTGCTCCCCCAGGAGTAAAGTTTGGGGTGCAACATTTGGGACACGACAAAGACCCAGTTTCAAATCCCCACTCAGCCACAAAGCTTCCTGGGTGACCTTGGGCCAGTCAATATCACTCAGCCCCACCTACCTCACAGGGTTGTTGTGAAGACAAAAGGAGGGGAGGAACCATGTACACCACCCTGAGTTCTTTGGAGGAAGGGTGGTATAAACATGTGGTAAATAAATAAAATAAAGTCAAAAATGATTTTAAGTTTTCATGGCCCGCAATAATTCTTGAATTTACTGGAGCAAACAGGTATAGAGCCGTGGCAAAAAAGTTTTTAAAATGGTATTAATAAAAAACGAGGCAAACTTAAGTGCAGCTTAAAAAAAATAGTAGTTTAAAATATAAAATATTGAAAACACAAACACAACACACTTAAAATAACACGTTAAAAATCAAAACCATCAAACATTGCAACGTTTCACTCGTCTGCTACGAGCATTATCAAGCAAAACGCCCTCATGTAGTGGGGAGATGTTAGCAAGCCTAAGCTATTAGTCCTACTACATAAGGGTGAAGAAAGCCTCATTTTCAAGCTGCTACAAGAATCAGCTGTGTGGGAGATAATTGAAAGCATCCCTACCATCCCTAACGTGTTATTTTAAGTGTGCTGTGTTTGTGTTTTTAATATTTTATATTTTAAACTACTATTTTTTTAAGCTGCACTTAAGTCCTGCCCCTTCTTGGCCTTTGCAGCACTGGCGTCGCTTCGGTAGGGGCGGGGCTGTAAGTAACGCTCCGTCGTAGTCTCTTTACCGAGCGAGCAGGAGGCAGCTCCGCCCTCTCACTGTCGGAGCCTTTCCCGTGCGGAGAAAGCAGCAGGCAAGAGACCCTGCCTGCTGCTTTCTCCACAGGGGACTGGCTCCGACAGTGAGGGGGCGGTGCCACCTCCTGCTCGCTCGGTAAAGAGACTACGACGGAGCGTTACTTACAGCCCCGCCCCTACCGAAGCGACGCCACTGCTTTGCAGTGTGTTGACCTTGCCAGCAGGGGAAAGCCCATGATGTGTACGACCCATATCCCTGTCCAGCTCTCCTTCTCAACTGTTGCAGGCTACTCAAACTCTAAGCTTGAATAACAGGCACTTGAGTGAGATGGAGGGCAGGAAGAGAAAGACAAGAAGTCTTCACTTAACATCACAGATGGGTTCCTTGAAACTGCGGCGTTAAGTGAAAACAACGTATAATAAAGCTTACTTACTGGCAGCTCTGTGACGCTCTGGGGGGCTCTGGCGGACTGCAGAAGTCGCTTCTGGGACTGTGACTCATTTCCTAGGCTTTCTTCTTGCCTCAGAATGCCCCTCCCTGACGACGCCTCTGGGGAAAGCATCCTAGCTATTCTCCTTTTCTGTTCCATCTCTCCCTGTCTCTTCACAAAAAAGAATCCACTGAAGCACCAAAAGGAAAGTTGGGGCAGTGCCACATGTGTGACCCAGCTACGCATAGGAAGTGAGCCCTGTCCCACCAGTTGAAGATCAGTGTGTTACAGAGTAGTGTTCAAGCTCTGAAAATCCACCCCAACAGCTCTCCCTGCTGCCAAGATAGCAGCAAAACCTGGTTATTTAAACAGTTAAAACACCGAGTGGGGAAAGTCCCATCATCTATTCAATAGACGCTGATAAGACTCATTGCAGCAGTTATCTATATTATCTCAAACACTATGGTTAGAGCTGAGATGGCCCTTACGTTTTAAGATGCATTTTTTTCAGGAGCTCGAGCGGAAAGTATTCAAAATGCACCATCAGCGGCATGGCTTAGGCGGCTTTAAAAGGGACCTGAAGTTTGCAGTCAAAAATCACTGGTTAATTAGTTCAAGTCAGTCCTTGGCATTCAACAATTGCTTCATGGGTCTCATTGCCCTCTTAGCATTGTATAGTTCAGTTCTATGTCAGCAAAAGGAGTGACATGCTGTAGATCTGAGAAGTCCCACAGGGGACCCTTGGGAGACCAACAGAACAGTAAGTATTTTTAAAATTGCCTTTTCTGACTGGTGTGCAGGATGCAGCAGATGCTGCATTATCAGCCCTGTACCCTACGTGTCATTAGGATAGGATTAGGTCATTAGTCCACTCAGTGGGTTGCAATCCTATTGATGCCCCTGCCTGGGAAACTTTACATAATGGTGGATTGTTGCCTCAGCAAGCTTCCCACCCACTGCAGTGTTCCTGGCAGAGGCGAAACAAGGGTGGAGCGAAGGCAAGTAGTTCTGCAAGACTCCGTTACACTGGAGTCAGCGGCCCCTCCCCCTTGCTGTTGGAGCCATTCCAGCAGCAACAGGGGAGTGTCCTGCGTGTTGCCTTTGCTGCCAGAATGGCTCCAACAGCAAGGGGGAGGGGCCGCTGACTCCAGTGTAACGGAGTCTTGCAAAACTACTTGCCTTCACTCCACCCTTGTTTCGCCTCTGGTTCCTGGAAGCTTACCCAGTAGCATAGCTGGCATTTTTTCCAAGGGGGCCCAGGGCAGGATGACGCGTCATTGCCCTGCCCCCACCACCAGAATGGAGCAGGTTTTGGCTCCAGTTCCGCTCCATTCCAGTGGAGGTGGGGTTGGTGGAGTGATGACATGTTGTCCAACGCAGGGCCCCCATGGAAAAACGCCAGCTACGCTACTGAGCTTGCCTTCCCTCCCTTACCAAGAAACAATGAGACACTGAGTGAGCAAGTTTGAAACTGCTGTAACTCGCCCATTTTGCAACGGATCTACGCAAACATTTTAAGGGGTATTAAGCTTGACCTCTACTTACTGAAACGTATTCAGAGGTGGTTGGTGGGCAAACTGTGAAGACAAGATGCTGGACTAGATGGGTCTTTGACCTCATCCAGCAGGGCTACTTTTTCTGTTATGTACTCTGTTGCACATTTCAGGAAGATTGGACAAGGGTCTCATTTTAATGAACAAAAACATGGTGGGTTTGAAAGCGTTGCATTGCACTCATCACTATAGTTTATCAATATGAAATTTCAGGAAGCCATGTTTGTAGAGAGGAATCAAATGCTCTAAAACCTCTGAATAGACAAGAGTGACATTATTCTGACCGTACATGCTCCTATTGGAAACAACAGGGGAATTACAAGCCAATTTTTTTAAAAAAAAAAACAACTTACCTTACCATAGTACAGAACTACTTGATAGATATTCTTCACCCCCTAATTGATGGACTTCCTTCAAAATTAAAAAAAGTATGTACTTTAAAAAAAAAACTTTGAAAAAACATCCAAGGGTATAAACCTCAAGGGAAAAGCTGCAGCTTGGATGAAAATTCAGTCACAAACTGTGTACACAATCAGAAATCCAGGTAAGGTTTTAATCTGCTGGAATCCCCTCATTTCCCAAAGGAGTTGCACCAAATTTGGTTGAGCGCTGGAAGCTGTCAGCTAGATCCACCATGCCAGATTTGAAGAAGATTGGATGGGTTTGAATTCTATGAGTGACAAATTTTTCAGGGTTTATTATGGTGGAAATGATGGCACAGGAGTTCATACAGCAAAGGATGTTCATATGTTCATGTGTGCATGCAAGCGAAGCAGGCGTTCCAGATATAAATATTAGTTTAGTAGAGTTACTCAGGTATCACCCACTAAGGAAATTCTTAACATTACTCTCAATGTTTTAATGACTTTTTATTACCCATTTATCAGAGAGTATGCAGACATCTTGCTACAGGCAGATTTTGTTATTAAGATATTCTTTAATCTAACGTGAGTGTTTAAGGCTCAGACTTTCAAAAGGTTGGGGCAGAAAGGCATAAATCAGCATTCCAGTTTTGAGTGAAGTCAGATAAATGAACACTGTAGGCTGTTTTAAGAATCCGAGCCCAGAGTCGTACACTTCCAGCTGTCCCAAATAACAAATGTCTTAGAATGAAATACTCATCAGCATTTTAAAAAGGTAACAGGGAGGGAGGAGGGCAGGGAAGGGGCATAAAAAGGGATGGGAGGGTGGAGATGTGGGCAGGGTAAGGGGACAAATGTCCCCTTACTCCGATGAGACCTCCATCCTGCTGTGGGCGGGCTTAGGATGCAACCCATTTAAGATTGGGCTGCCCATCTTTATGGTGTTACAAAGATCAAGCTTTTTCTTTCCCGGGGGGGGGGGGGGGTTGGAGGATAGAAATATCAGAGCATTTAAACTTTTCAAAATGGAATGCATAGGGAGAAGGAGGACTTGTGTTTCTTATTATAGTAATGTTACAAACATTTAGGTCTCCTTGGGGGTAAAGCAACATTCATCCCTTTACGCTGAGTAACGGGCCAGTCTTCCCAATGGCTCTTCTCGGATGAACGCCAGCAAAATGGCCAGCGCAAATCCAGAAGGCCTGTGTAATGCCAACCAGGCCTGGGAAACGGGATAGGATTCAGTGGCGCACACCGCCGAGAACCCACCCCCTTCCCGGGCCCAGTCACCTAATCCCCCCTCCCATTCCTCCCCATTCCACCTCTCCACACCGCTGCCTCCAAGCGCAGTACTTACTTACATCCACCAGCAGCAGCCTGCGTCCAGCCTCTCCGGGTATCGAAAACGTTGCCTTTGGCAACATTCTTTGAAAGTACATCAAGAACAAAAATCAGCAGTTTTGTATCATGCTCACTGGTCACTGCAAATCGACTAATTTTTATGCTAGGAGCCCCATTCAAATTGGAAGCTCTGCTATTTTGCTGGTATCTGAGAAGCCATCTGTTTGGAAGCATTCCTCAGTTCAGTCCGCTTATGATTCTAAAAAAAAAAAAAGGTGGGGAGCTGGAGACAACCTAACATCTAGGTCACCTCATTACTTATATATATATATATATATATGCTCACGGCCCACATAAAAACAAATCCTTCTGGGTTAAGCACACAGTCTCTTTTGTTCCATAAACAATGCACATTATTTTCAAAGAAATCTATGGAGATAAATAGAGGCCTTGGACATTTGTGCCCTCATTTCTTCCATATCATAAATAAGGTGTCATATCCCCTTGCTTTTCCAATCAGATAAGTGAACACAACACGAGTACAATGTGCAAAATGGCTAGTTAGTGGCATTCAATATACTTTGGTGATGCAGAAATAATTTTTCACCTGTCTATTGTCACGTTTCCGCATGCACTGACGATGCTCTTGAGTGAGCATTTTATCTGGCATGTTCCCACTGGAAAATGTCTAAAATCTATTCTTGGTCGTCAGAAGAACACTAGCCTAAATCTTCATGGCATAAATGGGGTAGGCTGCCATCTCTAGGGAATGCATGCTCCCCACACCCTCAAAATGTTCTCAAGTGATAAATGTTGTGTAGTTAGCTCCAGTTTTCATATCTGGCATGGGAACCAACAGTGTGTCAGCTGTCTGGGGAATCACTTTTTTTTTAATTAGCAGAAGTTGAGTTTATATATATATATATATATATATATATATATATATATATATATATATATATATATATATTATTCCTTTGGACCCTGCCTTACTAGGCAACGGGGACACGATCGCGGCCTAGCCGCATAGGTTCGTCAGGCCTCTTGGGAGTTTGGGCGGCGCGTTCGCTGCCTTTCCCCGCATCACGGCAGCCGCGTCTAGGAGCGGAATGGCTTAGCGTCCTCAGGGTGCTCGGACTTTATTGTCCCCCCCACGCGGGCCTGCACGTCTAGAGCGCTGCGCCTGAGGGCCTTTAGGCGTGCTTTTTCTGGCCTCAGGGGACCTTGCTCTGCATTGAGCACGGAAGCTGGCCAGCGCGTCCATCAACGGAGCTTGGATTTGGGGGCCGCAAATCTTCTTCCCTCCTCCCTCGCCACTGCACGACGCACGCTAGCTTCTGGGGACTTCGTTGGGTGTGGAGCTACCCCACCATCTCCCAGGGCCCTAGCTTTTTTGGGCCCTTTGGTAATATTGGTTAAAGCAAGTTATTGGTTTGCACCCAGTTAAGCAAGAATACACTACACATATTGACTCTGCTGTTTTAAACTTAGTGTGGCATAGCCATTGTACACTGACCCGTAGTTCCTATGCTGCCTTTAAGCATACATAAGCTATGCCTAAAAACAGCAAAAAAGGGGGTGCACCCTGCAGGAACTTCAGGTGCTGGTAGGCCACCTGAATTTTGCTTACAGAGTGATTGCCCCGGGCCGGGCCTTTTTGCGTCGCCCGTGTGACGCAATGGCAGGCCTGAAGTTTCAGCATCATAGGATTAAGGTGTTGGCTGCCATGCGTGAAGACCTGTGCATGTGGCTCGAATTGTTGCAGGAATACTACGGTGTGTCCTTTTGGAGGATGGAACAGCTGCTGGAGGCTGAACTTGAGGTGCAGTCAGATGCTTCGGGCAGTCTCGGATTTGGGGTCTACTTTCAGGGCCGCTGGTGTGCAGCGCCTTGGCCTCGGGAATGGGCTAGGCTGGGGCTTACATCTGACTTTACCTTCCTGGAACTTGCTGTGGTTGCTGTCCACATTTGGGGCTCCTGTTTTAGGAATTCGACCGTTCGTTTCTGGTGTGACAACCAGGCTGTTGTCTGTGTTCTCAACCGGCAAATGTCCAGATCTCACAGGGTGATCTCACAGGGTGACGTTCCGGGGCTTGAAAATGGGATTGCTGACTCACTTTCTCGTTTTCAGGAACAGCATTTTCGGGAATTAGCTCCGGAGGCCTGCCTGGACCCCGACCTGATGCCGTCTTGGCTCTGGGAGCTCGCTTGGCCAGGGTCAACACCGCCATCTGGTCGGCCTTAGCCCCCACTACTCGCTGCAGCTACATTCCCATCATGCCCATTCATACCCCATTACATGCACACTGGGTAACAGTAATTACAACTAAGCCAAACAGGTACAACTTTGATAGGAAAGGGGGCAGAATAGTCCCCTGGTTTCTCTACTTCGCAATGTGATTTGTACTGGATGGCTCTCTCCCTGAAATCTTAGCAAAAATCAAATAGTGGAGGTATTGATTTTGGAGGTATTGATTTAGATTATGATGAGATTAATATTTTGTTTTATTAAATGTAGGAAAAGCCAACTTGTCTGGCTTTAAGCTACTTATTTTGTTCTCCCTGAAATGAAAAGACTAGAATACTGGTCATTGCACTGATAGTTTGTAGACATTTTCCAATGACCTAATCATTTAGGTCTATCTGTTGCTAGTGTCAATTACTGCATCTGGTCTAAAGACCTGATGGGGTGGGGGGAAATTCTTTTGCCTTCCCCACTTTTGCTACTTTTACCTTAAATGGCAGATAACTATGCCTGCAACTGAGGGATGTGGATCAAGTCTCTGACTCCAAGTCTTGAGACAAGTCCCTGGTCCCTGGGTCCAAGTCTCAAGTCAAGTCCCAAGTCTTTAGCCCCAAGTCTCGAGTCTTTGGTTGCGAGTTGCGAGTCCCTATCTATTTAATGGTGAAAACGAGTTTAAACCTGAATAAAATTGGAGTTGTCATAAAAAGGCTCCAAGTCTTGAGTCAAGTCTTTTGAGTCTTTTACAATTGCTGAGTCAAGTCATGGATGCTACTTGAGTCCGAGTCAATAGACTCAAGTCTACATCACTGCAACTACATGAGAAAGGAATATTGTCACAGACATACAGTACTCCCTGTCTCTCTGCCTTCTCTCTGATTCTGTACTTGACCGAGTTTTGACTTTGCTCTTCTTTGATCACTCCGGGTCGGTTGCAAAATAGGGAGCATCTAAGCTTGGGGAAAACAAACAAACAAATGGCTGTTGATTCCAGTGTTTGCATCTCTCAGATGCACGGAAGCTATTTTGAATCAATGGAAATACTGTATTTCCATTGTGTTTGGTCTCCCCAAAATAAGCCAACCGAAGAATTCCTCTGCTAAGTTCTGCGCTCTTGCATACAGTTATGACATGGGGCTGAAGCAATCAGCCATAGAGCTATTGCCAATTTCCCCCTCCCTGTATCCCCATGGGGGCTTCTTGGTTCTGAACCCTTTATGTGGTAAAGTACGATAGCTAAAGCAACTGAAGTGCTTCAGACCACAGAGAATAATGTGTTTATTTTAGTCTCTCAAAAGGTCAGTAAAGCTGAACAGGAGTAAATTACACTGCTAAAAATGCATTGTCTGTCAACACAACACACTTTCACAGCTGGTTTCCTCACTGTTTGTTAGGTTTGTATTTATTCAATCAATGAATTCTGCTGGCTTCCGGGCAGCTTTGCTTTGTTACCGTGAGACGGCACCTAGGAATGAAGGGCAACAGTGGGGGCCTCCGGTGGATTTTTGTCCCACCTTTGAAAACGGTGCATTAATGCTGCTAATGTGCCGGAGCACTCGTTCTCGTAAACACCACCTTTTTGTGTGATTGCTAAAAACATATACTGCTATAATGCCAAGATATTCTGTTTGAGGACCAATCACCCCAGAGAAAGGTGAAATTTTGCTAAGTGTCAGGTAATGGAACCTGAGAAAGATATTTGTAGGGGTGTGTGTGTGTGTGTGTGTGTGTGTGCGCGCGCACGTGTGCGTGCATGCGTGCATGTGTGAGTGTGCATGCGCGCACATGTGTGTTTCCTATGGAGGACTGCACACGGGCAACTTGGAATGTTTCGGTGTGTTTGTGATAGCTGCAGCTATGATACCACATGACACCACTCATTACTGGTCTGTCTGAGACTTGCTGTAATGTAGTGATTAGCATGTTGGACAAGGACCCAGGAACCCTGGGTTCTCATCTCACCACTCAGCCATGAAACTCTGGGTAATCTTGGGTCAGTTGCTAACCTACCTCATTAAGGTAGGTTAAGGATAAAAGGATAAAAAAGGGATTAAGGATAAAAAAGGTTAAGGATAAAAGGGGTTAATCATGTATGCTACCATGAGGTCCTTGGGACGAAGGACAAGATATAAGTGTAAACAACAACAACAACAACAACAACAACAATTATAAGGACAGCAAAGGGGGATTGACTGTCACTTTTAATGCATTGTTCTACAAGATCTTGATGTAACAGTGGAAGTGAGAGAAAGATTTGAATTTCTGGTACGTCCTTGGTGATGCACATCCACCCTCTGTGCTCTTGTGAACTGTCTAGTGGTAGTTGATTGGGCTCATGCTGTCCCTGTTGTTCATGGTGCATGCATGAGGCTGGTGTATGAGATATACTGCTATAATCTGACATTTTGGAATAAGGTGCAATCAGTATGTGGCTCTGATAGGTAAAGATAAAGGTATCCCCTGCTCGAACGCCAGTCGTGTCCGACTCTAGGTGCTCATCTGTGTTTCTAAGGCCAAAGAGCCAGCACTGTCCAAAGACATTTCTGTGATGTGGCCAGCATGACTAATGGAACACTGTTACCTTCCCGCAGTACCTATTTATCTACTTGCAATTTCTTGCTTTCGAACTGCTAGGTTGGCAAGAGCTGGGACAGGAGACGGGAGCTCAGTTCGTCACGTGGCACTTGGGTCTCAAACTGCTGTCCTACTGACCTTCCAGTCTGCAGTTCAGCATCTTATCCACTAAGCCACCGCGGCCCCCTATGACTGATACCGAGCTGTAATTTTCCCTGGTAGATCCAAATGTAGCATTGTTGGTGCTGAATCGTCTCAAGACAAGACTGAAAGAATGCTTCTGGGCATGATAATAGTGTGGTATAGGCACAAACCAAAAAGTGGAGACATCACCAAAAGGATTAGAACCCCCCCCCCCAAAAAAAAGCAGGGTGGATGGAGGCAGAGCCCTGAAATGATCCTCAAATAATTTTCTTTTAAAATGTGATACATGTGCCTAACACATTTTGGCATGTCACCTTCTTCAGTGACAGGAAGATGGTATTCCTCTTATTGTAGCAGTTAACTTATAGCATGTTGGTTCAAAAAGCAGTGGTATAGTGGTAGAAGCTGTAATTAATGAGGCCTGGTCCAGCCCATCCATGAGGCCAACTGAAGCAGTCGCCTCAGGCAGCAGATTGGTGGAGGGCACCCATCTCTGTTTTTGGAAGCTTCAGCAGGGGCAAAGCATGGTGTTCCATCTTTTGATGGGATGGGCAACGTAAAAAACCACTGCACCAGTACTGACAGTGGCTGCCAGTTCACTTCCACATGCATCATGGTTATAGTTAAGGACCCATAAAAACCAACAGTGTCCAGATCCTGCCTGAGAGTACCAGAGTAGTCTGCAAAGCCCTTAAGGAGCCCTTGCTCTTTTATTGCAATATTTATTTACTGATAAAGATATTATGTCCAGTCCTTCACAAGAAACTTTTTTCCAGGATGACCAGCATATCAGGATGACCAGCATATTAGACAAGCATATTAAAAGTTCTAAAACACAGTAGACTAAATAAGATATTAATAATGAAACTAGCCAACAATCAAGCAAAACAGGTGAACCAGCGGATGAAATTGGCACAATAAGCATTTTGGAAACTGCCTGTCTCTGAGACCTTGATTCAGTTCAAACATTAACACAGCCCTTTGTTTTTCCAGAGTTTGGTTTCAGGCTATGCACTTTGCATGATTTGTGGCTCATCACTGCAATTGAGCCTGGATGGAATAGTGCTTTCGCAAAAGAGCATTTAGCCTCGGCCCTCTCCACATCTTAAGTTACATTAATTAAAAGCAAATCTGGGATTTTTTTTAAGTCATATTTTCAGTATTGTATTGCAACCACAGGATGCTTTAAAAAAAAACAAAAAAACAAAGTTTACCACAGATGCATTGCACAGTTGTGGATCAACCTCTGTATCGTCAGTGCTGGCACAAGGCCACATGGTGCCTGAGGTCGGGTCCCAAATACCCCCCCACCATTTACAGCAATATGCCAGCCACTGCTGTGGCCACTCCTTATCCCCCACCTCCTATTCCTTGGATTTGAAAAGGAGGAGGGGAACAGAGAGAAAGAGTGCAGTGCATAGAGGAGAGAAGTATAGAGAAGAGAAGGGATTCAATGCTCTAGCCCACCATTTTTCTCTCCTCCATTCCTCTCTTCCCTTTGGAATTGGAGGAGCTGAAGGAGGGGAAGGCTAGCTACTCCTACAGTAAATCCAACCCTCATGAATCCCGTTTCTGAACGTGGGTCCTGTGATGGGCAGCCCAATCCTGCGTAAAGATACGTGGCTGGCCCATAGAGCCGGCTTCAGTATCCTGCATTGACATGACCTGGGAACACCTCGGGAGAAGGGGATATTCTTTCCCTTCCCCAGGTGTAGGGCTGCCCAGCCCCAATGGGCCTCCTTGAATCTACATTGGCTCTGGAACCGACGCACATCCGGGGCGGCAGGGTAAGGGCCACCGAGGCTGGGAACAGGCGTGGAATATTGTTGGAGCTTGCCACCAATGTTTCTTTCCCCTCCCAGTCCAGTTCACCCTGCAACCGCCCTTCCTTACCGCCCACCTCGCCCTCCCCCCACCCCTGCACCATCAGGTGCATTTCTTACCTGCATCGGCAGCTGCAGTGTCTAGGGGGAGGTGGAGTAAGGGCTGCCGGCCTTTGTGCTGGTGGCCCTTACTCCTTGGGTGTCGAAAACGTGCTTTACAGCGCATTTACAACACCCGGCGCTTGTGGAGTGCATGCTCCGCAGGTGCTTCTTTCCACAGGATCACTATGATATATATCCACAGACTTTCCAAGTATGGTTTCAGAACTCATTCCACTTATTGATATATCCGGACAGCCTGTGAAACAGTACTGCCCTCCCTTTTCAGGTCTAAAAGACTCCAGAAGCATCCCATGACACTGGACTTGTAGATAATAGCAGCAGCCAATGAAGTCAGGGCAGAATAAATCCCCCCTGCTGACTGCTGAGATCAGTCAACCCCATAGTATTTCTCTCTAGTTAGTCTCCTGATGGCTAGTTTCTGTTGTATTATTTGGTTGATTTTATTGATAAACATTGGGAGGAGAGATGTGGTCCTTTGAAGGTTAATCTCCTGTCCTGCAGGAGATTGGACAAACTTTTTTTATGGACAAGGGGAATACGGGTACAGAAGCCATGTAAAACACAGACAAAGTCCAACTGGAATAAAAAACAAAAATCGATCCTGCTTACGTTCTTCAAGTTTCCTTGACAGCGCAGGCAGGCAGAAAGTCATTAAAAATCCACAGCACAACCTTAGAAATCCGACGTTTCGTTTCTTTCAACCCAGAAACATTCTGGAGGAGCAGTCTGAAGACTGTTAGATGGTGAAGCAAGTCAGCGTAACAGCTGGTTAATTATAGAGCAAAAGCATGGGACCAGTTCAATTATCAGCGGAGCACACATGGAAGTCATTAACATAGCAGTCAGTCCTGCAAGTAGCCCTGAAGAGGCAATATTCACTGTCTGTTGTATTACGAGTAGACCCCTATCAAACACTTATTACCATTATCTTTAACACTAACGCACAAGCTGTCAGAATACCATTGCTGACTTCAATTGCCCTCTATACAGCTGTCAAGTGCGTTCCGTTGTCCTGAGATGACCTCTGTGAGAATCCAATGGTCCCTGGTTCAGGCTTGCGTATTATGGGGAACCAGATCTTATTAATAAAACTTAAATCCTGTTGCCTATTAATTAATTTATGGACAGGTCTTTTACTGATTTCAATCGCCTCCAGGTTCCGAAGAATACCCAATCTGCCCTCAGTCCTCAGGCTGCTGGTCTCTTCAAACCGGATGACGTGTCCAGTGGCCAGAGCATGTTCTGCAACAGAGGAAAGTTCTGGGTTTTTGAGTCTTACTGATTCATGTTCCCCAATCCTGGTGCCAATGGATCGTCGTGTCAAGCCTATATACTCTTTACCACAGGAGCAAGGAATTCTGTAGATTCCTGGATTAGACAGAGGGGGTCTTTTATCCTTAGGATTATTTCGCATTTGTTCCACTTTGCACATGGGCTTGAAAATGGTTTTAATATTGCCTTGTTTCAAAATGTTTGCAATTTTATCTGTTACGCCTTTAATGAAAGGTAGACAAGTCCACACTCTTTCATCTTTACTACCCTCCTCTATGTTCACCACTTCATTGTTCGTAGCTTCTGTATTGATGCTACCTCCTTCCCTGATTGCCTTAATTTTGTTATACTGCTGTACCCAGCATCTATTGATATGTGCCCCAGAGTAACCATTGGCTCTTAATGTTTCAAAGACATTGTGCTTTTCTTGTTCCAGTGAGCTCTCATCACATATCTTTATGGCCCGATGGGCCAGGGAGTTGATCAGGGAATTCTTCTGGGCAGGGTGGTGGTTGGAGTTGTGATGCAGGTATCTACTAGTGTTTGTAGGTTTCCTATAAACAGTATGGCCACAAGTCAGATCTTCTTTTCTAGTGACCAGGACATCTAGAAATGCCAGTGCCTTATCTCTCTCCTGTTCCATCGTAAATTGGATATCCTTGCAAAAACTGTTCAGATGACTTAGGAACTCTTGTAACTTATCCTCCCCATGGGGCCAAACACAAAATACGTCATCGACATATCTCCACCACACTTCTGGCTTTAAATGAGTTGACTGAAGCACCTGCTGCTCGAAAAACTCCATGTATAGATTGGCAACTATGGGACTAAGTGGATTCCCCATAGCCACACCATCTCTTTGCTCCCTAAACTCACCTTCCCACAAAAAAATATGTTGATGCTAAACAATGTTTAAAGAGTGGAATAATTTCCCTAGGGATTGTTAATTCTTCAATTAATCTTATTACCTCTTTAAGAGGCACCTTTGTAAATAGAGAAACCACGTCAAAGCTGACGAGGATGGAAGAGGAAGACAATCTAGTTATTTTTAACATCTCAATGAAATGATACGAATTTTTAATATAACTGGGTGTATTACCTATATAGGGATATAACACTCTGGCCAGATATTGGGATAACCCGTGAGTAGGGGAGCCTATGTTGCTTACTATTGGTCTGAGGGGAATACCTTCTTTATGGATTTTTGGCAAACCATACAGTCGTGGAGGCTGTGCTTCAGATTTCACTAATTTATTTTTTAATTCTATCTTAAAATTGGAATCTTTTATTAATTTATTTGTTTATTTTAAAATATTTTTTGTAGGATCTTTAATAAGAATATTGTAAGTTTCAGGATTCAGTAAATCCCTAATTTTATTGCGGTAATCGTCGGAATTCAACACTACTGTGGCGTTCCCTTTATCCGCTGGAAGAATGACGATGTTGGGGTTATTTTTTAATTGTTTTATGGCCAACATTTCCCCCCCACTAATATTACTGACCGGGGGTTTAGCCTTTAATAATACATTAGCCACCTGGATTCTTAGTTCTTCTGCTGAATCTTTGTCAAAGGCAGTTAACGCAGATTCCACATTGGCTATGATTTGCTCATTAGGAATATTCTTAGGAGAAATCGCAAAATTTCCTCCTTTTAATAAAATGGCATTTTGAGCAGGGGTGAGATTATGGCTAGACAAATTGATGACCGTTTTGTCTATAGATAAATCTGTGGCTGGTTCACAGGCACGTTTTATCAAAGCCTCAAATTTCTTTTCATGCCTACTTCTAATTAACAAACCCTGTTCTCTAACAAATTTGTAAGAAATACTGTCCCATATTTCCCAGTCCGAACGTGACAGTACGCTACTCACTTGAAGATGTAATTTAAACATAACAACGTCCATTTTAGCGAGATCGCATTCTTCAACGGCTTCTGTACCCGTATTCCCCTTGTCCATAAAAATTGTGGCTGGCCATGAAAGCTTCCGTTCGAAAACTGGACAAACTGTTGGGGGTGGGGGTTGTTCACTATGAAAGTACAGCAAGTCCTCACTTAAAGTCATTTTGTTTAAAGTCGTTTCGTTTTTAAAGTTGATGGGAAAATGCCATAGGAACATTTACATTTATCAATTAGCCTAAAATTGGTTTCATTATAAGTCGTTTCACTTAAAGTTGCCATTTCCAAGAGGAACCTATCAACAACTTTAAGTGAACACTTGCTGTACTTTTCTACCAGCGCAATCCTATCCAACTTACACCACCGGTGTAACCAGTGGTGCAGCGAGAACGGGAGACCCGTTCAATGGCGATTCGGGGATTCAAAGGGGGTTTGAATCCCCTTTCTGTTCTGGGGCCTCTCGTTGGATAGGATTGCACCGTACTATCCTGGGTTTGTGCCCTGCATTTCACATGTACACTAGTGCATTTCATTACATTAGTACATTTCATTAGTGCTCCAGCAACCTGTGACTCTTGGCCACATTAATTCATTTTGCAAATGAATGTTATACCCAAGTAAGCCCACAGACGACACCGACATTTGCAAGGATATGAAATGTAAATACAGTTTAAACAGCTTGCAAGAGGTCTCTTTGACAATATAAAGTGCTCATTGTGCACTGTGAGTTAAGCCAAAACATTTAAATTTTAAGTGCTGTGAGCAATGAAAATGTATTAGAAACTTTTAATTTATTTATAGAGGCTAATGCTCATTTGTAAAAACCTCATTTTTGGTTTTAAAAAAGGCTTGCAGTGCCTGTTGAGCGATCAAACTGCTTGCTGTCATTCATAGTTTTATTCCAATGACAGATTACTATGGATGAGAAATGTTGACTGCTAGTCCATACAAAGGAGTAGGAGAGCTAAATTCGTGAATTTGTAGTCTCATGTGGATTTTTTTAAAAAAGAAGATGCATGGTATGAATACCTGATATGAAATAACTAAATCCAGCCTGGATTTAGACATTCTGCTTGACCTATGAAACTCTCCAGACTTGTGAGATGGATACGGAGATATGGCCATAGCCATGGCTAAGTGGGGAGGGTGTGCAAATCAGGGCCTCTGAGAGGGTGTTAAGGGGGCAATTTGTACCTGGGTCCAGAGTGGAAAATGGGTCAAAAAGGGGGCCCTGGAGCAAAAAAAGGGGCCCAGGACCCAAATTCATATGTAGGGAAGGGGCCTAAAAGAAATGTTGTACCCCCTGATAAAATTCCTCTGAATGGCCCTGGTACAAATCCCAACTTCTTCAGTGGTGTCACTAAGGAGGGGGCCGGGGGATGCAATATCCCTGGGTGACAACCGTGGTCTCCTCGCGAGGTGGACCCATGGTGGGTTTTTAGCACTCCGCGGCTGCGTTTCTGGCCCCCCTCCCACCTGCCCTGCACCCTGGAAGCCTTCAAACAAAGACTTCCGGGAGTGCAGGGGGTAGGGCAATGATACAAAATGCATCATTGCCTCCCCTTTGCTAGCAATGCAACTGAACTTCTCTGTTCTCAAGTAGCTGTACCCCATTTGGCTCTTCACTTAGCCAGCCCTGAATCCTCTATTCCTCATCTATTGCAGAAGAGGGCAACCAAAATGACCGGAGGACTTTTAGCTTGGGGGGAAAAGGTGATTAAAGGGGACATGAATGAGACTTGTAAAATTATGGAATTGGACAAATTCATGGGGGTCTACCAGTCATGATGGCCATGTACTACCTCCAGGTTCAGCAGCAATATGCTTCTGAATATCAGTTGCAGGAGATCAGTGGCGGGAGAGAGGTATGTTTTTTGGCTCCTGCTTGTGGGATTCCTGGGGCAGCTGGTGGGCCACTGGGGGAAACAGGCTGTTAGAAAAATGTTTCATTTTTCTTGAATTAAAAGCTGGGTGCTTTTCCTCAATGCTTTTCCAATCTCAGAAAGGGCCCCTCTGTTCTAGCAATTGCTTGAGGAGGGATGTCCTCACTCTGAATTAGCTTGGGTAGACCTCAGTAAAATCATGAGGTAATCCAATCTGATTGTCAATGCAAGACAGTCACTTTTTCCTACAAAAAAGAAGACCTAGTTTGAAAGACAAAATGGCACCAGTAGCAGCCTGTTGGTGCTGTGTGGTGCTTTCATTGGCTCAGAGTGAAAGAGACCCACATTTACAGTAGGTGGTGGTTCTTAGGAAAAACATTTTGGATAACATCCCTATTAGGGCTTCTACTATTACGAGCTTCCAATGCAAGCAGAGTTTCCCTCAATAAACAGGAGTGTTTCACTCGCACTAGAGGTCCTTGTGCAAGCAGAAGGCTCTTTCCATTCATGGAAGGAGCTCCTGATGGCAGAAGTACTTGCTGGGATGCAACGTTTTGGGCCCTGTCTTTTGTGCCAAAGACTTTTAGCAGTGAACCTTCAGCTCTGCCCTTATAAACATGACACGAGCTATATGGGCTCTGAGTAACTGATTTTTCTAGGGCTGTTACAACTGTTCAGATAAAATACATCTTGGCCACAGAACATTTTTAATACTGTTCATCATGTTTAGCCTTGAAGTGACAGGCAAATAGTTTTGTCAAGTTGTCACTAATACTCCTGCATCTATTTGACACACACACACACACAAACACACAATTTCCAATACGGTTTGTCACAAGTAGCTTATCTGTGAGATTATGTCATAGCAAGTGGTAATTAAAGTCTCCTTCAAGACAGAACAGCAATAGTTCAGCCCAGCAGCATATGAGGCATTTGTAAGTCCCAGAATGATGGAGATTCCTGTTTCCTTCCTCTTTCTTTCCTGCCGAATGCCAGGGTTGTTCAAAGCATGACATTGGAAAGGGGGTCATGCAAACTATAAACTGCAGAACTCCAAACAAGTGAGGAAGACCCACATACTGAAGCAGGGATATGTGCATGCCATCCGTGCGGTACGAGGGCGGCAGGTGAGGCAGACCCACCCTGTTGTTGCCCACAGAAAAGAGCCGCAGCCTAACTCTGAGATTGCGCA
Organism: Plestiodon gilberti rubricaudatus; assembly: GCA_026170595.1. Lineage (NCBI taxonomy): Eukaryota > Metazoa > Chordata > Lepidosauria > Squamata > Scincidae > Plestiodon > Plestiodon gilberti. Next base: position 163,335,457 of record JANXHW010000001.1, read on the forward strand.
TGTGCATCACCCAAGAAAGTGAGTTTTCTTGGGTGAAGGCATGTGGTGCGTGTGCACAATCTCACTGTTAGGCTGCTGCTCTTTTCTGTGGATGATGACAGGGCGATTCTGCCTCATCTGCCACCCCTGCACCGCATGCCTCTGGTGCATGCAGAAGACCATGTGGGCACACATTTGCATCCTCATCTGGGCCCCAGTGTAATGTCTGGATGCAACTTTTGAATCAGATAGAAATGTGCATCTCCACCCAAGGCCATTAGGTGTTGCTGGATCTAGACTGCTGTTCACAAAAACTCCTGCATGCTGCATCACATTCTAACAAGCAGCAGAAGCTAGGTTAAATGTGCTCATATAAATAAACAAATATTAATTTGTTTATGACCTGCTGTCATGGCGAGATCCAAGAGCCCAGGTGGATTCCACTAGCAGATGTTCTTTTGACTCCTCATGTTTATAGATTAAATGATTCAACAGAAATAGCTTTTCTCTTTATGCTGCTTAACTTTGTAAAATGAACTGCAAACCTTCACCATAATACTCTTTCCCATTCAAGAAATGCTATCTTAATTAAGTATATATCTTAAGGCAGGATGTCTGGCTCAGTTGGTAGAGCGACCGTCTCATATATGCCTGAAGATCTGAAGGACAGCAGTTCAAGACGGCCGGAAGTGACTGTGTCTGTCAGAGAGCTGCCGGCACGCCGAGCTGATAAGTTGCAGAGCCTCGGGGGGGGGGGGAACTGCAGCTGCACTTGAGTGAGAGTCAAGGTTGCCTGAAGCGTGGTGAGGTGAACATCAGAAAGAGAGAGAGAGAGAGAGAGAGAGAGAGAGAGAGAGAGAGAGAGCTGGGCTGTGAAAGAAACATCTAGAATTTTTTTTAATTTATTCACATTTTTATACCTCCCTTCCTCCAAGGAGCTCAGAGTGGTGTACATATTTCCTCCCCTCCTTTTGTCCTCACAACAACCTTGTGAGGTAGGTGGGGCTGAGAGATAGTGACTGGCCCAAGGTCACCCAGGAAGCTTCGTGGCTGAGCGGGGATTTGAACCTGGATCTTCCAGGTCTAAGTCCGACTCCCAAACCACTACACCATCCTGGCTCCTTCAACCCAGAATGAAGGGTTCTATGAAAGATTAGAACATTATTGCATTGTAAAAAAAACCCTTGGGATTTAGAAAGCCTGCCCATGAAAACCGCCTTTGAATTAAAGTTGGAGGAGAAATCTGATGACCAAAGAAAAGGCGGTCTATAAATACTGGTTTATTTATTTTATTTATTTATATCCCACCAGGGCCCATTTCTATGTCCTTCTTATCCAGAAAGAAAGGATCCTCTTTACACAAAAACCAGGGTTTTGTAAGAAGCTATTCAAGGCATTCCAAGCCTGGGTACAGATTACTGTTTGAGTACTGCCATTTAAGTGGGTTGAAAACTCACACTCTGCAACCTTGGTATCTGCTTGGGAATTAGACAAACTTGGTTACCTTGTTTAATTGCAGAAAAGTGAATTTTATATCTGTGCACTTTATTTTATTGCAAGTGCTAGTTTGCGTTGTGTGGGAAGTTTTGGAGTTGTGTACAGTATATTTTGAAGAGCAACACACACCATAATGGTGGACCTTTATTCATGGGATTGCCACCCAATGCTCCCCACTGTGCGGAACAGAACGACCTGAGCTGGGTTATAACCACTGTCATCTTAAAATGGACAACGGCCAGTCTAACCTCTAGGCAATAATAGCGCAATCCTGTGTAACCTTGCATCGGTGTAACAGCAGATCCACCAGTGTAAGTCCAATTACACTGGCATAAGTGTACTTACACCGGTGCACCTACTGTTACACCAGTGCAAGGTTACACAAGATTGCGCTGTAAGGGCGCAATCCTATCCTACTTATGCCATCATTGTAACCAGCGGCACAGCGAGAACGGGAAGCTCCAGAATGGAAAGGCGATTAAAATCCCCTTTGAATTCCCCTTTTGGAGGGGATTTGAATCCCCTTTCCATTCTGGGGCCTCCCGTTCTCGCTGTGCCACTGGTTATAATGGTGGCGTAAGTAGGATAGGATTGCGCCCTAAGTGAGGTACTGCTCATGCATCGCAACTAAGGCAAGCAGGTGGTATACTTACATGTTTATCAGGCATGATAAAATACTATGTAATCAATATGCAGTTGGCTCAGAGGAGGGATTGTGGGAAAAGCAATGCAAATGCCCAGAAGGTCGGGATGACATGATATGTCATTACGTCAAAAAAAAAACCCCCCAGCTTCCGGAATGCCAAGCCTCTGTGAGGTGGGAATCAGCCCATCAGCCCAGCAACACCACTGTGTGCATTTCTGGAAGAGGGCCCTTATTCTAAGCTGCCACTGCTGTTTTACCAGTGGAACTACCAGTTTCTCTCCCCCCCCCCTCCCCAGAACACTACTCAGAATGATGCTGCATGATGACTCGGAGGGATTGTGGGAAAAATTATGGCTGCCATCTTCTGGGATAGATACCAATCATTAACAGGAAGTTCGCCCCCCGAATTTTGTTCCCCCAACCCATGAATACGCCTGTTATTACCACCTGCAATTGAACAGCAAAAATGGGGAGAGGGGCATTATTACAACTCTAGGTAATATAGCGATAACAGTACAAATACGGCATTTCTTTTGTGTAGCTCAGGTTGTTTTGTCACCCAGACAAGATCTGCCAGGTATTTGGTATGCGGATCCTTAGCAGAAAGATAGTTCCTTATGTAGACACACTTTTTAATTCAGTGTGCTGTCAACAGCAGAAGAAAAGGCATGCTGATGATTTATCTGTACATTTTCACTGCAGGTAGGAGCAGGGCTTTTGTCATAAATGCCATTTTGTCAAAATGATCACTTTCAATTGGATATCTTCTACATGTAACACAAAAGAAAAGCAGCCCAAATATCTCAAATGAAAGAAGCTGATAACATTGAGCTATCCAAAGCACAGTCCTCTTCAACTGAATGCTTAGCCTACAGTTGTCTTCCCAAAGAGGGGGGTGGGAATCCATTTTATTCCTTCCATGAGAAATAGGTTTCCAAAGCATGATCTGTTGCATTATTTCACTCCCATTTGAACCCAAATTTGGCTTTCAGTGTAATGAAAGTGTGTCTCTGTATGTTTTAAATGCAAATTATATAAGTACTGTATAAACGTTCCCATGGCATTTTCCAATCAACTTTTAATAAATGATTTTAAATGAAACAAGTTTGATCGCGTGATCGTGTGTAACTGCTTGCCCCAATGTCTCCCTGGCCCTGCGGCTGCTGGACCAGGTAAGTTCTACGCCGGTCGAGGTAGGGGCGGGGGGAGGGTGGACCGGGTGGCGAGGGAGGGCGGCCATAGGTCGCCCGGGACCTGGAGGGGGTGGGGATACTGGGGGCTGAGATCCCCAGTATCTAGAGCTCCCCCCAGGCCCCAGATACGCTGACATGGCCAGCGTGAATGTACGCAAGCTCTTTAGCTCGCGTACATTCAAGGAGGACCATAGGACATCCCACTCTAGTAACTCCGATGTAACATCTCCCGCAGGAACATGGTATGCTGTAAACGCCAGGATTAGACAGGGGTGGCCTCGGGAGATGGCCTCGTGAGATGTTCCTGTGGGAGATGTTACATCGGAGTTACTAGGCGTGCTATATGAACCAGGATATCGGAACATGAGAGATCTGTCCGGTTGAAACACCCGGACCAATCTGCTCTTGCAGAACATGCGATTTCTTCTGGCCATAGGATTCTATTTGAGAATACTAGATGCATAAATAATGACATAAATAACAGAACACGTCTTAATTTGGAAGCAATAGAAATAAATAAAAGGACTACGCATAATCTTATTAATAGACAGCAGGAATTGACTTTTATTAACAAAATCTGGTTTCCTGTTTTGCACAGAACAATGAATGAGGGCTCTTTAAGAAGATCACTGGTAATGAATGCCTCTAGAGGCCAGCTGGGGCCAATGTAACAGATGATCTTCTGCTTTCTGTTGCAGGTGCTGGTGTTAATTGCCTGGGTAGTTTCCCGTGTGCTTTCCCAGCATTTAAATTCTTGTGTATGAGAGGGGTTTGCTCAATGACATCCACAGCCACGCTGTCCTTGACCTAGTCAATGTCCTATGAGTAGGATGAAACGTTGGTCTTTTGTTTGTTATCTTTGTGTATTTTAAACAATTTTTACTCATTGTTTACTCAAACAATTTTACTAATTTTAATATCTTTTTTAGCACAGTGAATTTTGGTGTTGTTTTTAATGCAAGTTTTAGACTTTTTGATAAATACATGGCTTTTTTACCTATAAATCCTTTGTCCTGGAAAATCGTAGCTGGCCATGAAAGCTTCCGCTCAAGATTAAAAACCAAAAACTTTCCCCTGACACTCATGGACAGTCCCCAAAGCCAACACTTTCTAATACCCAAAAGTCATTCTTTTTTTTTAAAGTGTCTTGCATAAAGATCTAATTATTTGGCTTCAAATTTGCAAATGCAACTATCATCACAGTAACATTCAACATTTTGAATTGTGCATTCCATGGACTTGGGTCTAATCCCACTCTCAGACAACTGGTTGCACATATAACAATTGGTAGCTGCAGCTGGGGATTGGCAATTGCAACCAAGATGCATCCAGACAGATGAATGGAGATGAGCATCTGCATCTGCTATGTGTGGGGAAGGCTCTTCTGCACATGGATCTCCCATGGACAACTATTTCCAATGGAAGATGGCAGCAGCCCTTGTCTTCTAGTTTCTCAGCTCAAAGCTTTGCCACTCATGTTTGAACTGGGTACAATTCCAGGTGGTAAAGAAAATCCTCATTCACATTTCAACACAAGATGTCACCAATTTCAACCTGATTGTCAAAGAATGTGAAATAAGTTACTTAATTGGGGTGGCAGATTTCATTAGAAGTCCAGTCTAACGTCTGTAATGATACACAGCGCAATCCTGAGTAACCTTGCACCGGTGTAACAGTAGATGCACCAGTGTAGCAGCAGATGCACTGGTGTAAGTGCAGTTACACTGGCATAAGTGCACTTACACCGGTGCATCTACTGTTACCCCCGGTGCAAGGCTACACAGGATTGCGCTGTCAGTCTCTGAAATAATTTTGCAGCATAATTTGCTATGACTTTAAAATCACAGAAATATTTGGGAGAACTCCACAGCATTAGGAAAGTGTGAGCACAGCAGGCTGCACAGTAGTTCTTCACACTTTCCAAATGCTGTGGAGTTCTCCCAAATATTTCTGTGATTTTAAAGTCATAGCAAAACATTCTGTCTCCCCTCGGCTTGATTATGCATGCAAACATAAATACATTCTCCTTACTCTCTTCTGTTTTGCTTTACAGCTTGCTCTTCCCCAAATTGCAGTCAATTGCCCAGTTGTGGACCAAACATTATGTTCTGATAGATGGCAATTTTCCATAATTTACACAGAGGAGGCATCTTTCATTATTTTGTTTATATAAATTAAATTGTCCTGGAAGTGTAGATGCCACATATAAATCACTCATGAATAAAGTCATAGGTGGATCACTATAGAGTACTAGCAATAATGTTTCCTACGTGGAAGCAATTTAAAGGGGGGGAAAAAATCCAAAGGAGAAAATGCTAATCTAAATCTCCAGTGATGACATCTTCTGCAGGCATATGAGAAAACTTGTTGCCTATGTGGGGCAATTGAGCACATATTATTTATTCGTAAGTATCATTGAGGATTTACTCCATAATTTGTTTTGCTTTGAGTCAGGCTAACCCATAATGCACCCCCCAAATGGAATGAGTCCCTACAAACATAAGAAAAGGACATTAGAACATCGCTGCTGGATCACATGAAAGATCCATTTAGTCCAGCATCCTGTTTCTCACAGTGACCCACCAGTAGGCTTACCAGATCTCCAACCGGGACAGAGTGCTAGACCTTTAGGAGAAAGAATGTGGGCAGGTGTAGCTTGTTAAACCTTAGAGCACAATGCTAGGCATGTCCACTCAGAAGCAAGTCCCATTGTGTTCAATGCCTAGGATTGTGCTCTAAGGTTTAACAAGCTACACCTGCCCACATTCCTTCTCCTAAAGGTCTAGCACTTTGTCCTCTTTGGAGATCTGGTAAGCCTACCCACCGCAGAGGCATAACTTTGGCGGAGTGAGTGGAGCACCCGCTCCGGGTGCGGGCAGGGGTGCAGCTCAGCGTGGCAAAGCCGCACTGCCCTGAGCTGCGCCCCCGCCCGCATCCGCCGTGTAGCTGGAACGAGTAGCTGGAACGACTTCTCTCTCCTGTGTGCCCCGTAGCTGGAACTAGCGCCCCAAGGAACGTAGTTGGAACGAGCGCCCCAAGGCAGCGGAGGGGCGCACCGAGCGCACTTGCCTCTATTGTTCGTCCTGGTGCTGGTCTGGGCCTGCCCTGGAGCCGGACGAGCTCCAAGGCGGGACTCCCGTGCTGGAGCTCGTCTGGCTTCAAAATACCTTGTAAAATGGGGGAGGGTGTTATATTGGATCAGCGCCGAGCGAACGCTGACATCACGCCCAGGTCACGCCCCCGAGAATCGCCAATGAGGGCGGCTTTCGTGCGCGTGCGCACAAAGCCGTCCTCCATCTGAGCTCGGCAGCTGGAGGAGGCTGCAGCCGGAGGGCAAGTTGGCGGCCGGGAGTGAGATGGGGCCGGCCCGGGAGGGAGATGGGGAGTCATGGAAGTTGCCTTGCCTGTGCTTGTGGAAGTCGCCAGTGTCGCCTGTGCCTGAGGGTCGGAGGTCGGAGGACGGAGGAGGGAGCTACAGTAAGCACGTGGCGCCAGTTACCTCTGGGTAGTCCACATGTTTCTCTCCCAGCATTGCTCCTCTGCAACAAGTATTCAGAGGCACACTGCCACTGAGCCTGGAGGTAGTGCATAGCCATCAGGACTAGTAGCCACTGATAGTCCTGTCCTGCATAAATGTATCAAAGGGCCTAATCCTATGCTTTTCCTCTCCCACCCATTTAGCTATGCTGCCAGAGTGCACGCTGCATCCTGTGAGGGAGAGGGAAGTCCCAGAGAAACATTTGTTTCCTTACCCAGGGGTAAGCCTCCAGCACCAGAATGGATCTACTCAAGCCTGTGCCAGTGAAATTGCTGGCGCAAGTCTGGGTGGACCTGGTAAGGTGGATTGAGGCCTGGAAGGGGAATAGAATATCAGCGGCACCACAACCACTGCTATTGCCCCATCCAGCCCTCATTCCGCCCTCCTGTTCCACCCTATCTCCTCCCCATTCCTCCCTCTCCATGTTCCATTCCACCCTCCTCCTGCCCCTCTCTTGCCCACCATGCTGACTTACTGGTGCCAGGGGATGCAACAGATCCAATGGCATGCCATTGAGGCCACTCGTCATTTGCAGCAGTGGCCCAGCTACTCTTGATCGTGGGTCGCATTTGCAACCACCATAAAGAGTCTTATGCCGCTGGAACACTAGTTTCGGCGGCATAGGGGCAGCCTAAGGTTGGGCTGTAACCCGCTTTTACAACCATCCAAAGTAGTGTCCATCACCGCACTTTGTGGCAGCAAATTCCACAGACTAATTATGTGCTGGGTGAAGAAGTATTTCTTTTGTCTCCCAGAAGTCAGTTTCAATGGCCCTGGTTCTAGCATTGTGGGAGAGAAGGAAGTCTCTCTCTCTCTCTCTCTCTCTCTCTCTCTCTCTCTCTCTCTCTCTCTCTCTCTCTCTCTCTCTCCTGAATAGTTTGACATCATCTGGAAATTTGGCCACCTTGCCGAGGCGTTTCTATGGTAGGGGCCCTACCATAAGTCGCGCCCCATCCTAGTACCATGTTTACGAACCGGAACGAGGAGGCCCCGCCCCCTCGCCAGCGGAGCCATTCCGCGCTGCGAAGGCGAATGGGCAGGAGACTCCCTGCTCATCACCTTCGCAGCGCGGAATTGCTCCGCTGGCGAGGGGGCAGGGCCTCCTCGTTCCGGTTCGTAAACATGGTACTAGGATGGGGCGGGACTTACGGTAGGGCCCCTACCATAGAAACGCCTCTGCCACCTTGCTGCTTACTCCAACTCCTAATCATTTAAGAAACATCAATCCCAGTTTAGATCCTTGGAGGCTGCACTTCATCTTGCAGCTTCTTGTTCTTTAACTACTTAGCAATCCATAAAAGGACCTATCCTCTCGTTCCATGACTGTTACATTTACTCAAGAGCCTTTGATGATGAACGTTATCAAAAGCTTTTTGAAAGCTCAAGTATATGTTGCCAATGGAATAACCTCCAACCACATGCTTGTTGATTCTAAGAGAACTCTATAGGTTAGTGAGTCAGGGTCCATTATTTGTGGGTACATTCGCCCCCGATACCAGTAAAGAACAATAGAACCTCCTATAATGCTGCGGATATGTTCCTGGCAAACAGAGTTCTGTGAAACAGTGCTGTAGAAACATATTGTATAGATATAATGCACTCACTAGTGCATTAGGTTGGAGCCTGCTGCATAATTGACCACTGCTGTCCTCCTTACTCCTCCTTCATGGCAATGATGGAAAATGATGGGAAGAGCTACTCCCAGGAGGATGAACCAGGTTGTGACTGATCCTTGGGTGCAGGCTTCTGGTTGAAGAAGCCGGTTGGGATACATTGCATTGCCTGCCGTTTCCTTTCCTGCAGCAATTCCTGGTGGCAAGTGATTGGTCCTGTGCTAGCCAGAATACACCATTCTCATTGGTGCAGCACTATCCAGAAAATGCAGCTTCCATTGGCTGAAAGCACAGCACAGTTCGCTGTACTTTTCTGCACCAAACATTTGAATGGCTTGATGGATTTGATCATTTTTCTTTTTTTTACAATACTGTAAGAATTATACCCAGGACAAAGAGTGCTATAACAAAACAGTGATGCAGGAAGGTGAGTTTTGGGTGCTATTACTGTACACTTTTTATTCGGGTGAGGTTTAAAAACCACTCTCCAAATCTTACACGGCCACTAGACTACAGAATACCATACTGTACCGCAATAGGTTCTTCATTTTTTTTTTCAGTCTCTTTTTCCAAAGTCATCAACCGTGATTAAACTCTTTGGGAAGAACTGTTGCTATTAGCATGAAGATTAAAGCATCTCAAGGGCTGAGAAAAAGTGTCAGCTTTTTGTCAGAGGCCATTTTGTGTGCTCTTTCTTGACCTATCCTCCGCTTGAAAGTCTGCTTCACTGGAACAAGACAGATAATGAGCACCAAACAGAAGCAGCTCTATAAATGTGCAACTTAAGAATGAATGGTGCGTTAATTATTGAAAGACCGAACGTTCCAATCACCTAGTATCTTACTTCGGTATCCAACACATTAGAAAATGTCGCGGAAAAGGCAAATAGCTTTACGTTACGTTTGACTTTTGCACCCATTTAGATTAATTTGGATAGATGAGAATATACACTGAATAAAGGGCCAAAGACCCATTCAAGGATCACAACATCATCATCAAAGAACGAATATATATGCAATAGTTTGGCCTGTCTAAAAAAACAACAACCACCACCCTCAAGGGCCCAACCCTATGTAACTTTCCAGCACTGATGCAGCTGCAATGCAGCCCCAAGAAAAGGGAACAAATATTCCCTTACCTTGAGGACGCTTCTGTGACTGCATCAGCACTGGGAAGTTGGATAGGATTGGACCCTTTGTGTATACTTACTGTATATACCATATACACTGTATGTTACTGTGGGTCCAATCCTATCCATGTTTGCCGCAATGCAATCCCAAGGTAAGGAAACAAGCATTCCCTTTTCTTGAGGCTGCATCAGCACTGGGAAGTTGGATAGGATTGGGCCCCACATCTGTAGACCTCAGGTTTGGGTTTGTTTGTTTTACTTTTTTTTTTTTTTACTAAAACCCTCTCTGATCCACCAACCAAAAGCAGGTGCCAAGGTGACTTGGGGCAGGGAGTGGACAAGCTGCCTTGGTATACATGCTGAGCCCAGAATTGAGCTCATAGTCCTTTAACACAACAGTCAACTCCTGGTTTTCTCCCCCAGGTTTTCTTTGGCTTTAGCAGCCTAATTCATGGGAAGAATTTTTGTTATTGTTATTGTTAGGCAGTTGGGAGTCGGGCAGTCCAATCCTATGTAACTCCCCACTTGGCGATGCAGCGGCACCAAACAGGTGATATATGTGCTGTATCCCACAGGGGAATTTCAGGTCTCCTCTGGGTAAGGGAACATTTTCTCCTTTGTCCGGGGGTAAGCCCTTGCTGCCTGAATGGGTCTACTCAAACCTGTGCCAGCAAGTTAGCTGGCGCACCTCTGAGTGGACCCAGGAAGGTGGATCCAGGCTGGGGGGATAGGATATTGGTGGTGCCACTGCCACCAATATCGTCGACCTTGTTCCACCCTCCTACCTGCCCTGATCTCCATCCCATTCCTCCTTCTCCCCACCCCATTGCTCCTTCTCCCCGCCTCCCTCCTGTCTTCTGTACTGACTTACCAGCACTGGCGACATAGACAGACCACTGGCATGCAGACCTGGCCATTCGCCACTTGTGGCAACAGCCAGACCATGTGGAATGGCATGTTGCACTTTGTGACAGCAGTAAAGGACCTTACGCTACCAGAACAGTAGTCCCTTTTGGACCAAAAAGCCCTTGCAGTTCTATTGCAGTTCACACAGAGATCCACCAGTAGATCCTGATCTACAATTTGACCATGCCTGCTTTGGTGAGCTATAATTCTCACTGGTGACCATTTAACTTCTAGCAATGAACATTGCTGAATGAGCCATCAGCCTCTCTTTCAACTAAAGCCAAATCAAGGCAAGACTGTAACAGGCAACAAAAGTTACTTGCCTGTCATTTTGTTAACTTACCCCCTCTTGAGTGTAGTAGCAGTGGCTACAGTTTGGTGTTTTTTTCACTTCTTTTCACATTTTTGTCACTTTTCTCAGCATCAGCAGCTCTAGAGTAACTCTGATAACACTGTTTCAATATTCGAACAATTTCAAATTTTGAAAATTCAAACTGAATATTTTGATGTATCTTTATTAATTATGATGTGAGGATTTCAAAAATGCCACTATTTTTGGGAATAGCATCAATAAATAGTTCAGCCACAATTTACACTGCTCTGGGAGAGATTACAACCTCTTGTCGTGGCCATGTTTACCCTGGTGTAAAGACGAATGATAGTGTGTCAATACCAACACAAAATTTAAGATAACTAAAGCCAGGAGTACCGTTGGAATCAGCTCCTCCGAATTGTATAAGAAACATTTAGAAATAAACATAAACATTTTTTTTGTGTTACACAGTTTAATGTTCCTGGCAGGTTTTGTGGGCCAAGGTGAATTTAGCTGCACCGAAAGAACTGAGAGTGTTTGCAACAGTCAACTCTTGCTAGTTACAAATTTCTTTTATACTTTTTGGAATGTGCCAAAAAAACCAACCATGTTCATGTAAGAATAGTTCGGAACAAGCATTCTAAATTGAACCTGAACATCATGACTGTGAGGCTAAATATTTTCATTTCTGTTTTGAAATGTCAGAGCTTTTTTTTTTTAATTTAGGCAGAATATTTTTTTTTTGAACTTGCTGGGGATTATTATTATTATTTAATTTGATAGATTGTTTTTCAGAGCAAATGAAACACAATGTGATGTGCTGCAGTGCTTTTCGACATAATGAGAATTTTGTTTCTCAGCCAGCCGATTCCTCATTGAAAGTTGCCTTCCTCCTCATCCCACCAGGCTACAAAATTGAATACAATGCATGTTGGAAATAATTGCAGTTGGAGGTTGTGGAGCATGAAGATGTTCAAAGCACTGCCACTGAGAGTCAAACTGTTGCTGTACACTACGACTTGTTTTAACAGTGAATTCTTTAATGAGGGCAGAGTATTCACACATTCACAAGAAAGAGAGAGAGAGAGAGAGAGAGAGAGAGAGAGAGAGAGAGAGAGAGAGAGAGAGAGGGCTTGCATAAGTTACTGTAGCCAAGGGCAGCTGTAACATTTGGCGCATACATTACCGAACATACGACTTTGTTCAAGTAATTACACTGCCATTCAATAAAAATGAATAATTACCTTAGCAATAAATGTCATTTATATGCTTTTTCGTGCAGCACGTCGGAATAAATTGGATTCATAAATTTGATTCCTTCTAATAACATTTTTCCCCCTCGCCAATATTTAAGACAACAATTTTTAGAAGCTAATATAGTAAACCGGCTGACACCTTGAGGGGATAAATTTTATATCATGTACTCCCCATTTGCCAGAATTAAAGGCCTTACTTTGAAAATGGTGTAACATAAATAAGCAAAACAACGAGTTCTGAACAATTCAGTTAGCGGTATCGGAACATTTAAGGTTGTCTAATGCATTTAGTTGTATTGCAAACATAAAACCAGTTAATAATATTCATGAGATTCAGTCTAGTTTTCAACTTTTATTAAAAATTACTATAAAGCTTTTTATAGGATTAAGAAGAAAGCAGAGGTTTTAGAAGGTTGGTCTTCTTCCGTATGCATGTTGAGCTCCTTTATGTAGTCAGAAGGGAATCTTTCAGCTTGCTTTCCACTGTGCGTATCCTACTGAAGATGGAAACGGAAATCCCTCTTCACACTTTTAAGAAAAAAAGATCATGAAGTCCTCCTGAGTTTAATCTCCCATTGGGAATGCAGAGAATTCTTGCATGATTCAAAGTTTGGCCTGATGTCTGCCTTTTGAAGGTGAAACGCTACTTCTTCAGCAAGTTGGCCTATGCAAAGAGCAGGTTGCAAAGTGAACAGGTTGCAAAGCCCTGCTGGATCAGGCCAAATTGCCATTTCCTTCCGTACTCTGCTTCTCATGTAGCTCTAGAGCAGGGATGGCTTTCAACAGGAATGCTCCTGGCCCTTTAATGGTTGTATAGGTTGAGGGCATTTCAGCAGCTGCAGCTGCTTTAGCAGCACCATCAGCCATTGCAGCTGCCCAGATTCTGTCTTCTACACAAGTCTTAAGAATGCAGAGGCCCTAATGGTGGAAGCTTGGCCACCCCTGCTCTAGAGGTTCAGGTATTATTGAAACCGGGTGCAATGTACTCTGATACAGCTCGTCAGCTAGCAACACCCCCATGGGGCATGCTCCTTAGGCATACCCCCTGCTCTTCTCAAGTACAGTGTTTGTCTGCAATCAAGCAGGGAATCTGGGGAGAGTTTCTCCCCATGGAGTTGGAACTCTTGATATGCTACCAGCATTGTATATATTTTTGCTACATTGATGTACTTTCAAAAAACTCAAGATGATTAGTGATGGGCAAGCCATGACCAGTCAGGTTCAGAAATGAGGCTTGGAAGTACTAACACATCTGATATAACAATAGTAGAAAATAGAAATGTTTGGATAATCGATATTGGAGATCGGACATGGAACTGAGGTTTTGAATTACTACTACTACTACTACTACTACTACTACTACTACTACTACTACTACTACTACTACTACCTGATCACTACTACTACTACTACCTGATCACTACTACTACTACTACAATACAACAATAATAACAATAACAATAATGGTAAATCCATAGTTAAGGAGTCAATGGAGTCAACAGTCCAACAGTCCTGGAGACTTATCTAGTTGAGTCTAATCTAATACTAGCAAACTATCTCCATCATAGCAGACTAATAGAACCCTGTAACTGAAAAAAGCACACTGATTATTTGACTTCTGCATTCACTAAGGAAAAAAAATACACACAAATTGTGCTCCTTCATAGGTTAAAAATGTAGAATTAAGACCAGCCAGTGGAGAGGGCTGTGAGTAGGAACATTGTGCCACTTTCAAGGTCCACTTTTCCTTCTCTCATGCAGAATTCAAGAGAGGCTCAAGGTTATTCAGGACTCCTGAGCAATACTACAGCACAGATTCCGTTAAAATACATGGGTGCTATTACTTCAGATAGTTATATTACCCAGGATACAGTCTAATGGTTAAAGGCAACCGGTATTCCATTTCAGAACAGGACATTGCTCCAAGTGTCAGATATGCTACATAAAGATGAAAAATGACAACATTTCTGGACCGAAACACTGTGAATGTTGGCATCGAGTGGAATTTGCCCTGGGGCTGAGCAACTGATCAGTATGCTTAAGGGGTTCTTAAGGTATCCAGTGGGGAGCTAATGTGCAGCAGAGTGGGAAATGGACGAGCCATTGCAGTAGACAAATCACATTCGCACATCCAAATCCTGAAACCATCATTTGAGGTTCATGTTAGGTTGGGGGCATAGCAGCCATCCTGGACTTTCTATGTATCTCTCCTCTTCTAATTAAACAACATTAAATTAATGGGTTTTTTTGGGGGGGGGTTGACTTTAGAAGCTAACTTATAAAGATATGAAGATTGGTTTTCTTACAGTGTGCTTTCCTTTGGTCTTCGCTGATGCCTCTAGAAGTTTGCTAAGCATGCAAAGTAATTACCGATTTAATACTCACTTCAATACTCGATTTAATGCTTCTATAGGATAACTTTCTAGCAGATTTGGCATCTTTTGTGGTGTTTATTATAGGTGAGAGAACTACTTGTCCCCAGAGAAGACCCTAAATTAAATATTCTGCATAATAAACACAACTTATATGGGATATTTAATTTTAATCCTGACTGCCTTTGTGGTTTCTATGCCTGTGCATCATGATATGTATGTCCACACTTTATGAGTTACATCCTTTTCAAATGTGTGGGAGTCAGCCAAGCCCCAAGAAGGTGAGCCCCCTGTGCTAGCTTCTCAATGACAACAATGGCTGTGAAAGAACAATAAGCAAAAGGAAGAGCCCCCTAGTTCCAGATTATCCTCAGGAGCATGTCGACCTACTGGAAGGGATAAAAAAAGCAGCTACAACAAATACAATGACCTTCTTCCGTGATCCAGTTGCAGTTATTTGACAGCCCAATCCAACCTAAATCCCTGTGAGGCGATGTAGCGGCACCGGTTTGGACTATGCTGCATTCCGCATGGGATTTTGGGCTGCTGGAGGTCTCCTTAGGGTAAGCCCCAGCAGCCGCTATAGGTCAACTCAAACCTGCAACAGTGATACTGTGTTGACCCATGCAGGCAGATCAGGCCCAGGAAAGGGTTTGGATTCTGTGATCTGCCCACCCCTACCCCATCATTCCCGTTCAGCCCCCTCCCTGCCCTCCCTCTGCCCCCTGCACAGGATTTACCTGCTCCGGCGGACCTCTGTCACTCCACTGGCACCAGCAGGAAGGATCCAGTATTCCCGCCAGTGTATCTGGGCCTTGCACTGCTGCAAAGGACTTTACTTGTCTTTATGTGTTTACTCAGAAGTAAGAACACTTAGTTCAAAGGGCCTTATGCCCATTGCATAAGATTGCATCCCTAATTGAGTTGCAATTAACTTGCTCTGTTCACTGGGACTTGGTCACAGCTAACTTTACTTGGATCGGGACACAGCTTCCCATCTGTTTAACCTTGAACATATTGAAGCACAGACAGTTGAGCCTTGCTGTGAAGTTTTCCCTTTACTGAAATCACTTTGACTCTCCTCCCACCCTTACTAGAAATTGAAACAGTACCCCTGGGGATAATGCACATATAGAGAGACAAGCATCTGAATTCAAAGCTACTCTTTCCTCAGCATTACATGCCACTTGTATTCCCAAGTCAGAAAAAAATCACATTAGCCCCCCCCCCCCGAAGATATTAGCCTCATTTGTAAAATCTCCTGAAGGAGCCATTGGTAGTGAAAACAACACAGTCAATGAAAGGATGGGGGAGATGGCACTTGGAAGGGAAAGGGGGATACCCTAGAGAAATGAGATTAGTTTCTATTAAACACTACATAGTTTCGCAAATGGGTGATCACTTCTGAAGTTGCCTTTTAAAGGCAGCATCTTCTGTGTTCAACAAAACAATGCTCCTTAAAGGGGTGGTCCACTCAACGTACATTAATTTTTACACAAAGATTACTCAAGAATACTCAATTTACTCAGAATAAATGATTTTAAGTTCCACTGATTGTAATGGGAAGTTAAGCATGTGTGTCACTTTCTCTCGCTGAATCCAATGGAGGTAAAAGGGCTCAACTTTGACGGGCTTAACTTTGACATGAAGATTTTTTTGGCCTGAGTTTTGTTTTTTTGTAAGTTGTGTAGAACAGATGTAATTTCAGAGCATGATCCAAGCAAAGCAAATTGTTTTTACATTTCATTTTAAGCCACATTTTAACTGTCCTCTATTGAAATCAATGGGACTAAGGGTCCAAACCTAACTGCACATTATGCCAGTGGAATGCGAGTTCCAATGGCATAGCGCACTTTCTGGCTGTCACAAACATGACTCCACCAGAAAGCATGGCATAACCGACACTGGGAATGGTGAGCGTCCAGGTCCACATGGCAACGAATGCCCGCCACCTCAGGTAAGACTGCACAGGGGTAAGGAGGGAGGTGGGGAGGGGACAGAAAAGGGTGGTGGTGGGCAGGGAGGAGGGTGATTCGGGCCCTGGAAGGGGGCAGATTCACAGGCAGTGGCGTCCACCAAATCCTAACCGCCTTCCCGGGCCTGATCCACTTTCTCACGTCAATGTGGACTAGCACCAGTGATATTGCTGATACAGGTCTGAGTAGACCTGTCGGGTTGGCATGGGTCTTACCTGGGGCAAGGGAACAAATTTTCCCTTACCCCAGAGAAGTATGCTAAAACTCCCCCACGGGATACAGCAGACGCCACATTGGTGCTGCTGCTTTGCTACGTGGGGAATTACAGTGGATTGGGCTGCCCGACTGCAATTCTACACACAAGTCCCAACGTAAATCTACAACTTACACAAAAGTCCCAACGTACACAACCCTACACGTAAGTCCCAATGAACTCAATAGGATTTACTTTTGAGTAGACATATACAGGACTGACCTGTTAGTTGTGTTTACCCCTGCTAATTGGGCAAAGAGGCATCTTTTAAAGTGGTGCTGTCTTATATTGAGCAGGGGGAGAGCAACTGTCCCTCTTCACCCCAGCATGGCGTCTTTTCCAGTGGCTGTTGCTGGTGTCTCTTCTGAATCTCTTTTTAGAGTGTGAGCCCTTTGGGGACAGGGATTCATGTATTTCTTTGTAACAATTGGGGGGGGGATCTCTGACAAGCTTGTTCAATGAAGGGTTAAGTGCAAAATGGTATTTAATCTTCAAGACAGAAGCAAAAGAGGTATTTTATGACTCTGTGAAACAGCCAATCAGGGAGAGGTATTTCATGGATTTGGCAACATTATCCACAACAGGGGGAAAACATAATGTTCCCACCTCTGCAGATGTTTTCACTAGAGCTTTCTGTACCCAAGGAACAGTTCCCTCTGTATAATTAAAAAATGTTTTTCAAACTTAACATTAAGAAACAATAAAATGAGGGGAAAGGTGTTTAATCAGACGAATCACTCACAAGAGAGAGATCGACAGACTCATGCCAAGCAAGGCTGTGTGGTTTAAGCCATCTGATATGGGTACTTAATCTGACTGTGATGTGCAATACTGAGCTTTCAGGTTTCAATTGCAGATGCTTTCAAAGGACAGGTTTGGGGGTGCAGTGTGCACTACTGGGGTTGCAAAAATGGGAATCAAAAATCTCTTCTACCTTTTCACAACAAGAGTACAGTCTGATGTCTACTTACCTGGGAATAAAGGGATGCTGAAAACAGGTCGCCCTTCTTCGGAGGAATGGATTGCTTCTGGCTAACGCGATATAAGACAGAGTAAACCACTGAACCTTAAAAAACAGGTGGGTTTCGCTTATTGAGCTGGATCATTCAAGGGCAGCCTGATCCTGCCTAAATGCAGCGGCCGGTCTAGTCAGGATGCGGTCTGCACTGGCGTGGCCAGGGCTCACCTCGGGGGAACAGGACATTCGTCCCCTTCCCCCAGTGTAAGCAACGGTGGCCCAAATGGACCTCCTCGGATGCGCACCAGCTCTTTAGCTGGCACATGTCTGGGGAGGCCGTGTAAGGCCAGCCTAGCCTGGGAAGCGGCTTGGGATATCGGCACAACCCAGCGTTGATATCCCCGCCCCATCCCAGGCCTGGCCAGCCAATGCCTCCCCCTCCCCGCCACCCTGGCCTGCCCTCCCACCGACCAGCCTAGGACTTACCTGGGTTGATCAGCGCAGGTCCTGAGCGACGGCCTTGTAAGCAGTGCTGGCCTCTTGAGGAGCCTAAACCAGAGGGGCCGCAAAAGTCAGTGGAGTCCTTGCTTGCACCAAACAGAAATAAAATGAAATAAAATATTGACCACATAACAAAGTCTATCGTTGAAATTTCAGTAGAAAATGCCAATAGCTGAAGCACGTTGGGTTTTCATTCCAGATCACTCTTGTTAGTTAAGGAGTAGAGAAACAATTGTGTAACATTTTCCCAGAACTTTTAGTTGAGTCAAAACTACCACATTAGGAAACTTTGATTCCCCCCCCTTGAATTTATGCATAGCTAAACAGCCTTTCAGATACGAATATAATTTCTGTTTCATCTAATGTTTCTGTCAAGGTTCTTTGAAAATGCAGCCTTGATGAAAGGAAAGGAAAAGAAAAATGAGGGGGGGGGAGAACCTCACAATTTCATACAAATAGTTGCAAGCTGTGTGATGCCTGCTTTTTATCTGCATGGTTCCTGAAGATCAGAAGATTACTTCAGATTAGTGAGTAAGTTGTTAAATCATAAAAAATGTACTGACAATTCACACTGTATTAATTGTACCTCTGAAAAGTTCCTTATCATTCAAGTACTTGTTATTTAGAAATCAGGAACATATAATTAATTATTAGGGCTACACAAAACATTTACCTGTTATTTATGTTCACAAAACATTAAATATAAATGTTCACAAAACACTTACCTGTTAGTAGGTTATGAGAACCTACTTATTTATTTATCTGTTTTGATGGGGGGGCAAAAGGGGGGGCAAAAGTAATGCGTTCAAGGGACTGAAATGGACACCTTTCTTACCTTTTTTTGTTGCATGTTCTCCAATCAGTTGCTGCTTCAATGCATCTCTGTTAATATTAGCTCACTCCCCCCCATGGGGCTGCTTATGAGTACAACTTTAAAAAGATTTATTTTACAGTGTGATTTATTAAACATTTATTTTTTAAAAAACGACAGCACTTCCTGCTTAATGACATCACTTCCAGCCCTAGGTCTTAGGGAGGTCCTGACATTTTATCATTCTACAAAAGGGGATCCCGGTGCTAAAAAGGTTGGGAACCATTGTCCTAGAGACTGATGAATACACATCCAGGTTGTCTTTCCTGTGAACAAGCAAGTCACAGGGGTCAGAATATCAAAGTTGTACAAACGGACTCATTGAAGCCAAGCACCACATTACACTTACAGATGGGCTTTGAAGTAGGGTGAAAGGATTCCATTCACCACACCAGGTCACGATATACACCATCAATCAGATTTGACTGGGTGGTGATATCCAACTAAAAATAAGGACAATGCTTCCTGAATCAACATTGTCCTCACTTTAAATGGGTGAACATTGTCCTACTGGGTACTGCTTTGATATTTTGGTTCTGCCACTTCCTAATTTTTTTTTTTTCATGCTGACGCAAATAAGGGACTATCTATATGGGCACAGAAGCAAATGATGTGTGATTCTCCTTACCAATGTAATAGCTGGGTTTGCATGCACATATCCTATGAAACAAAGCAGAATTCCTAGCAACTGGCTGTGGGGAAGATGGAGCTGAGACCTCCCCCCCCCCTTTAAACTACCCTAATGACCATATAGTGCACAGTGGAATATGAGGGTAGAATTGACCGATCCTAAAGGTACTTACCGGGTACTCATTTACAGGGAGTAAGTGCCATTGAAATCAGTGGGGCTTACGCCTGAGTAAGATATGCTGCTACAGAGTCTCGCTACAATAGGATTTGAGAAATGAATCTATGCAATACAAAGATGCTGTACTAGTGAAGGAGATTAGCTTAAGCAAACAAGCTAACAGGCATATTAATGAAGGCAAAGCGATACATAAAGACCCAGTTCAGTCACAAGTACAAAATAGATTCATGAGTGGTTTTATGGCTGTTTTGTAATTATGAAAGTTTATTCTGTAAGGAAAATGACTATTTGTCTCCAGGATGTTACAGTCTGATGTGGAGAAAAAGAAAAAAGATAAACAACTCCCACCTGTTTTGCCACAGAAATTCTCTCCCATAGACAACTTCTATTCTTTGCCTGAAAAATAATCTTCCCTCCTGCACACTTAATGTGAATTAAAGGATTAAATAATAATCGCTGCAAAACAAATACATCAAACCAATAGCAGGGAGGTGAAGCTGCTGCTACCTTATAGGCAATACAAAACAATGGAACTGAATTAAAAGGTGGGGGAAAAAAATAAGGCGAAGCCAAAAGAGGGGGCAGTTTTTGTGAATAGTTTTTTGCCTGTTGCCAAATGCAGCCAACTTTCAGCAGTGGTGGGGGGGAACCTGCAGAAGTAGGCTGTGCTTGTTTGTCCATTCAGAATGAGGGAAGGGACAAAAACATTGACCTCATTCTGGAATGATTTCCTAACAGACAGTTTTGCAACAGGCACGCAATAGGGCTAAGTGATCTTCAGATTGTAACACATACATGACACATTTTGCGCAAAAGAGCTAAGAGTGAAAGGATTGCTGTCCACGCACCATATTCATAGGACACATCCCAGCACATGATCTGAAAACACCAGCTGCAGCCAACTTGCAGAAGCGAAGCAGGTTGACACAGAGGATAGCGCCACCGGGGATAGCATCCAGACTAGCGCGCCACCATTGGAAGCTCTCTCCATGAATGGAAGAAGTGTTCTGCTACTGCGAGGTCCATATTGTCGCTATGGGGGTTCAGGTGGGCAAGAGGAAGTTGTGCCAGGCGGGAAGCTGCTTAAATGCACACAAGCCCCACCTGCGCGCAGGTATAACCAATCCCTCCCGGGGTCTTGCGTGTATGGGGGGGGGGAGCCAGGCAATGCTTGGTCCCTGGTGCCATAGCGTGGGACGGGATTACTCTTTGCATTCATGGAGACAGCTTCCAATGGCGAAGAACTAGTCTGGATGATATCCCTGTGTGTGTGGATAGGACAGCACTTGGGAACCCCATGTATGCTGCCTTAATTTCTATGCCGGAAGGAAGGGAACGTATAAATAGATCAGGATTGGCCCAAGACCTCCTGATGACTGAGGCGGCATGCCAAATGCTGCCCCCCCTCACCCTGTGATGTGCCAGGCTTTGCTCCTCTGACTCTCCAATGTCCTAGCTCAGCACTTTCCTTCTCACCCCATTCATCTTCCTCTCTGCCCCCCCTCTTCTTTTTTCCAATCAAGAGAGTGGGAGGAAAAGGAGGAGCAGTGGAGGCAAGTAGGCAGACAGAGGTGGGCGCCCCACCCCAATCAATCTACTGCCTGATGTGGCCACTTCAGTTGACCGCATAGATGGGGCAGCCCTGAAATACACTGCAGAGGAAAGGTGAGTTCCCGCCGGCCAGCGGAAGGTCAAGGGGAGGGCAGATCCCAGGGGTGGGTGGGATTAGTTGGCCTGGCAAAGGAAAAGTCATTTGCTTTCCCTGGGAGATTCTGTGAGGTGAGAAGCTCGCTATCTCTAACCAAACCCTCTCAGCACCTCCAGCAAGCTGCAGTTCCCAGGATTCTTTGCAGGAAGCCACACCAGTTATAGTGGTATAATATCAATGGCTCTAATCCAATAGAGTGTGGCTGTGAAAGTGTAGCCTTGATCTGTTTGGTGGGGAAGAAGGAAGGCTAGACTGAATCTAGCCCCTTCCATCTTCCTCAGTATTCTCACAAAGGAAATAAAAAAGGATGGGGAAAGTGCAAAAGAGTGCAACCAAATTATCAGAGGACTCAGTAGCAGTGCAGGTCCGGGGGAGATTCAGTGCCCCCAGGTCTCCTCGCAAGTATTGTGCTCCGTGGATGCTTTTGCAGCCGTGGAGCATTATCGTGCCGAAAATGGCACTTTTTCGGCCCTCCCACCTGCCCAGGGTTCTGGAAGGCTTGAAGTGAAGGCTTCTGGGAGTGCAGGGGGTAGGGTGATGATGCAAAATGCGTCATTGCCCCCCCCTCCAGGCAGGCTAACAATGCTACTGAGAGGGCTGGTGAACCTTCCTTAGGATGAAAGACTACAATGTTTGGGGCTTTTTAGCTTGGAAAAGAGGTGATTAAGGGAAGAGCGGCAGGCCTCCCCATGCCTCAGAACAGTAGCGGCCCTACACCACCAGTGGAAGGGGGCCACCTCCATGACAACCCCTCGGGACACAATACGCCCCACCCCTGGGGGGAATGGCATCATCATCGTGCACTGATATGGCGTGGAAACAAACTTTTTTTAGGGAACCAAACGGTGCCTGGGAGGGTGGAAGGGCAAAACTTGCAGCCGACAACGGCTGCACAAAGACGGACCAGTGGTGGAGGGAGCGATGGAACGTACACCCCCATAGTGACCCGCCACCCCCACCGCCCCCACCGTAACGATGCCTCTGCCTCAGAACAGGTCTGTGATGCGATTAAAAGCCACTTTTGGTTTCACCCAAAACCGGAAGTGGCTTCTAATTGTGGCTCAGACCTGTTCTGAGGTGCAGGGAGACTAAGAGTGGGCCGGGGTCCTCCCTGTGCTTCAAAACAGATCTGAGATGCAACTGGAAGCCACTTCCGATTTGGGCTTCCAATCGCATGGCGTGTCACCCCTCCCTGGTGTGTCACCTGGTGCATGGGGGTGACGCACTAACCTCCCGCATCAGGTGACGCAAATCCTAGGGACTTCCCAGGGGAGCTGGTGAGCCACTGTAGGAAACAGATGCTGGACTAGATGGGTCACTGGCTTGTTCCAGCAGGGCTTTTTTTTTTTAATGTTCTTCTCCAAGAGAGCCAATTGCTGGGATTTTAGGTTTGTTAAAAGCATGTTGGATCAGGAAGGGAAATCAGCTGCAAAGTACCTCTTTATTTGTAGGACTATTCAGCTAGGGAAACACTCACAAGCACTGTTTTTGTGCTAGGTAAAGTAAAGGTATCCCCTGACAATTAAGTCCAGTCGTGTCCGACTCTAGGGTGTGGTGCTCATCCCCATTTCAAAGCCAAAGAGCCAGCGTTGTCCAAGACGCCTCCGTGGTCATGTGGCCGGCATGACTCTCCTTGCTGCAGCGCGTAGCATGTGGCTGGAACACGGAGCGCTGTTTACCTTCCTGCAAGCGGTACCTATTTATCTACTCACATTAACATGCTTTGGAACTGCTAGGTTGGCAGGAGCTGGCCAAGCACGAGAGCTCACCCCGTCGCGGGAATCGAACTGCCGACCTTTCGATCGACAGCTTATGGTTCTGCGGTTTAACCCGCTGCGCCACCCGCTGGCCTTTTTTGTGCTAGAGATGGGCAAATATAAGAGATATATGCCCTCAGTGTCATGGTTCTGCCTCTTACCTAATCCAGAGTTGGGGGGCTTAGAGCAATGTGATGCTCTTTCAGAAAGGACAAAATATAGTCCTTACAGAACTCGGATTTACAAATGAATCCGCAGAGAATGAATCTGTAAATCAGAGTGGAAAATGTAGCATTTCTCCTGTTAAAATATCTCCAGATCTCTCTTATCGCAGGGGAAACATGCCAACAGCAAGCAAAAAAGAACCATTTCTAAGAAATCTTTAGCAGCAAGCCTTTATGAAAATTAAGTAATAAAGAGACAAAATGGGCTTTTACAAAAGTCTTTAACTTATTTCACATGTTCTTTAATTTCCCCCCTTTGTTGTTTTTAATAGCATGTCAGAAGTAAATTAAATTTGCATTTGTGCAGGCCCAGGGGTCCCTTAGAGTCAAAGGAAACCAAATGAGGACTTAATAACCTTGCTTGCTTACTGAATGCCAGGCAGCTGAGAAACACATTAGCCAGATGCCATGATGAATATTCCCTCTAGAAAAAGCAAGATCATGCATTTGATTATGTCTAGATCCACAGACAGACAGATATTAGAAGAGGTCATATATTTCGGCTCTAATGCTAATTGATTCAAACCAGTTGTCCCTGATTTTGTGTGTGGGAGGGCGGGCATCTATGGAGAAATGTGCCCATTAGACAAGGATGTATTGGGGGGGGGAAGGAGCAGAGCGCCAGAATTTCTCCAGCGGGAGCAGTGATGCCTTCAGCAGGAATGCCCATGTGCTGCTTTTGAAACTTTTTTTTTTTAAAAAAAAACAGGCTCATCAGGGGGCAAACTGAGAAAATTTGCTTAGGGGCATATATTAATGTCCAAATACATCTGTCCCAAGGGCTACCTGAAAGATAGTATGTCGCTCGTGTTGTGTTAAGGCTACAATACTATGTAAATTTACCTGGGAGTAAGTTCTACTGAACACAGTGGGACTTACTTTTGAGCAAACATGCAGAGGCTAGCATACCAGCAGATGACATGCGACTGCTGTCTCGTGCATGCAGAGGCTAGCACAGTTGACAGATTACACAAAACTGCTGTCGGCGTGGTCAGGTATGGGCTGGTCTAAACACCCAGATTAACATTAAAGGTATATTAATGTTAATCTGGGTGTTCAGACCAGCCCATACCTGACCACGCCGACAGCAGTCTCGTGTCATCTGTCATCTCCTCTGGGGCCCCCAGGTGAAGGTCTGACTCCCGGTGCTGCTCACGCAATTATCTTTGCCACCTGCGCTCCTGGTTGTGAGGCGGCATCCTCCGGATGGGTCAGACTGGCTGGCACAGCCGTCCCGGGCCCTTCTGAGTTCGTGTGGCCACTTCCCGCTGGTCTGCCCCTGGTTGTGGCTGTGTTTATGTGTGGCCTGCTGGGACGGGCCTCACCATGTGGGGCCAAGGAACAAACTGGCCACATCAGTGACCACAGGGCTTGTGGCATCCTGCCGGATTGCCCAGCCAGTGAAGTGGCCATTAACGCCAGGTGCAGGAGCCTGGGTGACACTCCTCTGCTAGGGACAGGTTTGCAGGGGTGGGAAATAGGGCAACGGGGAGGCAGGTGCAAACTACAGGGGGACCGGATATCGGATTGGCTAAGGAGTACAACCTACAGGGGGCCGGCGGGGGCAGGCTAATTGAGCAGGGGCAAAAACTGGAAGGGGAGGGGTCTGAAGGTAGTGTGTGGATATATAAATGCCTACAATCAGCCGATAGGAGGCTTGCAAGGAGTTAGGCCCGAGGACCCACTAGGTTGGACGGCCAGTGGCCCCCTCTAAGCCAGGCTCGGGAGAAGGACCCAGGGTGCTGTAACCCCCTTCCCCAGCCGTGTCTGAAGCTGGCAAGGCATCCCCCTAAAGGAGAGGAGGGACGAGGCACAGGTCCACTCTTTGGTGTGGAGGCTGAACCCGGGACTCCAATGGACCACAGTCTCTCACTTGCTATAACCACACCCTTGCTGGGGACCGCAGAATGGGCAAGTGGACACTGGGATATTTTTTAATTCAATTTTTCCAGTTTTTTATACATTTGTTTTAAACTACTGCAAGAATATGGAATGAAATGAGGTAAATTGTTAAACAAAATATAAACCATTCCAAAGTAGGATTAAGTGGAAGAAGAAGAAAACACTCTAATGAAGACATTTCAAGTTAATTCTTTGGGGGGGGGCATAGACTTAGTGGGGTGTGGGCATGGCTATCTGTCAAAATAAGTTCCTTTATTTCAATATTTACCACTATGCCACTGCTGTTGGGTGACCACAATTGTAACTTGTGGTAGCACTATAGCTCTGCTCTTTAGGGTTTGCTACCCAGCTAGCCTGGAACCTGCCAACTTTTAATTAAAATTAAATTAGTGTTTAATTAGGAGAATTGGGATATGATTTTCCTCCAGTGCTGATTAACCAGCCCAAAGAACCTTGACTGTGGAGGACCTCATTTTTCTGACCACCTGGTTGTTTGGCTTGGGAACAGTCACTTCACAGTTAGAGGAGATTATTAAAGATGCCTGTGCAGAAGGTAGATTGATGAATAGGCTTACAAGTTCTCCAACCGGGACAGAGTGCTAGACCTTTAGGAGAAGGAATGTGGGCAGGTGTAGCTTGTTAAACCTCAGAGCACAATCCTAGGCATGTCTACTCAGAAGCAAGCCCCACTGAACACAATGGGGCTTGCTTCTGAGTAGACATGCCTAGGATTGTGCTCTAAGGGTTTAACAAACTACACCTGTCCACATTCCTTCTCCTAAAGGTCTAGCACTCTGTCCCGGTTGGAGATCTGGTAAGCCTATTGATGAACATACACAAGAAAGGGACTATGACCAGGCTTACCAGATCGTCGCCGGGACGGGAGCAGTCTACCATGACACGTTCTGGCCCCCCCACGCCACGCCCTCTTAAGGGTAGACCGCTACCATCCCGGTGACGATCTGGTAAGCCTGTCTATGACATACGCAAAGCAACTTAAAAAGTCCACAGGCAAGCCCAACAACATCCTAGTACCGATTAGGGATGAACAAGTTCTCCACTCACCTCAACTTGGATTGGAAACTATCATGGTTGGCTACTTTGAGTAGCAGGCCGGAGAACCAATGAAATGGTAGAGGTTGCTCTGCACACACACCCCGCCCCTCCATCAGCCTGATGCCCAACTGACCACTCACCTGTCAGTCATGCGGATGGGATCCATCTCCCACTTACCTTGTTCTCCTCACAAAGGAAGAGAAGAGGTTGGGAGAGGGACCATGATGGTGGAAGTGCCCTACCTCTTCCTCTTCGTTCTCCTCCACTGCCAAAGCAGCAATCAGTCT
The DNA here is from genome assembly GCA_026170595.1 of Plestiodon gilberti rubricaudatus. Lineage (NCBI taxonomy): Eukaryota > Metazoa > Chordata > Lepidosauria > Squamata > Scincidae > Plestiodon > Plestiodon gilberti. The sequence goes on from JANXHW010000001.1 coordinate 163,362,200, forward strand.
CCCACTCACCTCAGTCTTCTTCCCACAAGGGAAGAGAAGTGGTTGGGTCTGGAAGCCATCCAATTTCTGCCCCCCAAATTTGAATCATGTTCCAAACCAATTTGAGGATCAGAAAATGCCAGGGAGAGGAGAAATGTTCTTTTTATAGTTATTTTTTAATTTCATTTTTCCTCCGTACCATCATCTCACAGCTTGCAGGAGTAAAGGGAAAGCCATAGCAGCTATTGGGACTTGGGAGACTACAAGCCCCAAGACCCACTGTGCCTTAGAATCTCATATTAGTCTGAGTTTGTAATATTGTGTTTCAGGTGACTTTCAGGTGGGCTTCTCTTTGCTTTACCACTCCAGTATATCTACCACCCCAAATGCCTCCATTTTTCCCCCAGCATGTTTGGGGGCTTTTTCAGGAGGGTTATCTCAGTTTGGCTATACTTTATTTACCTGCTTTTCATCAATCCCTCCCCATTTTTTCACCTTTCCCAACGTCTTGTGCACTTCAGTGTTGGTGCTGCTTGTTTTGGAGCTCTGCCTTTATGAAACAAAGACAAAACATCCCCTAAAAATAGTCTTTTTTGCTTCATCAGACATATTGGGGGGGGGGGCTAAAATTTGGTCTGTTCAGCATGTGTGCTTGGGAGGCAAAATTAGAAAACCAGGAAGTTCTGGAGAGGAGAACTGGAGCTGGCTCCTCCCTAGAAATCAATGGCAACTTTCTAGCAATGTTCTGTAAAATGGGTCCCTTTGGCAATATTTGCATGAAATTTGGCAGGCCGATGTGACCTTCTGAGGGGTCCTCAAATACTTGCAAATGTAATGCATTTTGGTTGGAAAACTGAAGTTGTGGGCAGGAAGATGTGAGGTAATTTGCTACTCAAAGAAATTCAACTCAACTCAGAAACCAACGCAAAGCATCCAAATCAGCAATTTTCAACCACTGTGCCATGGCATATTGGTCCACAGGTGTGCCACAGGAGTTTGGGAGGGAAGGGTCATTTATTAGTCGGGCCATTGGGGGATGTGAGCCCCCTGCTGGCAGTGCAGTGTGCCTTGTCAATTGCCAAAAAACTGATGGTGTGCCTTGACAATTTTAGCACCTTGTCAGTGTTCTGTGAGATGAAAAAAGGTTGAAAATCACTGATTTAAAGAATGAAGGTGATTTTCATGATGTCATGAGTGTGCTCTACCCCTCGAATGCATTCAGGCATGAACCAGATTATTACACAGAATAATAAATACAGACAGAAACCACTTTTTTTCCCCAGTGCACACCTAAAGAATGGACATCCAGGCATCCTGTACACAACATATTTATTTATTTATTTATTTATTTTTCACATTTTTATACCACCCTTCCTCCAAGGAGCTCAGAGTGGTGTACATATTTCCTCCCCTCCTTTTTGTCCTCACAACAACCCTGTGAGGTAGGTGGGGCTGAGAGATAGTGACTGGCCCAAGGTCACCCAGGAAGCTTTGTGGCTGAGCGGGGATTTGAACCTGGATCTTCCAGGTCTAAGTCTGACTCCCAAACCACTACACCATCCTGGCTCACGTGTGTTCTACCTGAATATTAGTGAATATCAACCTCTTTTCAGGCACCTCCTCCCTCTTCGTCTCTAACAGACGATAATCCGTTGAGGGAGCCTGAGCTTCTGGTTTTCCAGATCGAGGAGAGAATGAATTCAATAACTACAAGTTTTAAATAAATAAAGTGCGGGTAATAGAAACCCTGTTGGAGTTCATTGATTTTTGTTGTCCCTTCTACAATGGTTAATTTTGTGAGCATCTATGTTGACTGAGTCAAATTTGTTTTCGACACTGATCAGGGCTGCAATCCTATACACCCTTACCTGAGAGTAAGCCCCACTGAATAATGGAATTTACCTCTGAGTAAATGTGTATAGGGGCTGCACTGCAGGTTTCTTTTTCTGTTCAATCTCTTTCCAAACTGATGATTCATTTATTTGTTTCATTTCCATGTACAGTGTCCTATTTTTGCAACCTCTGGAAAAAAAAAGTATTCTCCACTTCTAATGGAGAGTCAGAAGTGGGAAATGCTGTAGTCCCTATTTCTTTTCTGTGTCGACAAAGCGATCCTCTTGGTAAGTTTCCGGCTGAGAGCAAACGTTGCAGCCAGCTCAGTTTGATCCTTGTTCCTTATCTCTTCCCAATGTGCATGGATGAAAATCTTTTCATTTTCTGAAAGGTATGCTTCATTCCCCACATGTCCCCAAGGGGCGATTTTCCTGATGCTTGCCTTGCAGTGAAACACATAACTTTTTCCTGGGCGATGTAAACAGGTGCAAATGGCAGGATATATCTTAGAAGACTGCTCACAAAATGCTAGCTCTATTCCTTTCAATGTGACATCATATTGAAAAATGGCCCAAGGTTCCTAGATGCTTAAAGACACTTGGATGTCATCCGCACTTTATGGAGCCAATCTAACAAAGGTTTGTCAGAACTGAGTCCTCTTAATCTCAATAGGGCTGAAGTTACTCGTGTCAAACAGCGAAATCCTAACTAAAGATCCGTCTGGTAGCCCAGGGCTGCCCGCCGAATCCTGTCCCCACTCTGGGCTGCGCTGCTGCGGTCCGGAGGTCTACTCGGGAAGGGGGCGTTCATCCCCTTCCCTGGGTGTAAACCAGGGCAGGCCCTATTGGCCTCCTCGGATTTCCGCCAGCTCCAAAGTAGGCACAAACATGCCTGCGGCACGTTTGCGACAGCTTCCGGTGCCGGAAGTTTAGTAAGGATTTCACTGTAAGTCCTGTGTTATGGCTTTCAGTGGGACTTACAGCCCAATCCTAATGAACTTTTCAGTGCTTATGCAGCTGCAATGCAACCCCAAGGTAAGGGAACATCATACTGAGGAGGCTTCTTTGACTGCCCCCCCCCCCAGAATGCAGCACATGACCTGTTGGCGTGGCTGCATTGGTGCTGGAAAGTTGGCTAGGATTGGGCTGTCACCAGTAATATTTCTTGGATTGTGCCCAGTGTGTTTATGATAGGAAACATGAATGTTAGCACTGATGTATGTGCTGCAATCATGTTTGCTACATAAAGTGTGGAGCAACGGTATGCTAAGGAACTTGATTTGACCATAACTGGATGGGCACAGTACAGTCCTTAATAGGGCGGTGAGTTTCCATTACCTAGACAGGAGGGGGAGGTAAACCTTGGTTCTTTCTCTCTGGAAGTATAGACCTTGCCAAAAGACGTGATCTAGGAAACGATAAGAAGCAAGCAACACATGTCAAATTAAGCTGCCTAATGTTGCATGAAACAGTAAACTCTTCGACATTTCATATGCGCAGAGATTGAATTGCGCTTAAACAAAATCATTTTTATTCAACACACCCACCCTGCTGCTGTCTTCTCACTCAGACGTCTCCAGCGAACGTCTGAAATCATCTTGCTTTGCTCTGTCTGCAGTGGGTTGTTTTTTTTAATCCAACAGTAGCCCATCCTTTGCAAGTCTCCATGTTCCTGTTGCCTTCCTTTGCTCTCGGTAGCGTGATGGAGATTGATTTGCGCTGGTACTCTGGCCAGTCCCTTGTTCCCCATTTGCCTGTTGACAGATTTTATGAAGGGCACTAAGTTGCCAGCCTCTTTTACGAGTTCATCTGTAACGCTGCACCATGTGTGTCTTTCCTGTTGTGATCTTGTTTACTGCATTCTCGGTCGCTGCCAGCGAAAAGGTGAAGGTTATTTTATGGTTGTGCAGATGATTGCCTCACACTTGGTACTGTCTCTAATGTCCCCTGATCCCCCTTATAGCTTTCTGAAAGATACTTTTCCTGTGGTTCTTGATGTCTTCCTGTGCTGTTCGCACTTTGCCATCTGCTGCTCTTACACTTCTGCAGTGAGGTCTTTTCTGCAAGCTTCATTTTAAGCCCTTCTGCATTCAAATCCATTCTCCATTCCTATTTTGTTCTTCTTCTACCCGGAGGTCTATCATTGTTTCCACTTGTGGGATTGGCATCATCTCCTAACAGAGACAAACAAAATCTATGAGGGAGGATTTTTGTTCAAGGCAACAAGCCGCCAATTAATAAACACAGATGTCGAGACTGTGTGTTGGATATGGCAGCAAAGCCTCTTTGTATATGGTGACAAAGTAGTGGATGGCACCATGAGGAAACCGTCACTTCTCACAATGTTAAGGTGGCCAACAATATTTGCAAAAGTATATTGGCTACTGGATCCAACACATATACCTGGTTAGAAGAGGATGAGAATGAAAGATGCCAAAATTTCACAAAAGGGGAAGCAGCAGCCAAGCTTTTAAAAAGGTAAAGGTGACCCCTGACAATTAAGTCCCATCCCCATTTCAAAGCCGAAGAGCCAGCGTTGTCCGAAGACGCCTCCGTGGTCATGTGGCCGGCATGACTCTCCTTGCTGCAGCAGCGCGTAGCATGCGGCTGGAACACGGAGCACTGTTTACCTTCCCGCAAGCGGTACCTATTTATCTACTCGCATTAACATGGTTTGGAACTGCTAGGTTGGCAGGAGCTGGCCAAGCAACGAGAGCTCACCCCGTCGCGGATTCAAATTGCCAATTGGGCCAAATCATATTTTGGTACGCAAATATGTTTAACAAATACGGGATTAATCGCCATGGAAACAAAAACAAAGAAATTACTGACTTTAAACCGCAGCGGGTTTCCTTTATAGGCAGCCGCTCACGGAGAAAATATACAATAAAATCCGAGGTAATACAGCCCAACGTTTCGCTCTACAATAGCCTTAGAGCTTTTTCACAGGAAAACAATCCAAGATGATTGCTGGTGGAGTTGTCCTGGGTTCACCCTTCTTCTAAATAAAAGCAAAAAGCGCGGGAAACCAGTCCTTCGAAAGCGGAAGCAATTATCTCCGCAGCTGTCAAACTTAACTTGTTAGATAGCAATACTGTCCTAGTTCATCTTGTTGAATTAACAACACAAGTTGACAGAGTCCTCCTTACTTCTCATTTTCCTTGTTTATGACAGGTTAACAGTGCTGTCAGCGTTTCCCACTCTCCTTATTTGCCCCTCACATTCCTTGTGTAATATTGGTAGCCATATGCGGTTAGAAAAACTCAAATCTTGCTGCCGGTTCATAAGCTCTGCTGTGCATTTACTTATTTCCAAAGCCTCCAAATGACGCAACACCTTTACATTACTCTCAGTCTGCAAACACTTAGTCTGATTCCATAGTATTGTATGTTGCTCGGTCAGGGCATGCTCTGCTATCGATGACTGTGTTGGGTGTTCCAGTCTCAGAGCCCTTTCATGCTCCGTTATTCTTGTTTTTATAGATCTGGAACACCCAACACAGTCATCGATAGCAGAGCATGCCCTTCTACAACATACAATTTCAAGTTGGCCAGAAATATATTGGTTGTTGAAAAAAGGATGGTCTTAAATTAAACATGGGGAGAGTGGAGGGTTACTGTTAAATGGTCAGGAGAAGAGCAAGACAAAGAAGCAGAAATGGCCCATTTGTGATTAGGTGACATGAGATAGCCAGACCAGAGTTGAGTTCTCACAAGTTGAGGTTTTTGTAGGTCAGAGTGCAGAGCCTGGAGGTTTTTGCTTTGTTAGATGTAAAGCCTGGATGGGGGGGGGGGAGGAGTTCAGCAAGGCGGGGGGGAGAGCTTGAAAAACCAGAGATTGGGGTCAAAATATTTGATTTTTCAAACAAAATACATGAAGTCCAAAATGGGTATGAAAAATATCTGGCAGCTGGCAACCCAGTGCTTTCATGCTCTTTCTTGACAACTGAACAGCAGGCAGAAATTCAATCGGTACAGCTTTTCCTGTCAAGAAAGAAAAATGCACGCACACACACAGAACCTTATTTCTGCAGTGTTAGGCAGACAGCCATACTAGGAAGCTTACTGAACCCCTGGTGGGCCACCATAAATGATTGGTTTGGCTTAGAGGGGGGTCACTAGTTGTATTGACCTGTCATAAATGAATGTATTTGGGGTTTTCAGAAGTTTTCTGTAGGTGATCGTGACAGCAAAGCAAATGAAGTGTCTCTGAAGAGTCCTTTAGCAACACTTATCATTCAAGAACTCTCGACTGGGATAGAAAAAATAACCGAGTAGAAAAGTGGAAGAAAGGAGAGGATGTATACAAGATATCTACTCAGTTGTGTGGGGCCACTGGAGGATCATTCTTCTGGTAAGGGCCAAAATCTCATTTGGAGGCCTTGTCAACCCCTTTGTTGAGAGAGAAGTTAACCTACAGAAGGCATTATTGAGAGAACTGTTAAAGAATATTGCTCTGAGACCTGCAACTTGCAATCAAATTATGTGGCAAGCAACCTGTCCAACTTAAATCTGGCAGATGCAAAGAGAATGAAGCAAATGAACTAGGGAATTGTGTTTATATCACCTATAAAGCCGTGATTACCTACGTTCATAGGGCACCCAGAGTGTTATATTCATACCATATGCTGCTGCCTATACTCCTTCTGCTGGAAAAACCAATTTGATTAGTAAAACCTTGGAGGAAATTTGAAATGCATCCTTACCCAACTGTATTTCTGTCATCAGCTCAATATGGCGAAAATACTTATATTCACTTAGAGCTCTGTTGCCCTCATTGGTTGGCACGCTCAGGAATTCACTTCTCTAGGAGTAATTATGTTTGTGGCCATAAAATCATCTTTCAGATTCAAAATGGAAACAAAACATAACAGTTTCTCGTTATGAGTCCCTACCCGATGCTAACTTATTATCTCAGAGTCATGGACAGCTTTATAGTGGTGAGGCTTTATCTTTGGCGAGTCTCCAGAACAAATATCTATATCACCATCACTCCTTAACAGCATTGCAGCCAAGGTCTACTCTCCAGGATAGGTAAATATTATCCATGTACAAAACCAAGAAACCCGCTAAACCTCTGTAGGTTCTACCTAAGTTTCCTAGATCTGAATGCTTTGGAGTATGATTGAATTGTTGCATATTGAATTGTTGCATATATGTGAATCTGACTAACTATCTAGTTAGTAAATATTGGAAAGTAACCACGTGTGTCCTCAATATTATTTAAAATGGAATTCTGTGGCTGGACTCTGGTATACACAGGTAAAGATCCCTGAACATATACCAAATTGCTATATTTAAAGCTATTCCCCAAAATAACAAAGGCAATTTTGGTAACAGATTAATGGTTGGAGAATGCGCGCAGACCCTGTTTGTCTGAATGCACGTTAAGTAGACAGACATGCGCGTTTTCAGATGAACAGATTATGAATCCATTATACTGGATCTAGTGGACTTCAATGTCTTTGATCTATTAGCCACAATTGGACCTTATATCTGTCTTATATCCTTGTCTGAGTGCAAGCTGAACCTTGCACAGATCATTCTACTTCAGCATTTTTCAACCTTTTTCATCTCACACACACTGACAAGGCACTAAAATTGTCAAGGCACACCATCAGTTTTTGGACAGTTGACAAGGCACACTGCAATGCTGGCCTAGGGCTCACATCCCCCAATGGCCCTACTAATAAATGACCCTCGCCCAAACTCCCGCAGCACACCTGCAGATGATTCGCGGCACACCAATGTGCTGTGGCACACTGGTTGAAAATTGCTGTACGGCATTCTCAACTTGGTTTTGAGAATTGAGCCTCAGCAACCGGACATCACAACTGTAAACCATCATTCATTCAGGAAGTCAAGAGAATATAGTGAAACATTATCAACAGCCAGAAAGTTCAAAGGGACTGAGAAACATGGTTAGGTAATGAAGGTGGCAAAAGATAAATTACATTTCTGTGCCCTCTGGAAAAGTTTGAAAGATTTTTCTGGCTTGCAAAACAAAAACAATGAGGAGCAAGAACGGACGTTTTCATCTGGTGCATGTTTACTACCCCAAAGTCAAACGAAAGCTTATCGGATTGGCAAAGGATTACTTCACTTTCAGCTGTGTTAAGTCATTTAGTGACACGGTGTTGAAATAAGATAAGACTGGGAGTAATTATGTACTTATTTAACAGACAAAACAGCCAAACCCTGCAAAGGAGACAGACTTTCAACCATCTGCTGCTGGCCCTTTAAAGGTCACCTGGATCACCTAAAATGCACTTCTGAGTGGTGACTGGTAAACCTAATTAAGAATGCAGTGCAGTCTGGCAAAGAAGCCAATATGGGTATTGCCCAAGACAATACGTAGGTGCCAACATCCTGTGTTCCAAATGTATTTCTACTCTTGTACAAAATAAATAAATAAACGCTTTGTTAGAGGAGCCAACAAGGATGGCTATTAACGTTTAGAATTGTCCTGGTTTGTTATCGGTGAGCTTGGATTAGATGGCAATAAACAACAATAGAAATACATTGTTAAAAAACCAACGAAAAGTCCATAATGTGTAGAGGTGTCACTTGAGATAAACTGCTAAATGTTCACCATATCGCAGCTTTTTAATGGAGTATTTTTCCCGGGGGGGGGGAGTTTGCCTTATTTTATGGACACATTTACTAAAGGAAAGGCCTTCCAACGTATTTATTTTCTTTTGTTCTACACTTTATCGGCACACAGATTTAGTTTGGTCTATAAATCAATTCTCCCCACCAGCCTCCTGGTCAAAGCTGTGCATGCATTGTTAACATACCCATTTTAAACGGTAAATGTATATATTTTTTGACACATTGATCGTGTAATCCATCTGTTCTCTGTTTCTCTCTAGGAATGCACGGCTCCTTGATACGTGTATGCACAGGTGTTTACAGATGCATGCCTGTGGTTCATGCTTTATGTGTTTGATATGGGGAATGCACATATCATTGCATTGTCATTGCCTGAAGCTTGGTGGCGCCTATGCAAAATAAAAGATACAAAGCTCCTGTCTGCCCACAAGTCATGTCCTTTAACTGTTTAGCTGGCGCACGACCAGGGAGGAGTCCAAGGAGACCCATTGCGGCCCATGCCACTTACACTGGGGGAAGGGGACGAATGTCCCCTTCTCCCGAGGTGAGGTCAGGCTGCTCTAGTGTAGGCCGCAGTGGGCTTAAGATGCAGCAGCCGGCCCTTTAGGCCAACTGCGCATACTTGCTCAGGCCTGGGCTGCCCATCTCAAGTATATCAAGCAGTGTCCTTTGAAATTGTGAGTAAACCTTTGCCTCATGTGGCATAAATGCTATACAAATGGTTTTTCTTCCTCCACCTCCTCCTCGATTCTAGAGCAAGCCACTGCCTATTGTCTCTGTGGTTTGGGGATGCTTATCTAAGTCGAAGTCCCTGACATAATTCTGACATAATTCTCTGAGTAGACTGACATCATAAGACATACAGCAGTGAGGTTGGTCTGGAAGTTCTCTTGTTGTGTTCCATTCAAACATGTCTTTCCCTTCCAGAGGTTGAGCTCTGAAAATAACAAAAATGGTTCTGCAACTTTGCAGTACAAGTTGGCTGGGGATTGTGCTGTTTGGCTTATCATTAAGGAACCACCCATCCCAATTCCCAGTGCTTTCTTCTAGAGTGAAAGCGACAAGTGAAAGAGACAAGGTGTGTTAATGCTCAGGTGGCACTGTAAGAACTCTTCTTTTTAAACAAGCGGAGAGTATGCCTGAAGCATGGTAGGTGAGGCCAGACCAGGAGTCTAGTTGAGGGGGAGCAGGGAGAAAGCAGAGCTCTGAGACTTCTCCAGCAGGAACAGTGATGTCATCAGCAGATGCACTCAGGTGCTGCCTTTGAAACAATTTTTCAAAGGACCTTAACTGAGAAGAAGCATCAGGCTCATCAGGAAGCAAACTGAGAAATTTGTCTAGGGGCATTTGTCACCCTAGGCCAGGGGTGGGGAACCACCAGCCTGCGGGCAGTTTACGGCCCCCGAGGCGATCCGGTCCGACCTGTGTGAGACCGGACCCGAGTCCATCAGGTCCGGCCCGCGTGAGACCCAGACCGGAGGCTCCGCGCTCACCTCGAGCCGCCGGCGGCTCCGCGTGTCTCCTTGGTGCCTCCTCCTTGCCCGGCAGCTCGACCCCTTCTGAAAGTGGCGTTTCCATACATGCGCAGAACACCACTGAGGCTAAGAGGCTGCCCTCTTGGCCTCAGTGACGTTCTGAGCATGTGCGAAAATGCCGCTTTCAGAAGGGGTCGAGCAGCCGGGCAAGGAGGAGGCGCTGAGGTGACGTGGAGCCAGCGGCAGCAGCCGCCTTGGAGGTGACTAGGCCAGCAGCTCGGCCCGTTCTGAAAGCAGCATTTCAAACGCCGCTTTCAGAATGGGCCGAGCTGCCGGCCTAGGTCGGAGGAATGACGCATGGAGCACACTCTAGTGAAAGCATTTAAAAGTTGATTGTTTTGAATGTGGCAGTGTTAGTGGGGTGTGGCTGTGGAGGCGTGGCTATGGGGGATGTCATGACAAGCTCCTGCACTTTAAAATTTCCCACTGTACCAGTGGGCCAGACCAATGGCTGAAGCCGCATTCCACTGGGTGTTAGGCATGTCTTTCATTCCAGCCATGCAGCTAGGCTCACCCATGCCGTAAGCTCCTTTTGAAAAATTCTTACGTCTGTCTTCACCTTCTGTCACACAAAGGTTCACAGCAGAGTATCCAAGCAGTTGAACATCTGGGGACAGTGGTGCGTGCACTGAAAAATTTCTCTCCCCCACCCCCACCTTTCTTCCCATTGGCTATTCATGGGAGACAACATGTAACACATTCAGTACCACAAACAAATTTTATGTGATTTCTGCTGCCTCCATAAATCCTTATTTGATAGTTTATTGTGCCAGACATGAGCCCAGTAAATGCCAGTTCTGCTTTATGACACAAAGAAGGGGGGGGGGAGACTTGTAATGATGTGCCTAATGATAGCACCTCATGAGAAATTTTTTATGTTCTAGCAATAAAACGACTGTTTGTTTTTAATCTTTTACTGCTCTCCTGGGCTTCATTGATACTCTGTATTGCAAAGAGTACACACATCCATCCAGTGAAGTTTTCATATATTTTACCTTCATTTTTGCCCTTCATGGAGTGTTTCATTTAAAAAGCATTTCGCAGTTAGGACTTTTCATTATTGCCTTCCAACAAAGTTTAATATACCCTCTCTCTCTCTCTCTCTCTCTCTCTCTCTCTCTCTCTCTCTCTCTCTCTCTCTCTCTCTCTCTCTCGGGTCTGGTGCACCATGACATTTTTGCACCCATAAACATTCACAGAAATGTAACATTTCATTTCCCCAGACCCTTACAGTACAGTACATACCCTAATAAAAATGGGTCCCCTATGGGGGAGAAAAGTAGGATATAAATTCAATAAATAATTCATTAAATAATAAATAATTTATTATTATTAAATGGCACCCCCGTGGCAACCCCCAGAAGCCTGGCACCCTTGGCCCTGGGCCCCTAGCCCCCCCCCCCCCCGCTACGTCACAAAGCACATGTTGTACTGCTGAGCTACAGTGACAGCCTCGGTTCTTCCTGGTTTGTTAATCCTGAAGATTGTTTCAGCTCAGCTCTAGTTTGCTACAATGGCACATTCAGGGTTAAATACTTGTGCTCTCTCTCTCTCTCTCTCTCTCTCTCTCTCTCTCTCTCTCTCTCTCTCTCTGTGTGTGTGTGTGTGTGTGTGTGTGTGTGTGTGTGTGTGTCACTCAGAGAAATTATTATCAGGGGGTACAAAGTTTCCTTTGGTCCCCTTCCCTTCATGTGAATTTGGCTCCTGGACCCCCTTTTTGACCCATTTTTGGCCCTGGACCCGGGTACAATTATACCCCCTTAACCCCCCTCTCAGAGGCCTTGGTGTGTGTGTCTTCCAATCCCATTCTAAGATGACCAAAAAGATAGACAATAACCAGAATCAGGCTCTGCCAAAGAAATTAGGCTTTATTCTCAAGAACGGAGATTACCAGATGCATGAGCAGTCTCATTCCAATGTTGGTGGAGGGACCTTTGCTAACTGGGATCTTGCAAAGCGTCTGTTTGCACAGAGCACATGGAGACACACCGGCGCATTCCCTGGTAGTTGTTGACATTTCAAACACACCCTCAGAGATGATGCAGTGTTGTGACTAACAAGCAGCAAAATCCTATGCATGCTTACTCAGAAGCAAGTCCCATTGAGTTCAATAGGACTTACTCCCAGGTAAGCGTGTATAGGATTAGAAGCTGTGGCTCAGGACTCCCTCAGTTTGAAACTTGCCTCGGTCATCAAATCACTAGGTCGCCTTAGGCAAGCCACCTCCTCCCATCCCCAGCTGCTGCAATATGGGGATAATAGTACTTACCTTACAGGGTTATTGGAAGGATCCCAATAATTAATGCAAATTACTATAGCAAATGCTGAGCATTATAAGTCAAAATGATGGGCATTTTGCTAGTATGTAGGTACAGTGTTCTGTGTAGCTCCTGTGTTCTGTCTCTTTGCTACACTGAAGTACAGTTGTTACCCCCATATCCGCGGAGGCTAGGTTCCAAGACCTACCGCAGATACCCAAAACTGCAGATCTTCAGTATGGCACGGATAGCAATGGCAGGTTAGCTTCAGAATGGTGTGGATAGCTTGCCTGAGAACCCTGGAAAACTGAAATTACAGATATGGGACCTGTGGATGGGGGGCGGGGGATGACTATATAACCAAGTAATGGGCAAGCTAACTGGGCAAGAGGCACTTTTTCAATTGGTGCTCCTCTTATATTTAGCAGGGGGAGAGCAACTGCTCCCCTTTCACTCCAGCACAGTGTCTTTTCTGGTGGCTGTTTGCTGGTGGTGTTCTGCATCTTTTTTTAGATTGTGAGCCCTTTTGGGACAAGGAGCCATTTAATCATTTGATTTTGTCTGTAAACCGCTTTGTGCACTTTTTGTTGAAAAGCGGTATATAAATACTGTTAATAATAATAATAATAATAATAATAATAATAATAATAATGGATCATCCCCCCCAAAAAAAGGTGGGGCTATGCATTTTGGAGCAGGCTCAAAAACAGGCTCATCCCCTCAACCCCATGGTGTCTCTGAGCATAGGTCTACCCAATTAACCTTGTCTCATACAAATGAATACTTGCTATCCATTGTTAGTGAGAACAGTAAACAACCACATTATGGAGCACTGTGAAACAAGACTTGAACCCAGGCCTGATGTTGTATAATGTGGCTTCCCCCTGCCCCGGGTATGAAAGCAATGTGTCTTGATGCACCTAACCATCATAATGATATGTAGTTTTGTCTGCATATTATATATTGATCAGAGTTTATCGCACGGTGTACTAGTGCTGCAGCAGACTCATATTCCTTTCAGTGTCATTTGCATGATGTTGTTATACAAACCCCTTTGAAATGCACAGACATGGGTGCTGGATTGCATCTCTCTCTCCCCCCCCCCAATTTAGTGACCATTGATACACAGTAGAGGTGCTTATTTATACGCCACTTTGAAATGATGATACAAGTGAGTTGAAAGAATTAGATGTCAAATTACTTGAAGTAAACATCAACATCACTTTTGTTGACCGTTGATCAACATCAAAATCATGGTGGAACATTTGGATGCAGCCTGCTCCTCAATTTTAATGGTCCTTTTGAAGAAGCAGGTTGGAAAAATCTAGAAATGTGTGAGTACGTAACAGCTTTGTTCAAAATGGAATGAGATACTGCAAATATGATCTCTTATTTCCTTTTGATACAAGTTGTCATTCACCCATTGGCTATTTTAATCCACCTCACCTGACACCATCTCCACCCTTAGAGGTTCCTCTGTAAGACAACTTCTGTTCAGAACAATTCCAGTGTTCCATCATCACATTTAGGAAGGTGAAGTACAAGGTAGAAACAGTGATGAAGAGAGCTGGGTACCAATCCCTGCTCAGATGTGAAAGTCACTGGGCTCTTGGACCAATCACTTTCAGCCTAACCTACCTAATGGCATGGGATAAAATGGGATTATATCTCCCCTGGATGCTACCTTGAGCTCTTCAGAGGAAGGGAGGGATACAGAATCATAGGACGTAAGAGTTGGGAAGGAAATGGGAGGTGATCTAATCCAATCACCTGTTCAGTGCATGGGATAGATATGATATAGACAAACTCAACAAAGAACCATTGGACAACCATGAAAGTGCAATTAATAGGAGACAAAGACCAATTGCTTCACAAGGAGAGGTTTCTGATGACATGATACATAAAGTGGCTACCTCTGTGCAGTTGTGCAGTACCCATTACCCTTACACACACACACACACACACACACACACACACACACACACACACACACACACACACACACACACACACACACCCAGAATAAGCACATCAGACAACTGCACGATTTGGATAAATGGTCACTTTATTAATTGATTTACAACAAGACCTGCAGAGGTAACTTAACTAGAGGATTTCAAACCACCCCAGGCATGCGGGCACTAATTGGGGGAAAAAGTAGTAGCTGTCTACCTCCCCCTGATTTGTTTTGGCATAACATCTTGACTCCAGGCCCCCTCGATCACTGCCCGAGGGAGTCTATCACAGCCAACCCCCTAAGGGGTTGAGACAGCGGAGCGGTTAGATTCCCATACTGGCTAGGCCATTGATGGTATTAATTTGCTCCAGCCTGGGGGTTTGCCAGTCAGCCTCACCGACCCCGTCAAGTGTCGTGTATGAGCGGTCCTGGCTCACTTCCAGACTTTGCCGACCTCAAGATGCACGCCGATTCCCTACCAATTCTACCTACCCATACCCGCACACCACCTGCCAGGTGACCCACTGGCTAGAAAGGCCTTTCCCCTGGACACAGTCTGAGGTAGACGAAAAGACCAACAGCAGTTCAGCCAATTCGCTGAAGGCCAAAAATTCGTACCTGGCCCCCGAGGGCGACCGGCTAATCCCAGACTATGCCAAGGGAGGGCGGGAGGGGTTGCTTCCCGGGCAGTGACTGAGGAGCCAGGCAGCGCCGCAGCGTTTCTCAGTTGCTTGCCCAGCCACGTGACCACCTCCCAGCCAATCAGGTGGCTGGGAGATCGTGCAGCCGCTCTGGGGCACTCCGTGGGCGCAGGGCAAAGCAGGGCGTCCCAGGGTAATTACAGAGACCTCCCAAACAGTATGGATCACCAATGTACAAAAATGTGCCCAGACTCACAGCCCAATCCTATGTGGTTTTGGGCTACCAGTCGTAGTTCTTTGCTGTCAAAAAATGGCCACTGACAGTACGCGGAGTGCTCTGTCAGCAGCCATTTTGGGAGCACTGCCACAAGAGGTGGCAGCACTCCCCATCCGTTGCCAGACCTGACAGCAGCTGCAGGAGAAGGTAAGGCTGGGGAGGGGGCAGGAAGGGGACAAAATGGGGCAGGAAAGGGGGAGGAACAGGAGCAGGGAGGCTGTGGAAGGGGGTAGATCCAATGGCGATGGTGCACGCCGGATTCTATCCTTTTTGGCAGCCTCCCTTCTCTCATTGGACTTGCTCCAGCTAAAGAGCACAGGTCCAATATGACCCATTGCAGAGCGAGGGGCTTAAAGAGGATTTAAAATCCCTTTCCCCTCTGAAGCCGCCCCCTCCCCCACTGGGCACAGCATGTACCTTTTTGGTGTGGTTCCACCAGCAACTGGGGGGGGAGGATAGGATTGGGCTCATAGTTGTAAGAACTGGAGTTCGATAATCTAAAGTTTTTATTTACAGAATTGGGAAATGCATCAACACTACCTGAAGCTGCTTTAACTCCAGCCACTCCAATGCTGGCTCCCTGAACTGCAATAACAGAGCAAGGAAATATTTTGTCAGCTGAGGTAAACATCATTAAAATACGTTGGCATTTTCTTTCCTTTCTGCATGATTATCAATGCCACAGCAGAAGGTAGTGGGTGACTTTACCGATGTCCTCTATTCATTGGTTTATGAATCAGCAGCCATGAAATCAATAAAAATAAGCTATACTGTTGCTTAAACCCTAATGAAAAGCAGATTAGTCTGATTTACGGAAATATTAATCCACAAAATCAATTTACTCCTTGCTCTTAACACTTTTGGGGTTTTTGTAAGTAGTTGGTTAGTGATGTCCTGCTAGCTTAATTTTGCTAATGAAAGCACAGTAAACAGAACAATAAAAGCTAAATTTCTCAGAGGAACATGAAAACCATGGAAGTGGTTAATCTGGATTTGCCTTTCAGTATGGCTAACAAAGCTGGTAATTACTTTAGCACAAAAGTTTAAAAAGTGCGATTCGGTTATATGTCTTCTGGTCACAATTTAGGGGTAACCACCATACTTTGATTCACTGGCATCACTGCAGGGGGGGTGGAGCTCTAAGTTCCACCGCGATCCGACCCTCCGTTACACAGGTGAACGAAGCAGCCCCACCCCCTCACCTTCGGAACCATTCAAGGTGGTGAAAACAACGCACAGGAGACTCCCTGCATGTTGCTTTCGCTGCCCTGAAAAGCTCCGAAGGCAAGGGGGCGGGGCCGCTTCGTTCACCCGTGTAATGGAGGGTCGGATTGCGGCAGAACTTAGAGCTCTGCCCCCCTGCAGTGATGCCACTGCTTTGATTAATTAAGAAGACATGCACACTCTTAAACCTAGGAGGCATATAAATGTCTGGGTGTAAAGTGGCCCCTCCCACTCGCCATCGGAGCCAGTCAGGCAGCAAAGGAGGAAGGGTGGTGAGGGGCGGAACGGGACAGGTGTGGGGTGGGTGGATCAGACCCGGGAGGGGGTGGGATCGGCGGCACTGATGCACGCCATATCCTAAGCTCTTCCTGGGCCTGATCTGCAGACACAGATCAACTGGGACTTGCGCCAGCCATATGGCAGGTGTAGGTCAGAGTAGACCCATTGCGAGGGCTAGGGCTTTCCTTGGGGCAAGGGGACAAATGTCTGCTTACCTTAAGGAGACTGCTCACCTCCTGCTATTCCCCTCAGGATGCAGCGTAGCCTACGCTGGTGTGGCTGCATCGGTGCAGAGGAAGTTAGATAGAATTGGGCTGTTAATTTTGCCACCTACCTTGAGCGCTTGTCCTTCCAACTCAACCATACATCAGCCCATGAGGAACCCTGGGCCAGTCACATACTCAATAGGGTTTTTGTGCGCATAAAATGAGGAGGGTGGGGGAAACCATGTTTACCATTCTGTGCTCCTTGGAGGAAGGGCAGGATAGAAATGCAATTATATTAATATTATTAACATTAACATTAACATTAATAATGTTAACATAATTAATAATAATAATAATAATAATAATAATAATAATAATAATAATGGATTATAAGAAAAGGACATGAATAAGTGCTACAGAAAACAATGAGACACATTAGTCCTGCTCATTACATAGATGAGGTGGTAAGCTGAGGTGGTAGACTTCGGGTCTGTTCCACGCTATTATGCTGGTGGAGAGACTTATTTTAAAATTGTCCCCCATGCAAAGAACATCCTGCACATAGTCAATGAGCACATGCAAGTGAAGGTTTAGTTCTCTGAAGGTTTAGAACATTCTCTGATTTGCTGGTTTACTTCATGTGGGATGTTTTTTTGGGGGTGTTTAAAAGATATGACTCCCACACCTACAGTCTGAAGTGGAACATTTTAGAATGCCAGAATTCTCACTTCACTCTGCATACTGTGTCAGGTGACTTTCTTAGGACACATCCTAATAATAAGAATATTTTAGTGTAAGTGGAATGGCAGGATACAGTGATCGCATAAGCAAACGAGCACATTAATTTTGACCAACGAAGTTGCTTATCTCCCTTGATCAAGTGACTTTAGTATGTGAGACTCAGCATTTGTTCAAACACAAAGAAACTCCCTGAACAGCTTTGTCTGCCAGCTGTGTGAGGAGAAAAATAAGGCTGGTCAGAACATGGCTAATCAGGATTTGAAGCTGTCAGACTCGAGACTGCCCGCTAGCATTGCGTGCCTTCCTTTTTTAAAAAATGACCACTTGGAAAAAGAGCTGCAATGTGACTTTACTGAATGCGGTAAGGAACCCCAAGAATGATCTATTCCTGTTTGTGTCAGCAGAAAACCCGTCTTAAAACAAATAAGAAAATACAAATTCTTCACTTCTCCCTCTAGGAGATGTTTTGAAAGAAACATTTCGCATTAATTGGGTGCAATATCTGCGGCAGCTTTTCCCAGAAACACAGCACTGAAAAATAAGATTTTGTTGTTGTTGTTTTTGTTTTGTTTAAAGTGGTTTAGCCTGCACCCTCCCCTCCCTTAAGAACTCAAGGCGGCTTCCAGTCAAATAATAAAATACAATAAAACCACCTATTTAGCTTTCTATTTAATTGCCATATCAAAGTTGATAGCAATTAACTAGAATCATGCTACTGCTCTCTCTGGACTTTGGCTCAATAAAAATGACAGCCGAGCGGATTTTTTTCTTTTGCTTTTTCTTTTAAGTGGCATTCTTTTTCCTGAATATAATGAATTCAGCTATATTGTTCAGAAACTCTCTATTAATCTTTTAATAGACTTCACATTGATTTGGAAAAGTTCAGCCAAGCACTTAAACAAAGCACTTAACTCAATGGGTCCAGTCAAGGAGACACTGGGTGCAAACCACATGCTGCTGACAACAATGGGGGGAAATTCCATTCTTGTAGGTCACACTTTTATCTAAATCAGAAATGCACTTGAAGATAATGGTGCTCTGCTCCTAGATGCCTTTGGAACTTCAGCCTTATACATCATCCAGTTTATTACTGTTGCTTCCAACTGGATCCAAATAATTGGGTTCAGGAGACTTTTGCATGGATTTGGGTTAAAAGAAGTGGATTTCTAAAGTGGGTGAAGAGGGCAGACTTAGCTTCCCCACTCGCAAAGTGTTTTCCTGTTCATTTGAATGAAGGGAACAGCTCTGTGCTGATAAGCAGACACACAAACACAACCACAACCACTGCCTCCATTTCAGTAGGTGGAGAGGGACAGCAGAATTGTGAGTAGCATATGGTGTGAGAGAAGAGTATACCAGGAGAGAGCGTTCAACTTTAAGATTTGTGGCTAGGTTGCCACTATTGCTGGTTTGCTACAAGTAGGGTGAATTTTGGAGGTGTTTAAAAGATATGACCCCCACACCTACAGTCTGAAGTGAAAGTTGACAATGCCTTGAATTGCTTTGGTCAAATGTTTTGGAGTCAGCAGTGCTACAACCTTCAAATGGATTAATTGCCGCTCAAATGTAGTCAGTGGAGTCACATCCAAAGTCGTTTAGTTTCACGCAGGCATCTTCCTTGTTTATTTGAATGAAGCATTCAGGACATGTCATCATTCTTAAAACCTTTCTATGCCATTATTCAAAGAAAAAAGTGCACAAAGTCACATCACATCGCAAAATAAATAAACAAGATGGTTCACTGTCCTTCCTGATGATGCACAATCTAAAATCTCACATGATTTGCATGTGCGATTGAGCCAATACAGATGAACCAGAAACGGATGTGATATTGCCTCATATAAACTCAAACACCATACTTTTCCATGGAGACAGTTCATGCATTAAACTGAGGGTCTTTGAGTGATGAGCCCTCCAAGTGATGTGCATGTATGCCCGAATCAGTATGAAGTAAGCAGTTGATCACAACCATTTTAGTAGAGAAATATCATTTCTCCATAAGTGGAATCTACAAACTCAGATGTTCTCTTACATGGCTAAAGAACACTGAATCAGAGATGAGATTAGGAAACCAGAGGTGTTTTGCTTCATTTAAACCACTCCACTTTTATTAAGAAAACATGCATCTATTTTTGCAGCCTGCTTGATTCATAATGAATGGAAACTTGAAACATGCAGGTCATTCAAGACAACACTGGACAAATTTGTTTGACAGGTATGGTCCGAAAGGGACAACGGAGGTCTACATGTATTAGGTTTGGCAGTTTACAAATCAATTACTTCTGCTAGATAGCTTGATGTCCTGACCAATTGGAAAACAGATTATATCAGATTACGGCACTTTTAATTAGCTGCCTGTGACAGACAGGGCTGTAAGAGAAAGGAGAAAATCAATGGAAATCTGCCAGACTTGGTCAGCTGGATACAGGGTTCCTCTATGGAATTAATGTGTCTCCTCAAAGCTGTACTTAAGCTGTCCGGCTACAGAACAGCTGACTTGATTTTTATGGATTTGACCCTTTCCAAACCACAGTATCATTCCTTAGTCAATTCAAAACTTTGGGTTACTTTTCTAAACTGATCTTTGCCAAAGAACAGCTTTTACTGCAACAATGGTCTAGAAAGAAATATACTTATCAATATTTATCAATATCAGAGAATTGAAATTGAAGAAAATGTGATATTTGTAGTATTTGAAAAATTCTGCTCTATTTGCTGCTTATATAATAATATATTTGGGTTTGGGAGTTTGTTTTTTGTTTGCTTTCTGCTAAGCTCTATGGTGCTGTTTACCTTCCCGCAAGCGGTACCTATTTATCTACTCGCATTAATATGCTTTGGAACAGCGCTCCGTGTTCCAGCTGCATGCTACGTGCTGCGGCAAGGAGAGTCATGCCGGGCACATGACCACGGAGGCGTCTTCGGACAATGCTGGTTCTTCGGCTTTGAAAAGGGGATGAGCACCACACCCTAGAGTCGGACACAACTGGACTTAATTGTCAGGGGTCACCTTTACCTTTTTAAGCTCTATGGCAACAGTTTTCAAATTGTGTTCCAGGGAATCCTAATAAATGTTCCTTTAAGGCATCTTAGTGGCTCCTCAGTTATAATTTCTGCAAAGGAAAGCAAGCTGATTTAGAAGACAGCTGGTCAGGGCAGGCCCATCCATGAGGCCAACTGAAACAGTCACCTGAGGCAGAAGACTGGTGGGAGGAACTCATCTCTGACCATCTAATTACCTGCCTTGCTCCTCCTTCTCCTTCCACTTCCTGGATTATAAAAGGAAGATGGGGACAGAGAGAAAGCGGAGATGTGGAAGGGAGGAGAGTGCTGAGTTAGAACGTTGAAGAGTAGGAGGACCAGAGGTTGGCATATCATTGGGTAAGGGCAGGCAGCATTTGCCATGTCGCCTCAGGCAGCTGCATCGCTGGGCTGGATGGCACCCACTGCAGAGCTTCCCTCGCAGAGGCTCAGCGTTCTGGAAGTTTGGGGGGGGTGACATAATGATATAATCACGTCATCCCTCAGCTTCCAGGCTATCACATTGCATTAAATGTGAAATGCCTGCTTCTGGATCGCCTCCCTTTGGCGATCTTCGGGCCCAGTCGCTTTCTGATTTCTTTTTCTTCCTTGTTCCAGCAAGTGGCGAAAACACAATCAGCGGCGAGGACGTGAGGCGGCTGGGCCCGAAGATCATCAAAAGGAGGCTCAGGCCATGTACTGGCACCCCCTGGGGCTTGCATTCGGTGCAGCCTGCATCAGTTGAACCTTCCTTGACATGGCCCTGGCCTCAGTTGTCAGGAGGTGTTCAGCTGGCCTACCATTACACATTTCTTCTCTAACAGCACAATTCCATTGGGCTGCCCTGCTGGAAGAATGCACATTACACCAGTGTTGGTTGCTGAAAAGCACCCTTAAAGGCTTGAGGCAAAAATGGATTGCATCTCATGGCCCAGAGAATATCTCCAGCACCACCACAACCATCTCCACACACAGCACAATCCTATGCTCTCCTCCCCTCGCCGATGCAGCCATGCCTAAACGGCTTGCTCTGCATCCTGCAGCAGAGGGGCAGGCAGTCCCAGAGATCTCTAATGAGTAAGGTAACATTTGTTCCCAGGGGTAAGCCTCCAAAGCGCGGACGGGTCTAGTCCGACCTGCTCCAGTGAAATTGTTGGCACAAGTCTGCGTGGACCCAGTTCATTAGATTGGGTCCAGGAAGGCGGTTTGGATTCGGCGGACGTTGCTGCCACCAAAACCACTCCCTTTCCAGACCCAATCTGCCCTCCTCTCCACCCTGTTCCATCCTTCCCCCACCTCCCCCTGCCTCCCCCATTGGTCAGTGGTCCATCGCCATGTGCGGGGCTGCTGCAACCTGCCTGCCAGGACTCCAGCAGCATACAGCTTTGCGTGCTGCTGGACACCATTTTAATACTGCCCTAAGGCAGTCTCCGCTAGTTCCGCCAGCGGATTGGCCCATTTGGATTGGGTTGAAAGTCTATCACCATAGAGGTGGTTTCAGGGATTAGTAGTGGACCATGCTGAAAGTCCTGGGCTCTTGCTTTATAGAGAAGCAGTTCCAAAGCTGTCGAATGAAGACGGAGGGATGGCGGGTCTTGTCCATCTTCCACTGAGCTCCCTTTTCTTCTCCTACAATATCTTTGGGTGTGTTTTGATTCCCCCCCCCCTCCTTACTGCATATGATTCTATCATAAGAAGCAAAAGAGAAGGAACGAGGGCTTGTATATTTAATAGAAGTACTGATTATCACACTGGTACACATTTTGTGCTCCCAGCATCTCAGTGTGTGAATTTATGTTTTGTCTGGTCTTGCTTCGCCTTTCATTGATTAGGAGGGTATAGAAGCAGAACTTCTTTGTCACTTCACTGGAAGCTGTCTGGATGGCTACAAAGTGTACCATAAATCAATTCCACTTGGGGGGAGTGCTTGCCACAAAGTCAATAGCAGCGCATGAAAGCACATACAGTGGAATGGGACTAGGAAGATTAAAAAAAACAAAAAAAAACCCAATACTCTCTCTTTCTCTCTCAACACACATCCTTGTCCCCAAATGCATTAAACGGGACTTTTCAGTTTGTAAAATATGAAGTACATCAATATTCTACTGGAGGATAAATCCTTTGCATTCTGTGTGAGCTCAACATCGATTTTGGATGGGATGTCATTTAATTAAGAAAATCAATTGGAATCTGAAGTCATCGACTTGTGCCTATTTAAGAAACTTTGCTTCAGAGATGTACCAAAGTTCATCTTTCCGGACTTGGGAAGATGAACCTCAAGGGCTTGTAATATTCATTTCAAATAGGAGGTTGAATGTTAGGGATGAACACACAAGCATCCTAAGGATACTGACCTGAAGACAGAGTGGTGGTTATGTGCGTGTTCCAACCAAAGGCTTGCAAAAACACGAGCCTTTGCAAAATATTAATTTGATACTCTCGCAAAAGCTTAAATGTGCTCGCAACGGGTAGTAACTTTGCGAGTGTTGACCGCTAATCTAGAGTTCAGCTACTACAGTCTGAATTATAATTCCTTTGGCCCAATCCGATCCCCAGCCAGCCCATAGCTGCTGACGGAGCATATACTGCATGCTATGGTGGGGGGGGGGGTGACCAGACAGCCTGAGAGAGGTAATTTTTTTTACTTACTTACCTCTCCGTAGGCAACCTGGCCTCCAATGGGTCTCCTCAGACCTATGCCAGCTCTTTTGCTGGCAGACATTTGAGGAGAGTCAGGCCAGGAAAAGGGGATAAAAACTTGGTGTGTGTCGCCACCATCCTTGAAGTACCCCCTGCCTAGCCTGTTCCCTGCCCCGATCCTCCTCCGAACCACCCCTGACACCACTTTGTTGTGAATATTGAAGAGATTCATAGTTTTTAAGATTCTCTGGAGGTTGCAATGAATCTTGACTATTAGAATAAACAAGCTGAGGCATAGATGAAAGCTTAGACTTGATTTAACTTTACTAAACTAACATAGAGAAAGAGAGTCAAAAAGGTTCAAGCTCACACCTTAGCACACGCATACCTAAAACAAAATGGAGATTCTTCTTGTCTGCAGACCCTTGCTTGAAGATCACCTGATCTGATCAACCAATCACAGTTTTACATTTTCTCGGGCTCAACTCAGTATGTAGGAAATAGCCAACTGTCACATTAACCCTATAAATGACTGAATATTTAGATCTTGCCATAATTCCGACACACTTTACCTCCTCCGGCAGGGTATCTGTTGCTTGAGCAGGGCCCTGAAGCGCACAATGGCAGCACACCTTTTGTGCTGCCAATCTGGCGCTTCTAGAGGCGGATTGCAAGACCTGCCACCATAGACCCTAGATAGGCTGGGGCCTTTGTTTCTCCAGATACTTCTGATTGCATGAGAAGTTTTCTTTCCCAGATTAAGAAGTCACCTCTATTACACCAATTCCCCTTCTTAGAAGTTTCAAAGCTAGCTCCAGTCATCAACATTTCCGAGCACAAACCTCTGGTGCAAAGATACAAGTTAATTACAAGATCCTCTCATCTACAGATAAAATAAGGCTGAAAAAAAATAATGAGTAGCAAATGCTCCAGGTAACAGCAACAGCAATGATAAAATAACACCACCTGCCTCTTTAGCATTGCAAAACAAAGAATTGTGCATATCAGATGCTGTTGTTCATTTTCCCGTAAGCCGACTGCATGTTTAATTGATATGTACAACAATCCCAAGCTTCTGCCCCCTTCACATGTGCCTGTCTCCTGGGAAGTAGTAACAGCCCAAGGTCATGAGTCACCAGAAACATCTCCTGTGCAAGACCCACTGAAGTGAATAGCGGCTGTAACTCTCTTTATTAAGCAATAATATTGGAGAAGTGTCCACAGCAGGTTTTGCTCAGAAACGTTTATCTCTTTGTCCATTTATAGCTAGATCTAATGCAGCTTTCACTCCCCCCCCCCAATATACATAGGTTTAAGCTTAGAAACACCCACTGCCCTGAATTTCGGAGTAGGACAAAATAAGCAAGCTACACATTTTTTTCTCACTCCACCCCAACTTTCTTCTGTTGTAATGATTTACCATTTGATTTTGTGAAAGCTGCTCTGGGAGCCTTATCAGCTGAAGGATGGGCTACAAATACTTTAAATAAATCAATATTCTGCTCACTTGGGCTCTACTTTAAAGTATATAAATTGCAGTTACAGAACCAGAGCTTCTTGGTGCAATCCTACCCACCCCTGTGCTGGCACAGCACATCCTAGACTGGCCCTGAGCCATTGCAAAAGCTGCTGCAAGGCAGTTGCACTGGCTTGAGGCCGGTGTAGAGGGCAGCATTGGCCTCGCGTGCCAGATCTGGCTGATGTACAGCCCAGGAGGGTGAGTGTTGCACCGCTCAGTGCAAGGGCGGGACGGGACAGGGGGAGGTCAGGGGAGGAGTGCAATGGGGTGGGGAGGGCAGCGACGGGGCTGGGGGTGTGCGAACTGGACCAGGGAGGGGGCAGGATCGGCAGGAGCAGTGCATGCCAAATCCTACCCCCCTCCTTCCCAGGCCAGTTTCCCTTGCATGGGACCCCTGGATTTGTGTAGACAAAATAGCTGGCACAAATCCAAGGAGACCTGTATGGAGGCTGGGCCTGTACCCAGAGTAAGGAAACAAATTTTCCCTTTCCCTGAGGTGACTTCCTAGCTTCCATTTTGCACTGCCTATGCTAGCCTCACTGGATCCAGTGGCATAGCTAAACTCCCCCGGGGAGGTCGTCGCCGTACCCCCATGTGATATCACAAGCCCCGCCCCTGGGGCGTTACAAAACAAGCCGCACCTTCGTGCTGGATTTGGCGGCAATTCGGCAGCAGCGCAAGAAAAAAGCACACACCCTGGTGGTTTTTCCATTGCTTTTAGGCCGTTTGCGGCACGGACGGGCTGGCGGGTGAATCCTGTCGCAGCAAATGGCCGAAAAGTGGCCGAAATCCAACAGGAGGTGCTTTTCCCCCATGCTGCTGCCGAATTGCCACCAAATCTGGCAGCAAGTGCACTGCCCTGGCGCGTGTCGCTTCCCACACTCAGGGCCCCCTCCTAATTTTTTGACTTTTCAATTGCTTGCCAGGGAAGATTTCAAAAAATAAGTGGCTTAGCTGGTTCTGATCCCCCAAGCACCGTGAATCCCTGGACCCCTTTCTCACGATTCCTTCTCTTCTCCCAAACCGACCTGGCAGGCAATGGTGAAAGCAGAAGGATCACAGGGGTAGGGGCGGGGGGGGGCCGTGGGCGGAGGACACGTTCCGTTCGTCCATCGCCTTCACTGAGCAGGGGTTTAGCCCTCCCGCCCACCCTGGAGCTGTTCGGCTCCAAAATGGTCAGGAAAATGGCGGGGGCGTGGTTGGAGCCGCGTGACATCATGCCCCGCGTCACGTGGGGGCGTAGCGTCGGCACCCCCCCACGTGCGGGTGCAGCTTCATCTCTGGGTGAAAGCAACATCAAGGTTTCTCTGTCATTCTCTCTCTCCTCCCCTCTCTTGTGTACCTTGTGGCCTCTATGGGAAAGTGAATGTTGGATTTGATGGAGCCTTGGTTGAAACAAGCAGAGCCCATGTTTTTTGCAGGTGGATAACAGTACGAAGCAGTACAATTCCAGGCCAGTTTCTGGAAGGATCTAGGCTTGCCTTGTATTGAGGTGAGGCATATTCCCATTCCCCCAATTCAAAGCTGTTTAGTCCGGTCCCCGTCGTCGTCCCCCGCCAGCCACAGATCAGCCTCTATTACTACCAATGACATGTTGGATCTTGCTCACAGAATTGACCTTGAAAAAAAATATTTGGACAACGTTTTCCCAACATAGTACTGTACGTCTAAACAGATCTGCTGACAGAATGGCTTCCAAATTTCATTAGACAAGTGTAAAACATTGCATTAGAATTGCCATTACATCTATCACCAGCATCTTCTCCTGCAGCGCCCTTCGAAACCGACATTGATGGTCATATTTGGTTTTTAAGTGAGAAAGAAAACCACAAGAGAGAAAGAAAGTGAGAGAAACAGTAAGCCAATTATAGGAATGGACCACAGAGAGGCAACATTCAATAGCTCAAGCTTTAGAAAAGTGTTGACCTTGAAACAGTCAATATGTGCATTTCCATGGATATTTAACAGAATACCTCTTCAATAGAGTAATTAACTGTGCAAACAATTAACAGTGCTTAATTGTAAAGCCTGAGCATCCTCTACATGGCTTCATTTACGATGCTCTGCTAGTCTCTAAATGTTAATATGTAGCAACTTGGCCCAATTTCCCAGTAAAAATTCACCATTTGATTTGGTGACGCAAAAATGTCGCTGGAGACAAGTGTCACCTTTCACTGTGACTGAATTAGGGAAGCAGAAGGCACAATCTGATCCAATGTTATAAATACTTTCTTCATTGCCTGCTAGAAAGCAAAAGTAAAGAGATTAACCTTCTGTGTTGTTGCCTAATAGAGCATTCTGGGGAAAAAAATAGCAATTCCAGCAAAAGGTTCCATCAGATTTCAGCAATTAGAACAGTCAGCATGGCACATTTTGATGAGTAGCATACACTTGAATTGAAGGATGGCTCTGTCTAGAATTTGAATGAGTAAGCTCTTCTCATATTGCCACTACTTACATGGTCCTTTGTATGGAGAGTGTATGGAGAGTGGAATCCTATTCCATACATTATGCTTCCACTAGTAGTCTCCATGTTGGTAAGTAAGTAAGACCATATGTCATTTCTCCCATGTTTATATATTTTGCGCCTTAATTATTCCCGTATTGATCTTTGTAGTCATTTGTTGGAGCAAATAAATTGTCACAAATATCTGGAATTATCTTCAGAGAAATCATAAATGCAACAGTGTCTCAAAAGCTATTGGTGGAAAGGAAGGCAAAATGGCTCTCTGATTGAAACGACTTGGCGGCTCCTGGCATTGACTAGGAAATGTCAGAACGTTCGCGTCACTAGAACGGGGCTTACGGCAGCAAATCATAAGATCAGCTGCCATAGACACTGAATAGGATTGGGCCGTAAGCCCCGTTGACATTAATTAACACCTATAAGGTTTACTCAGAAGTAATCCCCACTGAGTTCAATGGGAATTACGCCCAGGTAAGTGTGTATAGAATTTATTTATTTATTTTATTTTTCACATTTTTATACCGCCCTTCCTCCAAGGAGCTCAGAGTGGTGTACATATTTCCTCCCCTCCTTTTGTCCTCACAACAACCCTGTGAGGTAGGTGGGGCTGAGAGATAGTGACTGGCCCAAGGTCACCCAGGAAGCTTCGTGGCTGAGCGGGGATTTGAACCTGGATCTTCCAGGTCTAAGTCCGACTCCCAAACCACTACACCATCCTGGCTCAGAATTGAAGTCTTAAGATTGTCATGACTATCTTGCCTTATTGATTTCAACGGCGCTTAGGCAATACTTTCTTTGGCTATATCTCATTGAAAAGTACAGTGTGAGCAACAGACTATTGTCAACAGGCAGGGCCTCTGAGAGGGAGGTGAAGGGGGTAAATTGTACCCGGCCCCAGGGCCAAAAATGGGTTAAAAAGGGGTCCCAGGAGCCAAATTTACATGAAGGGAAGGGGCCCAAAAGAAACGTTGTACCCCCTGATAAAATTCCTCTGAGTGGCCCTGTCAGCAGGAGTAAAAGGAACTATTTACGTAGTGTTTTCCCATCTTTTTTCTTGTTTTGTGTATCGAACGGCATCATATATGAAGACACAGCCAGCCCCAACATGCCACACAATGAGGGCAGCCAGAGAAGCAAGCTGTCGGAGACAATCTTGGCAGTACACATAGTACTTTTCCTTTGGCCTCCTGATCAAATGCTGATAATAAAGCAGGGCCCTGGTGTGAATGTGTTCTTCGAGGGTAATCGTGTCACAGTGGAACAATGCTGCTTGCGGGCCTGTTCAGGAGGACCAGGGCTGCTGAAGGCAGGAAGGTGCCTGACCTTTGAAATTATCACTGCAAGACAAGCAAGAGGCAATGGAATGGGTCGCCACATGAAACGCCAGGACCCTTGGCAGCAATCTACGCGCACAAAATGGTCTGCCGAGCTTTCAAAATGCCTTTCCGTTTCAGAAGGTCAAAAGAGGAATGCATTTGTGTCACTGTTTATCAGCACAAAAACAAAAGCGCTCACCAAAAAGGAAAGGGAGCAGTGAAAGCATCAGAGGGGAAGGGAGGAGCGTGTCTGTGAGATAAAGCGCAACTCGCCTTTCAAAGCTGAAAGGAGCACAGCAAGATGGGAAGCGCCAGGGGGTCCACTTTTGAGCCCCAACTTGACAGTGTAGCTGGGCAAATGCTCACCAAAAGCACTTTGGATGAACAGAGAACAACTCTGTACTCTATTCTCTTTATTTTAGACCTTTCCCCTCATTCCTGCTTTATAGCCAACAAGGCTCCCGGGGAGCCACATAAGAAGCAATAAATCCAGCATGTGTGTTAATACATTGGTTTTGTTAGAAAAACCTTATTTCTTTAGGGCGCAATCCTGCATAACTCTTGCACTGGCGTAACAGTAAATCCCCTGGTGTAAGAGCACTTATGCCAGTGTAGCTTGCCGTACACCGATGGACACAGGACGGACACCGGTGTAACCCCCCTCGGACACCTCACATGCACAGTTCGGATGTGGAACAGATGCCGGCGCAACTCCGCCGGCACACAGGGAATTCCTGGGGCATCTGAATGTCCCCATAATGCTCCCTGCGCTGGTGGAGTTGCACCAGTGTCCATTTCACATCCGAACTGTGCATATGAGGTGTCCAAGGGGGGTTACGACGGTCTCCGTCCTGTGTCCATCAGCGTACGGCAAGTTACACTGGCATAAGTGCTCTTACACCGGGGGATCTACTGTTACACCGGTGCAAGAGTTACACAGGATTGGCCTGTGAGTTACTCATTAAGATTGTTATTTTCATAATAAATGTCATTCATACTTATTACTCCCCCATCATTTTATTAAGGGGCAGAGAGCTTGCCTCCACAAGTATCCTGGTTGTAGTGTGGTTCTGGAGCATTGTGGGGGAAAATGGCTGCCTCTAGGAGGCAACTGCCAAAGGGAACATTGCTATGCCTTTTAAACTGTATTTTTTTAAAAGAGAAAAACATCCGGTGGCTCTGCTGCCCCCCTCATCAAGCCCCCCTTCACAAAATTTGGTGTGAGTCTGAATGAAATGAGTAGGATGGATGCCATTTGTTGCATTCAAGATCTCTTTGCTTTCATATTGTAATAAATAGAAGAGGAACCGAATAGGCCTAATTCAGTTTAATTTTTCGCTAGTTCCTAAACTAATTTGTATCCTTAGTGGTGGGCAGGGAACCATTCCTACTCATTTGCATTAGAAAGATCATACATTGTAAGAGTCATTCAGTGAAACTCTTTGTGGTGGAATGTTATAACCCCCTTGAATTATATATCACATCACGGGCAAAGGACATTCATAATCCTAAAACTGTCCCATCATGGAACAAAGCAAACATTTCAAAGGGCTGGAACAGACTGAACTCAGCAGTTTTATACTTTTAACTTCCATGTATGGAACTCAAAGCCTGTTGCTAGCAATGTTGTCATCCAGCTGATCCTTCAGACTGATGTTGCCCTGCATTTTTTTTTCTTTTTACGATGTACACAGTCTCTGTTCCTCTTGGAATGCTTCTTGTTCAGGTGTACATTTTCTCTTTCCCAGCTAAAATATCCCATTGCAGAACAACAATGTTCTTATTTGGCTTGCATAGACGCAATGCATTGGTAATGGATGTTTTGACTGCTTTTTAGCAAGTTTCTTTTCAGCCACACAAAACGTGTTGCTGACCCAGTAACCTATACATGGGTTAGCATACTGTTTTTCTGACTGGGACTGTAGCACTTTCACATTCCAGATGGAATTAGATCAGTGTCTCCTATGTGTGAGCAGCTCATTCCATCACAATTTTATGGGGAGACATTTGTGTGAGTTAGGCTCAGCTGTACACAGTCCAGCAGTCATTTTTCAGCAATGGCAGCAACATTTTCCACCTGCCATGATCATGGGGTAACTGCGGTTGTACCATATTGTAGAGGTCCCCATCTAGTCCATGCAGAAGTGGAAGTGAGAGGATAATGCCCCTTGAATATAGCCTTATCTGGAGTCCTGCAGGAAGGAACAGCCTTGTTTGGCCCGAGGCAAGCCTGGCATCACCTAAAGTCAGACCTCAAAGTGTCTGGCCGATCAGGGGGTTAAGCCACCCGACATCCTTTCCGTCAACAATGGGTGTTCATGTGTCCTTCAGAAGGCCTAAGGCCTCTGCCACTTCCTGCCTACAACCTTCTTCTCCACCAGCAGGCTTGCCCCACCCTCAGGGCATGAGCCTTTCGCTTTAGTTCCAGGGGGGGCAGAACCCACTTCTCCCCTTGTGACGTTACTGGGGGGGTCCTCCCCTTTCAATGGAGTGTCAATGGCCAGGCCTCCCACTCTCCTCGCTGGTACTGAAGGCGAGGGTGACACGGAGTCTGAGCCAGCCATCTGCACCTGCGGTAGAGTCAAGAGATGTTGCGTGAGCCCACTCAGCAAGGCCTTGCAAAGCCGTGCAGGTGCTGCTGGGTCTGGCCGGCTTGCAGAGGCTCACACAGGACCATCTTCCTTTCTGGCGGCCATTCGGGGCTCCTCAGTGGAGTCAGGTAAGCCCAGAATCAGACACACATATAATTTTCCTTCCACTCACAAGTTGTGGGCACATGTTTGATTGACAAGCTGAAGTTGTTCCCATGTAGGGGAAGATACCTCTAAACCAAATTATAGTGTAAAGCAGGGGTAGGCAACCTACAGCCCATGGGCTGGATCAGGCCTGCCATTCAAAATCATCCAGTCCATAGTCCCAAAAATATACAGTTGGACCTTTTTATCCATGTTTTTTTTTTAATCCACGGATTTGATTCAGTACAGATGGCAAAACTGTGGAAGAGGGAGTCCAACCGCACTACATTACCTCTTTTTTTAAGCATTGCCGGGGGCTTGCCAACCACTTACAGCCTCCTGCGTGTGTCCAAACCGCTGAAAAATGCAACCAGGAGTCTCTGGTGACATTTACAGGTTGCTTCCAGCAGTGGTGTTGTTGTTTTTTCCAGTCAGTTTAAACAAACTGAGGAGGAGGGAAGCGGTGAAGATGCTGGAAAAAAGGTAATGTGGCACCACTCCCAACCCCTCCCCCCCCCCGGATTTTATATAACACTGATTTTCTTATCCACTGTGGTTCCAGGAACAGAACCCCAGTGGATAAAAAGGTCCGACTGTATATCCAGCCAGCCCACAGTGGTCCTAAAAAAGAATTGAAGTTTGTAATTCTGTCTCTGTAAGGCTTACAACGTAAGCAGACAAAGGGCAGAAGCTTTCTTTGAATGTCATTCTCTGTCTGGGCATGTGTGTCTCTGCGTCGTGTCCATCTCTTTTTTCTTAGCTCTATGGTCTAACTGGGAGATTTGTGCATGCATATCGAAAGCGCATGCATCCTTACTATTGATGGACCTAATGTTTTAAAAAGACGGGTCTCATCATAACGGGAAACCAGATAATGCCACAGGTTAAAAAAGCACAGTGCCTTTTTTGTTTTTTAAATCTGAAGAAATATGCCCAATTATTTTCTTGAAACCTTACCAATTCCAGGCAGGGTATTAGTCTTTCTGGCAATCATTTGTCACAATGTCTATCATATAAGCTGGTTCAGGATTAAATTCTATATCCCTTTAACATCCTAGTGAACAGTTTGTCTGCCTGCGCTCTTGTTGTGATGGATGATACTACTTGACAGCTGCCAAAAAACATAGCTCACCAGATACCTTGAAGTAAGGTACAAAGTATTGCAGTCCATAGGAGAGCATAAGTAAGTGAATCCCATTCTGATCAGCATTGTCTTTGATGTCTCAGTGGTGGTCCAGGAAACTTCCTGGAAAATTTGGTCCTCAGGTTTACACTCTTTAAACTTGTGTTCAAAGTTTTGACCAAACTTCACAGGTATAAGTAGAATGGGATACCTGATAGTTCAATAAGATTTTGCCAGGATGTACCTTAACATCTCGGTGTTGAGTCATGCCGGCCACATGGACCATGGAAACGTCTTCGGTCAGCGCTGGCTCTTCGGCTTTGAAACGGAGACAAGCACCGCTCCCTAGAGTCGGACATGACTGGACTTAATTGTCAAGGGATACCTTTACCTTTACCTTACCTTAACTACAACAGTTCTTTGACTCCAGTATCTGTACAGACCTGGATGTCAACCAAGGTATCTTATATCTATAGATGCATGCTACCCTGAAACACACTGATGCAACATTTAAATAGTGCTACCAGGTGTGCTTTTTCAGAACATGCATTAACACACACACTGGGCTGGACAGGGGGCAGGAGGAGGATCTCAGCAACAGCGGTGCACACTGAGATCCTATCACCCTTTTCTTGGCCCAACATGCCCCTGGCTTCTTCCAAGCAGTGGAAGGGGGGAGAATGGTTGCTCTGACAAATTGAAAGGGAGGCCTTTCTCCTGGCCTGTGGGATCTGAGGTCTCTTTCCATCAGTCTAGTTCTGAAGTCATGCTGCTAGCTTGAGTCATGCTCTCCTGGCAGGCACCCACCACCACATACATATCTTACATGTCACGCATCCTGCATTTGAATAAAAGAAACAAAAAGCTAGCAGGCAACAGTAAGGCTGGTCGGGTGCTTCCGGTTCACTGCCAGTGGCTCTCACATACCTTTCAAGGATAGAACATTCCCCAGGTTAGCGGTTGTCCTCAGAATGCTCTCAGTTGCAAGACTCTTCTACCCGTGGAGGAGACTACTGTATGTTTGAGATGCGTCAGGTGTGTCATATGTCACAATAAATGTTCATTTCAGAACGTCAGCCCAAGGCTCCATGTCCCCGCTTGGTTTTTCCTGTCAAACACATAACATACTAGCCTTTTTTCAGATGTCTTGACTGCAGAGTAAG
Organism: Plestiodon gilberti rubricaudatus; assembly: GCA_026170595.1. Taxonomy (NCBI): domain Eukaryota; kingdom Metazoa; phylum Chordata; class Lepidosauria; order Squamata; family Scincidae; genus Plestiodon; species Plestiodon gilberti. The sequence continues at coordinate 163,395,724 of JANXHW010000001.1, forward strand.
TCCTCACTTAAAGTCGTTTCATTTAAAGTCATTTCATTTTAAAGTTGATGGAAAAATGCCATAGGAGGAATGTTTACATTTATCAATTAGCCTATGGTAAAACTGGTTTCATTAGAAGTCATTTTGCTTCAAGTCACAGTTTCCAAGAAGAACCTATCGACGACTTTAAGGGAGGACTTTAAACAATGAACACACACAGGGAAGTGGCGGCCTCAGGGCACAGGGCCAGCTCACACATGCGACAGGCTAAAGTGGCCACTTTGGGTGGTGGGCTAAAGGAATCAGCAAACTGATGGGGAATCAGCAAACCCCATACCTGTCCTCTACCTCCATCAGCCCAGTGCCTACCTGTTTGCCCACCCTGCCTACCTGCGATCCTCTTCCTCCTCACTTTCCTTCCCACAAGGGAAGGACAGAAAACTAGAAAAGGATTGTGGCAGCAGTTGCCACTGTGATCCTCCTCCCACTCACTCACCTTTCTATAAGGAATGGGAAGTAGGCCAGAAGAGGATTGCAGCAGAACTGGAGGACCAGTTAGAGCATCACCAGAGGCGTTGCTGACGCGCGGTCGCGCACGTGCACGTGCACCCGTGCGTGCACCCGCGCGTCGCGCGCAGGCGGTCCTTCCTTCCCGCCGTGCTCCAGCGACGCCTTGGAGGAGGCCTCGGAGCGTCCGCCCTCGGCGGAGCTCCAAGGCCTTCTGAGGGAACCCCGATGCGCGACATCATAATTACAAGGTTTAGCGCATGCGCAGAACGTTTGAGGGCAAATTTGCCCTCAGAAACGTACTGCGCATGCGCGAAACCTTATAAATATGTCGTCACGCATCGGGCCTCCCTCAGAAGGCCTTGGAACTCCTCCGAGGGCAGACGCTCCGAGGCCTCCTCCTGCCCAAGACAGCCGGCCGGCGAGGATGTCTCCGGAGCCGGCAGCAGCGGAGGCTCCGCTGCTGTCGGCTCCGGAGACATCCTTGCCGGCCGGCTGTCGGGCGGCACGGGGGTCATTAGGGCGGCGCGCGCGCCCTCGCACAGGGCGGTGCGCGCCCTAGTGATGCTGCTGAGCATCACTATCTAGAGCATCACTATCTAGAGCATCACAGTCCAGAGCATCCTCTAGAGCAGTGGTTCCCAAACGTTTTAGTGCTGGGACCCTCTTCTGGGTAATGGGTCACTTTATTGATATACATCAATCATATGCAGCAGGTCCTGACAAAGGGGTACCTCCCCTGGAGGAGACAGGAATCCCATCGGTTCCTCCTTGGGCTTTCCCACTCTGGCTCAACCTGGGGTCACCCAATGCCACCCCAGGTTCTGGAAAGGGGGCCGAGACAGCTGAATCTTTCAGCCCATCTCAAGCCAGACAGCCTTTGAGACTTCCCAAGTCAAGCCTGTGTGGTCACAGCTTGCATCCCAGAGCCAGACAGCCTCTTGAGACTGGTACCCTTTCCCGAGAGACTCTTGCTAGGCTCAGGGTGCCCACCAAATACCGACAGCTATACCCTGTCTTATGCTATTCCTGCCAGCGTGGCCATCCGGCTAAAGCCTGCCTACCAAGACAGTCTGGGGTAGGTGAAAGAACTCCACACCAAAGCCAATCAGGTGAAGAGCAGAAAATTCCCACCCAGCCCCAAATGGTGACCAGCGACTCTTAGCTGGTGGTGGGTGGGTTTGGTTTCGTTTGGTTTGGAATGAGCTGGAAGCGGCTTGGCGTTTAAGCCAACTGTTCGCCTCACCTTGCCTGATACTCCAGGACCTATGACCAATGTAATGTCATCTTCTGTCTCGTGCAGGGGGCTGGGCTGGGCAAAGATTGACACCCCCCCCCCAGAAGATACAGAGCCTTGTGGTTCTGTATGTTCTGAACCACAAGGTTTCTGTTCTGATCTAGATGACCTGTGCACCATATTTCTACAAACACTGGCTCAGGCATTCCCAAGGCTCATGAGAGTTGGGTAAATGGGGGGAAATTGTAACTGGGCTCAGGGTCAAAAAGGGGGGCCCAGGAGCCAAAGGAGGGGGCCCAGAACGTTTTCCAATCTCACCTGGACTCCACCTGGACCCGCAGATGAAAAGGAAGGCAGACTCCGACCAGGAGACCAGGTCTACCAGGCAGATAGATCTGGGATCTGCATCGAAGCCTGGTAGACCTGGGCTCTGGGGATTTGATGCCTTCCCCCACCCTTGTTTGCTCCCCCCTGTCCCTGCTCCATCTGCCTGTTGCCACCCTACCTCCACCCCATTTCACCCTCCCCCATTGAGAAGGGGCCAAAATAAACTTTGTATCCCCTGATAAAATTCCTCTCGGAGGTCCTAGGTACTCCCCCCTTGTTGCATCCTCCTTTACTGCTACCGTCAATGAGCAGTGGAGCAATGTCTGATTCACGCACACGTACAAAAATGCTTCCAGTATTTGAATCCCAGGCAGCAACATCGACGAAAAGGAAATTTTAAATTACCTGCTCAGACATTGTTGTGACAGCTTTTGGCTCCATGCCACCTTAGCGACTGGTGTTTTAGAAATGCACATAATCACAGTTTACAAGAATTTTGCAGACAAACTGTAAGGGATATGAAAATGTATCAATTAAAACCTAATTTTGTAGCATTCCAGAAAAGAGTTAATGAGTGTGGGTGGTGCTGGGAGAAGAGCTATAATAGATATGGTTCCTCCAATGCCAGATATATTTAATTCTTTCCATTTGGGTGTTCTTGTATGGCGCCTACTTTTTTACATATGCACATGTGTACAACTCATGGGAGTAACCGCCATGTTTATGTGCATGAGTCTTAAAAACAGCTTATGGCATCGCTGCAGTAGTGGCAGCAGCTGAACGGTAGGATAAGAAGGCTTGAATCTTGCTCAGGCTCCAACTTGTTTACGTACATGAGTGGTGCTATGCTGGTTTCTCTCCTCTAGCATCCCCTTCACAGCATGTGACAGTTCTTTCTCCAATAACGTGGGGCAATATACACAAAGTTGGAAGTGGGGTGGGTAGAAATGTTTACTGCCCAGATGATCTTGTTGGGAGTTTTGATAGGGAAACTGACAGATAGAGGCAAGGTATGCTTGTGATCAGCGGCGTCACTAGGGCGCACGCTGCCCTGTGCGAGTGCGCGCGCGCCTCCCTAATGACCCCCGTGCCGCCCGACAGCCGGCCGGAGAGGATGCTGCTGCCGGCTCCGGAGACATCCTCTCCGGCCGGCTGTCTTGGGCAGGAGGAGGCCTCGGAGCGTCCGCCCTCGGCGGAGCTCCAAGGCCTTCCGAGGGAGGCCCGATGCCCTGGTGAGGTTGTGGTCAATGTACTGCCTAGAGTTACTTAGAGTCTAATCTAGAGTCTAATACTAATCAGAGTCTGTTTGGATTTGCATTTTTCAAAATGCACAAAACATGAGATGGGGCAGAAAAGACAGTCAAAAAGTGGATCCAGCTTCTTATTGGAAGCTTAGTGGAACCTTTTCTCCCTACAGTGAAAAAGCGGGATATAAATTCAATTAACAACAACAACAACAACAACAACAACAACAACAATAATAATAATAGTGACTGACATTGCAATCCTATGCGTGTCATTCAGAAGTACTGTACGTGCTATTACAGCACAATCCTGTCTAGGATAGGACCGGCGGAACAATAGTTCCGCCACCCGGAGAGAAAGCGGCGCTGGTGCTGAGGCCAGTGCCGCTCCCTCTACCCAGGATGCAGGCCATCACTGGTGGAAACAGGAGAGTGGGGAGAACAGAACAGGGTGGAATGGGAGGAGGGATTGGGTTGCCAGGTCCGGGTAGGGATCATTGGCGGCACTCTCTGCCAAATCCTTTCCCCCTTCTTGGGGTCCTCCTGGATTTGCTCTGGCCATTTTGCCAGCAAATATCCAAAGAGACCCATTGGGGCTGCTGGGCTGTTACTGAGGAGGCCTCTGCTGGCGCTGGCCCAATCCTGGATAGGATCCAGCACAGCGTGCTTTTTCATGCTGCGGCAGTCCTAGACAGGATTGGGCTGCCCCTCTCTTGTAAGTGTGTATAGGATTGCAGCCTAACTCTCATGCCTTTAAGTTTCATGCCCTACTTTCAACCTGCGCTTACAGTAGTTCTTAATTTGAGCCCCAGGATTGGTTCCAGTGAATCCCATCTTGTAGGCAGGCTATGCTTCAATTACAACACTGCTAATCTGACCCAGGTGATACAGACCTCACAATCCAGCTATCTCGTAATTTAGCATTCTGGGTGACAGATAAGTCGTATTGGTTGGCCATATTGGCACAGATACAACATTGAGATCTGTGTATGCATTGTAATAAGGTAGTGGCTAGATGTGGGACAACAGCTCAAAAGTTTCCATAAGGTATTATTTATATGGTCAATCTGGTCTTAATTTTGCCATAGGTTTATCTTATAGAAACTGCCCAAATGCCACAGAATGCATGACATGGCATGGAATACAATCAGGTTACATCACTCCATTGGAGTTTGGGAATAAGTGGAATCAGGGCTGTTTTAGAAAGCTTCTTTTTGATATACCAACTGATTCCTGTGCATGAATGTCCACAGAGCTTCTCCTATTTAGGACTCATTATAAGTAGGTTAAATGACTTTTTAAATGACAACCTGGGCACCTGTATTCTTACAGGTTAACAGAGCAAGATCCTTTAAATGTTGACTTCAAAACTAATTTATTTCAGCAACACTTACAGTAGGACTGCTGGCTGCATAAGATTTAAGTTGATTAATTAATTCATTTAATAACTGAATGGTCAGTTTTACACAAATGCACATATTGCAGAAATCTCTGCATCAGTATCTTTTTTCAGAATATGACTGGAAATGTATATTGTAATTCTGTCCAGAATTACAAACTATGTGTCAGCTTTGGTTACAAACTGGTAGGAAAGATGAGATTTAATTGACCATAGATTTCTTTTGTCATCATTTTTGGTGTAGAGAGGAGAAAAGAGGTATGTGCTTTGTAGCCTGCAATTCACTTGGCTGAAAAGAGGGACAAATTTCAGTCTACAGTGAAAGATGTGTCAAGGAACCCGCCCTATGAAAATGATTTAAATGTGCAGCCCTCGTGCAGTTCGTGACTGCCACACCCATCAGCTGAGTTCAAGGCACACAGAACTTGCCCACCAGGGCTCCACACAACGTGCCCATCTGAAGGAGCACTTCAAAACATACCACACCATGCCCCCTCCGGAGTCTTCCACAGGATTACACAGTCAGCTATTCCAGGGTCCCCTACTGGTATGTAATTAGCATCAGCAGAGGTTAATTACAGTTTCCCATAAAGATTCATTACAATCAGGAGGAGTGTAAAACCCATTTCAGCTGTTTAATTATTCTACAAAATATAATTACACAGTCCACGTAGTCGTCACTGTACAAAGGAGTTAGAACAAGCTTTGAAATCACCATTTAAAAAAAAACCCGGTTCTGTTCTGTCTCACACATGGGGTTTCCATGTTTCATTCATTTTTAAAAAAATAAAAATAAAACCTCTATGGAGCAGGTTGCTTTAAAAAAAAAGATCTGGATAATTAAAAACAAATTAGAAGACTGGTCGAAATGTCCAGTTGGCATGATTACGCTCTGAAAACTCATTTGAAAGACACCATTAGATGGTTGTGCTCTTGATTTTCCTTTTCTTTTTACAAATTTGTGCCCTGCATTTGCCAGACAAGGACCTTACCAGATAAAAATATAACAAAATCACAATATAAAACAAAGCAAATCTCCTCCCCTTGATACTGCTAATATTCCTGCGACAAAGTGATAAAGTTATTTCTGTCATAAAATGTTTTCTCCTTTAACTGATAATTGAAATCCTCTGTTTTTATAATTTTGTATGCTTGTTTTTACCGAAATAATTTAAAAAAACCTATTTCAAAAGTCCTTTTTTCTACATGCAAGAATATTTTAGTATAAAAAAGCCTGTACTTTAAGGAAAGAGGTTAGGGAGCTTATAAATTCCCACATGCACCCAAACCATAGAAATTATAAGGCACTTGCCTTAACTCCTATTCCACCTAACTGGTAAACATGTTCTACATACTCATAAAATATGCTTACTTAACAACTTAGACTTTCAGCTGCAGTCCTCTTTTTACCCTCGCATCCCTGAAATAACCACGCACAGACAGAGGCTTGGATAAATGGGTCACTTTATTCTTAACAAACAACAAATAAAAACCTGCAGCAGGGCACTAACCTGCCCCCAGCCGTGTGGGCACTGCCCATGGGGGAAACGGTGGTAACTGTTAGCTTTCAACCCAATGTCACGAACGGCCATCTGACTCCAGGCCTGCCTTGGTCATTGATTCCCGCTTAGTTCAAATCCCCGCTCAGCCATGAAGCTTCCTGGGTGACCTTGGGCCAGTCACTATCTCTCAGCCCCACCTACCTCACAGGGCTGTTGTGAAGACAAAAGGAGGGGAGGAACTATGTACACCACCCTGAGCTCCTTGGAGGAAGGGTGGTATAAAAATGTGAAAAATAAATAAATAAATAAATAAAATATTGGCAATGGAACTGCACGCTGACTCAGCTTTTCATAGATGGTTTCATCTGGGCTAGAGGGAATGGCATGAATTACTGGTGAGAGGCTGTATATGTAACAATGGAGGAATGAGATTGATAGATGGAATTTGGAGGAGGAGGATAGTATTGAGGATGGTTTGGATTCTGGTGAGAGGAAAAACAAATCAGCAAAAAGTGACTAGTACTGTATATATGGACGGTAGTCTGCTGAAATATTTTTTTTTTAAAAATGGCATTGATTTGAACCATGTTTGCAGGTAACAATTGTACATAATAGTACTTTAGACTCCAATCCAACCAGATTTTAAGCACCATTACGTTCCCTATGAATCAACAGGGACTACATCTATGTGCCAAATTGTTCCCATTGACATCAAAGGAATTTCCAAATGTGTAAATTTGGCTGAATGATGCCCTCCATTATCATTTAAGTTCTTCATTTCCCCTTCTTCATTTCTATCTCAAAGAAAAGGGACTATGTCTTCCAGAGTGAAAAAAAACTTTATTTCACACTTCAGCTGGTTCTTCATCAGTTCAGACATAGCTGAAGTAGCATTCAACATTAGAGAGATGCCATTTTTCTGGCACAAAGTTATAGCATGTGGTCATTATTATCTGTCAGATCTTTTTGCTGTGAGGCATGATGCCCTAGTTCGTTAACGACTTGGGCATTACCAGTAGCATAGCAAGGGTGGGGCAGGCGGGGCGGTCCGCCCCAGGCACAGAAGGTAAAGGGGTGCAAGAGGCTCTAAGTGGCGAGCAAAGTTCTGCAGCTGAAGGGTCTGCCTACCCTTGACTCAGTACGCTTCCAAAATGCAGCACCCCGGAAGCAATTGGCGATGACACGATGATATGCGACGTCATGATGTCACCGCCAACCTACTTCTGTGTTGCCACGTGCACCCAGAACCATCGATCCTGGGACCACCGCTGCCAACCTGGGTGTACTCCCAACCCAGGGACGCTGCTGAGTATTCCTTATTCCTATGATACAAAAGAGGAGGTGAAAAGGTTTATGCTTGACTCTTGAAAAGACCTATTTCTAAAGTCAGGCACATCATTCTCAATCTCAGTCTTCATACATTTTCTAAAGGCAAACCCTGCTAGCTAGTTAAGTGGGACTACAATATTTGAGATTCCTCTATATTGAAAGAAACCCAAACTGATACCTGATATTTAAAATTAATGAGCAACAAAGTTACATGGCTCCATCTATATCTTTTTTTTTTTTACCCACCCAGAAGAGGTCATTTAGATTGCACCCAACGGCCTAAAGATTCCTTCCACCTTCATTTACATTTTGTCTAATTTTCTTCCATTCTGTCTTGGTACATATCACTATAATGTGCCTTGTAATGAGTTTTGACAACTACTTTGACTGTGGGAGAGGAAAGGATAGTGAAAAAGCTGGTGCATGCATAAATGCTCCTAAAGTTGCTCTGAGAGGATGGTATGAATTATTGGGGGGCATTGGGGGGGAGGAGAATATGGCAGGTTCTCCCCCCCAATGCCCCCCAATAATTGGGGGGGGAGGAGAATATGGCAGGTTCACAACTAAATAATCCAAAATAGAAGCCCATCATGTGTGTATCAGAGCAATTATTTGGATTCTTTCTTCCTTCACTATTTCAAAATAAGGTCGTTTGAAGGGCATGTTTAAAAAAAACAATAATTCTCAAATAATAGCTACTATATAACACTGCTCAAGTGCAATAGTGTACACTGTGTAGAATACTCAAGTGAGATGGGGAAGCATTAAAACATTACTACTACTACTACTACTACTACTACTGAAAATATTGAAATACCGGGCAAGGGTTCTCTAAGATACATATTTTGTCTAGACTGGACTCAAAATAGAAACCTAGTCGGGAACTTGTAGCTTCCCATGACTTGTTTTCCTTTCTATATATACAAGTCAAATTGTTAGTCATATATAGCTCTTTAGATGCTAACTAAATTGCCCTTGTGAGATTGACTGTGTGGGGTCTTGATTCATCTGTGACTTCTAAAAAAAAAAAAATCAAAAAAATCTCAGGGGCAGTATTTCATCTCAGGGTGAGTAGCCATGTCAGAAGAGCATGGCAATTATTTTTGCTTGCAAAGGGCGAGTTCAAAATCCAGTGTTTGCACTTAGTGACCTAAAATAGAAAGTAAGGGCATGTGAGTGTCAGTCGCCAGTGCAGTGCCCTCTTAATGGCTTCCCCCTTGGAAATCCATGCTATAGTTAGTTAAGGAGATAACAGATAAGCTGCTGGCTCATAATGTCTCTAGATGGAATATCTTTTTTCTTCCTGTTTGCATTAGGCTTCTGTTTTGAAAGCACCATTAAATGGCTATATAACTTCATTTGTTCAGATAAAGTAAAGCTGAACACTAAATGGTCTGGAACGATAGGATGAGACGGCCTGATTACACAGCATGCAACTTTGCCTTGGAGACATAAAGGCCCCCATTGTTTACGGTGACTTAATTAATATTCTGATTAAAAAAGAGAGATGTGCCATGCCCTGATGTTTAATGTACTGGAAAGAGGTACAAGACCCTCTGACACTTTGTGCATTACAGAGAGGCAATGCTATAAGCTCACATGATAACATGTCACTGAGTCAGAACCCAAGTGGGATGGAAGGTACTCTTTTTGCAAGCTTTATCTGGAAGATGGCAATTAATCCCAAAATGAGATCCTGAAGGAAGTCATCTTGGAGGCCTTTGTTTGGTGCATGTGGCCATCAGTCAAGCATGCACCTTATTAACACACAGTTGGAAGATCTACTAATCCCCAGATGACATTGTTGGAAACCACAAGGAACGGAATTCAGAGCTGTTGTGTGAATATCCGATATATTCTGCTTATGGTGCGAAAAACCACATATTTGCTGTTGTGTCCCAAAGAGGCATCAGATTTGAGGAAATTATAGCCAGGTCCAGTCCACACAAGCAAATTAACCCAAAATTGGAGATTACTGTTCTTTTAAGATTCAATGAAGTCAACTGCAATTAGTAAAAAGGCAATTATGATTTGGATCCTTATTGCAAAAAAGCTACGCATTGCTTTTGTGGATGTGTCCCATGCATAAATTCAAGTGGATCGGGGGGGGGGGCATGTTGAGGCTGGAAAGGGGACATAGGATGTTGGCAGAGGTGCTGCTGCTGGCATCCACCCCAGCACGCCCTCATCACGCCCCAACCAGCTCTGATCTTTGCCCCAATCCTCCCCAGAATGCCCCCTCCACTGACTTACTGGCACCAGCAGGGGCTGGGAGCTCCTTAAGTTTGCGCTCTGGGCTGTGAGTAATTTGTGCTGGTGGCACCAGCCTGCACACTGTCTCTGCAGCTGCCACAAGTTCCATCAGTGCACATCCTGGATAGGATTGGGCCATAGGTTCAGTTGGAAGTCCAGTATAACAATCACAGTACATTACTTATTTTCTCATCTATAGTGTTTAACTTCACGTTTCAGATTTTTTTTGTAGTTCTGTTTTGCATAGGAAAGCAGTCTTTGACTCAATGTCATGATAAGCATAGACTTTAACAACACAGATCTCCTTTTAAAACAGGTTCTCTTTCAATAGCGTTATAACTGATTTAAAAAAAATGAACATCTTTAATTTAAAAATATTATTTCATTATTTTATAAATCATCATTTTTTCCCTCTACCTTATCCCAAGCTGTGATGCCACCATACAGGTGGATATATCTGTGGAAATAAGAAGACAGGCTTTGCACATCCCTAATTGAATTTAAAATCATTGTTCAACATTTTCTGGCATTCCTATCCATTTTTTTCCCATAATTCAGTCACCTCTTTTTTTCTGTTTCAGCTTTCGCCTTATGGAGTTGATGGCATCTCCATAACCCCCTTCCGCTAAATAAGTCCAGCAGACTAATTGCTTTCAGCGGAGTGTCTTGGTTGATGGTGGAGAAGCTAGAACCCAATTTATCCAGTAATTGCTCCGTTCATGAAAACCAGCCTCAAAGCCTTGATGTGTTTCACTGTTGTCTCCTGGGAAGGCTCATGTCTCATTCTTATGCTGATACGGCTCAGAAGAGTCAGAGGACCACATTATATTTGCTCTTGCAATTACAAGGTTTCTTATTCCATTGTGCACATTCCTCTGAACTAAGATTAGCTTAACTGTGCTCCCTTTGAAAACTTGCCTACCCATCAAACGCATCAGGCCTAATGCATTCGGTAGCCACGCAAAATCAATGAACAGCACCATTTTCTGCTTCCTGCAATGATCAATAGGATTCACATAATGGGCGGAAATTTTTTAATCATGACAGCCCAGCATCTAGTGGGCATAAATCTTCCCTCCATTATAACCTGTCCTATTTCCCACTAGTGTGAATGGGCAGGTATTGAATAATATTTATCTAGCAGATACATTATGAAAAGCAATACAATTAGAACTTCACACTTCAGTGATGATAGGTTGAATCCCACAGGCCTGTTTCCTAGACAATGCCCAGGCTGCCATATATTTCCAGTTTTAAAAACTTTGGTGAAAAAAATGAAGGTGTGGTGGAGTGATCGACGCTGAAAACTTTGATGGATTTGGAATAGAAGCAACTTGAGGAAACTCTTCAAATGGAGATTCAACGGACAGTACAAATGGGTTCGAAAATGACGTTTCAAATATTTCAGCTCCCACATAAATAATCAGGTAATGGGAGTAAGATCAACTATAATTCTGAAATTCTGAACGATGATAATCTGGGACCATATTCTTCCTGGCTATTTTATTCTTCCCTGCTATTCCCTTCTATGTCTTATTTAGAGCCCAGTGCTATCCCCCACCATGTTCCTCCATGCAACAACACTGATGAAGCACACACTGCATGCATTTGTGGCAACCAGACAGTCTGGGAGAGGGTTACTTACCTCCGGCTAGGTCACCTGGTTGCCAATGGGTCTCCTTGGACCCATACCACCTATTTTGCTGACATAAGTCCAAGGAGAGGCATGTTGGGCTGCAAAAATGGGGATAGTATTCCAGTGCACACTGCTACTGCTGGAATGCACCCCTCCAGCCCCTGCCCTTCCCGCTCCTTGCCCCGAACTACCCATGACCTGCCCCTGCCAGCACCTTTCCTGCTCTAACATGGGCTGGGTCCATGTGGAGTGGGTACATGGAGCCTCTGTCCACTTCTTCTGGTGGGTCCACCCCGCATGATAGTGGCACAATAGTTGCACTGCCATTAGAGGACATACAGCAGTGGATTGGGTGATCCACTGTCATAGGCAGTCTATAGGATTGAGCTGTCAAAGTAATGATGGGTAAAATTTCAGTCCTGCAGTCACTTCAGAGTCTGCTCTACAGAGACGAGAGCTACATGGTTTTGTTCATTATATGAACATCTTGTCTTCATAATGGCCATTGCATTCACATAGATTCATATTTGTTTACATGTTCAGAAGGTCAATTAGAAGGGGAAGTGAAACTGAAAAGGATACCTCCCCCCCACCTCCCCACCAAGAGCAGGAGCTCTATAGCACTGTTTGTCTCCACATAAGCCTTTAAAAGGGGTTTGGATAGATTCATGGAGGAAAAGACCATCACAGGTTACAAGCCATAAGCAACCTCCTGGTTTTAGAAGTGGGTTTTCTCTGTGCCAGGGAAGGAGTGACAACAGGAAACAGGTTAATTTCGTTGTCTGTGTGCTCTCAGAGGCATCTGGTGGGGCTACTGTGAGATACAGGAAGCTGGACTAGATGGGCCTTTGGCCTGATCTAGCAGAGCTCTTCTTATGTTCACAGGGAGATAGACATACGAGGGCTTCTTCAAGGGAAGACAGAGAGTAAAATGGAGATAGCATTTGCCAGTTAGTGATGGCATACACCTCTCTGATCTTGATTCTCCCTTTTTACTGGGTAAACGGGGGATAAACTTGCGGAAGTAGTATTTGCAGCCATCATCCAAAGCTAGAGATTCTAAATAGAAGGAGGCCATCCTGGGAAAAACGTCCTCCCTCAGGGATTATTGGGGGGGGACCTGGGGGGGACCTTAAAACAAATCAGTACTGGAACATGGGCAATCTGGTGGACATGGTACCCTACTCCCTCCCAGGGAGACCAGGCAGGTAATCCATAAAAGTAAAAGAGGTTTATAAGGCTGAAAAGTCAAAACAAATGGAGGGGAAGATACACAAGATCAAAACAAGGCACTGATCAACTGGCAAAAAGTTAAAAAGCAGGGAGGACAGGAAAGGTTGCGAGGATGTTAAAATGCCAGCAGCAAATAAAACAAAAACTCAGATGTGATTAATCTCGGTACTTTTCCGACCCTAATTACTCATGCGGTTCCAGGGTCCTGATCTTGGGACTCACACTTGCAGCGAGGTGAGCATGTTTCACCGGTGACATTGGGTACTGGGATGGGTGGTCACCTGAGATCTTGAGTTCCCAACTCTTGGAAATCAGGAGGGCTTCATCCTGGTTCAATGAGCTGGCTTAAAGACAATTACATACTGATCATTTGAAGAAGATAATGCTCCACCATAAACAATAACATAATAGGACAAACATGGCTACTGGCTTTGAATGACTCAGCAGCTTCTTCAGGACGGTGAAGCAGCACAGAAGCCTCTGGCGTGCTAGAAAGGTCCAAAACAGGTGAAAAGTAGGCAAAAATTAGGAGGAAATCAAGCATTTTCACCACAGCTTCTTAGGAGTACACCCACCTAATCCCACCCCCTGTGAGGACATGTATGTGTTAGCTCCAACCCTGTCTTCTGCATGATTGATGTTTGTCTGCACTGAGAAATGATGAAAACACACACACACACACACACACACACACACACACACACACACACACACACACACACACACACACACACACACACACACAGAGCTCCTCCCCCATGATTGCTGCTCCAGGGTGTCAATCATGGGGAGGATTCCTTCCTGTGCTCAGTGCTCCTTGCAGAAGACAAATGCTGATCACAGGGAAGGCCCGGTAATGCATGTGCATTACCCCCACACCCGGCAAATAACACACGAGACAGGATGCTGGAGTTAATTGGGTCACTTTATTGCCAATAAACACCAAATAAAAAACTGTAACTTTAAATTCTGCAGCAGGGCCCTAATCAAACCCCAACTACCGTGTGGGTGCTACGCGGGAACCAGCAGCCGCTGATAACGTTCCCAGGTGGTCTGGATGACCAACAGGTGTGCCACCTGGCTCCAGGTCTCGCAAGGAGCACCCCCCTTGCAATCCTATCACCACCGGTCCTTTCTAAAAGGACCGAGACAGCCGGACGGAGGTAAAGCAGTTTGCGCCCACCTCCAAGCTCGTCCAGCCCCCAGGTGTCACCAGTCAGCCTCAGTGTGCCGGTTCGGTATCCATCTGAGCGGTGCTGGCTTCACCTGGGACTTTGCTGCCTCAGAGTGGACACCTTAACTAGACCTACCTGTCCAATACCCACACGGTTCCTGCTAAAGTGACCAAGGTACAAACCCAGGAACGCCGGCCCCGGCACCAGTTCAGGGTAGGCGAAAAGACCGATGGCACAGGCCAATCTAGCCATCAGCCAAAAATTCCTACCCGGCCCCGAGGCGACCAGCTAGTCTCGAACTGTATACCGGGCGGGCGGGGGGGAATCGGCGCCAACGAACGGACTGAGGAGGGCGGGCCGCGCGTCTTTGGAATCGGACGCTAAGGCCCGCCCTCCCCAGCCAGCCCGGCCAATCAGGGAGACCCAGACCTCCAGCCTCGCTCCGTTGAGCCGGGAGGGGGCAAAACGGGCGGCGCGCAATTGCGCGCCACCAGCATTATCAGAAGGGTGAGGCCAAGCAGGTGCACTCCTAGACAGCTCTCATGCATTCATCTTCCCTTGAAAATGAATGCCTGAACAAGGCTTTTGTCTAACCCATGCCCTGGTTGTTGTTTCTGCTGAATGGAACAGAAAAACACTATGGCACAAGAGAGTAAGCAAAGGGTTGTGACAGAAGAACACTTCATGAAATGTGGAATGAGCAAACTTGTCTCCTTTGGTCCCATGTCACATTTTGCTTCTTTTTTGAACTCATCTGTCTGTTTCCTGTAGATCAGTCACAGCATTTGTTTTCCCCCCTACAACATCAGACATCAGCTCAATCCTCCCATCATGCCAGATGGCACAGCATGGAGGATTCTGCCACACCACTGAGAGGGAGGGTCAGGAGAGGTTGCAGCAGAGCTGCTGCCTGAATTGGGGCAGATCTGCCCATCCTTATCAGCTTGCACCCCCTTCAAAAAAAAGTTGCACCCTATCACCGCTGTTGCTGCCTATTATCCTCCTCGCCTGCCCAGCTGTTTAGAAGCAGTCGGCTGGGCAAGGAGATGGAGGCAGGGAGGACCAGAGTGCAACAATCCAGTCCACAGGCCTCTCGTGCCTCTTACCTTGAGGTCCTCCATCCATCACTGTCTCCTGCTGCTTCCACCAGCTCTGTTGAAACAAAGAACAGCATGTTGTGCTTACCCTCTTCCTGGTGGCGAATACGCGAGAGGCAGCTGCGACGGATGAAGGGTCCCACGGTAAGAGGAAGGAGGGGAGGCTCTGCCTTCTTTTCCTTCTTGCCTGCCTGGCCTTCTTGCTGGGCAGGGAAGGAGAAGAAAGTGGAGAGCTCCTGTGGAAGGGAGCAATCAGAACAGAATCACCCAGCTCCTTCTTACCGCAGACCTGTCTTTGTGATTTCTCACAGTAGCCGCTCGGGAGGTAGAGGTGCTGCCCTGATCCTCCTCTCGCCTGCCCTCAGCAAGTGGGAAGAGGATTAGCACACCAATCAAAGGATCAGAGCACTGATTGGAAAGGCTTACGGCTCCGCGGTAGAGCACCTGCTTTGAACTCAGAAGGTCCCAGGTTCAATCCTCAACAACATCTCCAGATATGGCAGAGAAAACATCCCTGCTTGGGACTGTGGAATACCAACCTAGATGGACCAATGGTCTGACTCGATATAAGGCAGCTTCCTATGAAGCAGCTGGGTGGGTGGCAAACCCAAGTTGGGGTGGCAGTGTGCTGATGTGTGTGGTTCAGGGCACCCCTCATCAATGTGTCGCTCCCTGCCAGCCCACTGCGTCAGCAGCAGCATGGCTGGGTTGGCCCTGGGGACAGTGCAGGTGAGCAACCATCATCTCTGCATGATTGCTCACCCTCTCTGTCAATCAATAATACAAGCCACTGATGGTTGTCTCCTGTAGGAGTACAAGGAGGCAGAAGGAGCTACTTCTCTAACAGCGCAATCCTATCCAACTTACACCACCGGTGTAACCAGCGGGGGAGGACAGGGTGGGAGGCTTTGGAGGGGAGGGGAGATTTAAATCCCCTTTGAATTCCCCTTTGGAGGGGATCTGAATCCCCTTTCCGTTCTGGGGTCTCCCGTTCTCACTGCACCGCTGGTTACACCGGTGGTGTAAGTTGGATAGGATTGCGCTGTAGGAAGCAGTACTACCACTGCTCACCTGTAACCTTCCTCTCAGTGGCACAGCAGTGAGTCTGAGTGTGTGTGAGTGAGGGGAGGAAACCGATGCATAGTTAAAGGCATCTATTTCCATTAACACACTCAGAGATATCACCCCAATTAAAAGCAGCTTCTGTGAGACAACCTTTAGTCACTCAAAGCAAAGCAACCATTATTCATAACATTCTAAATATCTCTTTTATAACTGGCGAATTGTAATGGCTTGGTGTTCCACGTTCACCTTTTCCTATAGTCTGCTTAATTGGATGAAGAAGAAAGTGCCCGCCAATCCTAATGTGGAAAAATAAAAGGTCAGTTCAGTAAAGAAGGGTATTAAATTACCAAATCTATTAGACTCTAAACTCTTTGGTCAAAACTATTTAACAGTTGTAGAGAATTGTACAGTCTTAGCCGATGCTTGTAATAAAAATGGAAGTACATCCAGGGAAAATTACCAATGCTATCTTCACACAGCAAATATTTGACACAGGACAAGTACAGGACTTCTTTTGTAATGTGTGTGTCTGTGCTAGTTCACTAAAACTTGCTTCAGAATTACTGCAGTCCAATTAACAGAAGAGGAACAGTTCTGCAGTGCTTTGAGAAGAGCAGCATTACAGAATTATCTCTACCTGATAATGCAATATATCCACTGTCGGTTATTAAACAACATCCTACTGTTACTAAAGCACTGAGCTTTAGTAACCCTAAACCTCATTGGGGGCAAGTGCATGTTCCAACCTTGGGAAAAGGTCAATGGGAATCTCCCTGTCCCACCTACATTACCAGAGTGGTCTGCTTATATTTAGTTACCAGCGAAGACCTAACAATTTGATGAAATTGTGTGTGTGTGTGTGCAGCAGCGTCACTAGGACGCGCGTCACCCTAGTGATGATCGCGGCGTGGGGGGGACGACCCGGCTCCCCCCCCCGCGTCGCCCTCCGTGTAAAATCACACTTTCACAGATCAGTAGAGTTGTGTTTGTCATCCTGTCTAGATCTGTCTAACATCAAATGAACAGTTTGTAGCTTCGTGCGTGGACTCTTTCAGAAGGCCCTGGAGCGCTGACGGGGTCGGACGCTCCGAGGCTGGCTCCCGGGCCGAGGAGACCCACCTCCCGGGCCGAGGAGACCCACCTCCCTCGCCTCGCGCCAGTGATGCCAGTGTGTGTGTGTGTGTGTGTGTGTGTGTGTGTGTGTGTGTGTGTGTGTGTGTGTTGTGTGTGTGTGTGCATGCGTGCGTGCGTGGACTCCTATTCCCTTCCCCTCTACAATCAGCTTCCTTCCCTCATCCCTATTCAATTTGTCTCCCCTTTCTTCCCACACTTATTCAGTCCTTTGTCTGGTGTGCCTTTTGGGGGGGGGTGTAAGGGTAATACAATAGGTTCTAGTCTTTCATAGAACCCTTCATTCTGGTGGTTTCCTTCACAGTCCGGCCTCTCTTTGGCATTCGCCTCCCACGCTTCGACTGGCAGCTCCAGCTTTCTCTCTCTCACAGAGACTCTGCAGCTTGTCAGCGGTGTGTCGACAGCTCTCCGACAGCACACGGATACTTCCGGGAGTCAAGAACTACCATCCTCAGATCTTCAGGCATATGAGGTGGCCACTCTGCCAACTGAGCCAGACCTCCTGCCTCCAGAGATGCAGTACCTGGAGTGGTTTCCTTTTCTTGATCATGAAAGATGTTTCATTTGTGAGCCTGAGGGCAGGACTCTGTTGCCTATAATAAATAGAATCATGTTCTTTTATATGTGTATAAGAAATAATAAATGTAATGGCAGAGCGTGATACAGTATAGAGGTGTTGTGGGTATATTTAACATTCCCACAGTGTCTGATGCAGGCGTGGTCCAGGCCCAGCCTTCTAAATCTCAGGCATGGAACTGCATCAGGCACCCAGTTCAGTCACACGCTGTCCAGGTTTTGGTTCAACTGTTACAGAAATACATTAAGTATATGAAACACTGTGGGGAGAGAGGGGTACAGTGCTACATCTCAAAACTGAAAGCTTCAGAGCCTCATAAATCATATTGTTAAAGCCTAATGTCACCATTTGAAAAAAGCTTTCTCTCCCCCCCTCCCCCCCTGACAAAAGTGGCTCCAGAGTCTGTTTGCTTTCTTCAAACTGTTCATTTGACATTAGACAGATCTAGACAGGATGACAAACACAACTCTACTGATCTGTGAAAGTGTGATTTTAGGGGTACATTACCTACAGCGTATGTCAGGTTCACACTCAAATCTTATGGGCACTCTCCCTGAGACATTTTGCTAGCTTTAAGCGAGATTTATTTTTACTGTTTCTGATGTTCCTATGGGTTTTTCACCTGCTTGCAAATTCACCTTGAAATATTTGCTTTTTAGTGATACCTTGATTTAACAGACCTCGTTTTAACGGTCCTCGATTTAACAGGCTTTGGAAAACAAGAGATGTTTTCTCCTTCATTATGTATGTTTTGCTCATGTACCTTGCCATTGACTCCAATGCACTCAGATTTTCAGATTTGCAAGCGTTTATGGATACCCCTTTTTCCCATTCGTAAATCGCGAGTTCACTGTAGCAACGGTGTGTATGAAATTGGAAAGGGGCCAAAATGGTTTCAAGACACTGTGGCCTTTCAGGTGAACTTTGAAATTCCAGAACTGCAGACAGATGTGCAGCATCAATGTGTGGCAGCATGGAATCCCCTTCTCTCCTTTGCAAACCTGTGTGTGGTGCATTGTGTTTGCTTTCCCTGTTGGGATGGTGTGGTAGAGGTTCCAGTGTGTGGAGACCTCTTGGGGGAGAATGCCTGAAATAGGGATTCTGAGAAGACAAGAGTTAATAAAACACCTTGCCATACAGGTTGTGAGGGACACGAGGTTGTTCATGGAAAGTGCTCCCTTTGTGTGCCAAGTGCCCTTTCACCATGGTTCCCATCACCAAAGTTCCCCTTTGAGAGACCAGACAGGTATGGCTCCATGCTGTGCATCTTATCATCTGATTCTCCCTGGCAGGGGCTTATATATTGAGGCTGGTGTGCTGTGATTGGCTGCCAAATGTAGTCTGTATCCTATGCTCCATCATGGGGGAGTGAGTGGGGTGACAAGTGTTGCAATTTTCTGCTGTTTTTCCTTATCAGGTTACTCCTACCTCTGCCAGCTCTGTCTTTGGTATAGAGGGTTTTTTTTTGGCATCAGGGGTTAGGATCTGGTGTATGTTGACTCTTTGTCTCTCCCATGTCCCTCCCAGGTCATGCCCCCATCTCCTCCCCATTGTGGCCTCTTCACCAACAGAGTGGCTCTAGAGTCTGAGTAACATTCAAGTGATGCCAGCGCAGCATTTTTCTGAAGTTGCACCAGCATCCATGGCACATGTGTCAGTGGAAGGACTTCTATGCCAGCACATCTCAAGGATGGGATTGGGCCTTTAGTCTGTGAATGCCCCAGGGTATCCTAAATACTGGTCTGGATTGCGGAACAGCAAACACAACAGCCTTGTAGCATGTGCTCTATCAGGAGCTAGGGCACCTTGCTCAAAAACAGCTCTGTCAGGACTCGAAGCCACAGCCTTTGAGTGGCACTCAGGTTTTCAATGGCCAACATGCTTTCCAGTGCACCACAGAGCCATGCATCTTGAATGGTCACAAGGAAAGCCAATGGTTAATTTGCAAACATAGAGCATTCATATGGGCTCTCACAAAAATAAGCACACAAAAATAGCCACCTCCTAATAATTAAAAAAAGAAAACCGGGGGCGGGGGGGGCATGTCAAGGGCATAAAAAGTGTTAAGCAGAGCCTAGGGATGCTTACTCATTAGTGGTATCTTATGTTTTCACAGCTTTAGTTGAACATCTATAAATAGCGTTTGAGGAACATTTTAACATAATGGGATTCATGTTTATTGTGGGGAATGACATTTTCTCCCTCAGGACTTCAATTAAAATATTTAGGGGGAGGGAATAAAGATGTATCTCTGGAAGATCCTGTGAAAAGTACAATATTCAAACTAATTCTGAGTCCCTGACAGAGGTCTTTAAACACACACACACACACACACACACACACACACACACACACACACCTCTAGAGAGAGGCAGGCTGTAGGAGGACAAGGCACCAGTGATAATTATCACAGTGCATGGTGACAGAATGACAAAATGATATTAGGAAAGCATCAAGAACAGTGTGATTTCTAAAATAGCCAGGGATTCCCCAGGGGTGCCCCCTCTATTTTCTAATAAATAAATAAATAAATAAATAAATAAAATGAATGGCTGACTGAAGCAAGCAGATGACATGTTTCCATTACTAACTAGGGTCATGCCATGAACAGCCTTGAACTGTGCAAAGAATAGTTTCTCCATTTGATTAAAATGCATCACTGCAAAGCAATGGGAGTTGTTCTTTTTCTTTTTTCCAGTCCGTTTAAACAAACTCAGGAGGAGGGAAGCGCTGAAGACGCTGGAAAAAAGGTAATGTGGCACCGCTCCCCACCCCCGTCCCGGTTTTCATATAACACTGAACAGAACCCCAGTGGATAAAAAGGTCTGACTTTCATTTACTTTACAAAAAAGAGCTTTTCTGGCCTTCTTTTGTGAAAAATTTCAAATCACAATATGAAAATGAATTGTTCTGGCAATGTTTGATTCAATACTTAGCCTGGCCAAATCCACGAGACATTCCTGAGACATTCCCTTTTTCACTTCGGAGTGAATGCTCTAGTCTCTCCCATTTGCAAACGGTTCGTTTGGTTGATAAATAAACCTACCCAGCCTAGTCTTTGTTAACCCAGCATTGTGTTGCCACAAAAATGGTTTCCAATGTTTTGGGCCTGTCTTGCCACCAGAATAATGCCAGAAACCCCAGCAGGCCACATGGACAGAGCTCATGCCCCTCCCTCACAGCTCGGCAGTGGCATGCAGGCCCCCGTAGTAGTGCTCTGCCTTGTGGACTTGGAGGCCGGGTTATCTGAGCCAGCGTCGGCACCCAGCAATTGTCCTGCACGGAGGCCAGCCTGTTCAGCGACGTTAAATTGCAGGTGTTCTGGCGACTGGCTCAGGTGAGCACCAGGTGGACATTGGTCATGCTTCAGGCCTAGTGATGCCAGCCATCAAGGCATCACTGAGGCAGTTGTGTAGCTGCAGGCCTCCATGTTTAAGTGGAAACTCCCCCCCCCCTCTTGGTTCTCAAACTCTGTCTTTTCCTCTGTCTCTTGTTTCAAGGTGAAAAGCAACTACCATAGTTAGAAGGAATGTGGCTTGATAAGAGACGAGCTAGGCATACATTACAGCTGTAACATCTCCAAGAGGCCCTTCTCTCCAGCCCCTCACTAAGAGCTTGTGGTTACGTATCCACCTTGATGCATATGCAAATATTAAGTATAAAAAGCCACACCCTGTCTTGTTTGTTCTTTGTGTGGATCTGTGCACGTTAAATACAGTCCTTATCTCTCCCTACGTTTAGTTATTTTCGGGCGATAACTCTCCGCCCCTTGACAAAGCTGACGACAACAGTTGCTTATTCCTTTTTCTTTCCTATTCCACTAGAGACCTGTGTTATATGTTTATGCCCCCTTGTTGCCTTCTCCCCCTAGCTCATCCAATGCATCCAAAGGCCCTTGGACTGCCCTCCTGCCCCTCTGTGACTCTTGGGCAGTTCAGCCAATAACTTCTAGAAAGCTTTCATCTGGAGTGGGCCCTTGGGAGCTCATCAGTGGTCTGGCAGCACTCAGTCCAACACTGAAGCTTTTAGTGCTTTCTTCTCAAGACCCCTTACAAAAGGCAACGTATTAAAAGCCGTGATATTATGAAGATGGTTTTATTTTTGCTTTCTTTTGTGATGTCTTGTTTGCAACTGGCCTTTCAAATGACTGTTGTAATGCAGCACCACTTTTTAGCTTCTTGCAGAGAAAGATGTCACCCATAAAATGTGGAAATGACTTCAGACAGATACATATCATTATAGAGGGAGAGTTTTACGATGCACTAAAAAGCTCCATAGAACTTTCATTCATTAGCTGAAGAGAGCAGGGAGGTCCTGGAGGGAAAAAAAGAAGTCCATTCAAAGACACAATCTATGAACAAATATAAAAAGATCATGCTGACAAGCTGGAGCTGAGCATTAATTTACAGCAGGGACAGGCAACTGGAAGCCTTTCCCTGTAATGCATCCAGCCCTCATTCCAATTTGACAGAATGGACTTTTGCGCTCTGATTCTCGATGGGAACTTTGTGAGTGCTGCTTCATTTGAGCGTTTTGAGAAAATGGTAGACGGAGACCAGAAATAGGAGCCATTGTTGACTGTTGATTAAATAAACCCGTTTCCAAAAGGTCCCTGAATAACATAACTGTTTTAAAATTGTCTGTGTACATAGCAGGCAATTACAGCAGCAAAGGATGCATTATTGTTTGCAGAGAACATACAAATGTTCTCAATCATATACACTTATCTTATTTGACAATGTTGCTGGTTAAAACACCACAAAAGAACTACCTAGTAGAACGGCAAGTTAGAATTGGCTGGAAATGTTTCTTTAAAAGCCCACCTGATTTCTTCTTTGTTGAATTTACAACCTGGGTCTAAAAATCTGCATTACAATGGGATGGGGGGGGTGAGAAGGGTGCGGACTGCACCGGGTGACACCCCAGGGAGGGGTGACACCAAAATGACTTTCTATTCTATTTGTTACCAGTGGAACAAAAACAGGGTTTTCCCAATCCCTGCAATGACTAATGCAGGGATCACATTTGCCAGGAGGCTTCTACATTGTGTGGTATGGTATAGGAGGATGTCCACGGGGGTGACACCATGAGATCTCGCCCTGGGTGTCACCAACTCTAGTGACGCCCCTGACAGTGATTATGCTGTGATACGTGGGACATGCCTTTGATAACTGGAACCCTGTCTCATCTTCCATATGTCTTCAACTCTCTCTCTCTCTCTCTCTCTCTCTCTCTCTCTCTCTCTCTCTCTCTCTCTCTCTCTCTTAGAACTAGAAGTCGAAAGCTCAGGTCACTATGCTTCAAGGTGGTTATTCTTTCAGAATTCTGGTTCTTCTGGGATAGGGAAGGAGGCAGTTGCTTTCTTCCTTGCTTCCCTGTGTGACTGCACCAGTTCTCTCTTGCTTATAGTGGTTCATGATTCCCTTTTCTTCTCCTGTGCAAAAATATTCAACTTTTTCTACTTCACGTCAGCAGCTACCAGAGAGAAGCATCCCTCAATCTTTCCGGATGTGCTTGAGGGAGAAGGGAGCTTTGCCCTTGCACCACCCACAAATGACACGAGACAAGGTCAGTTTGTTGGTATGAAATGGACTTGCCTTTTTATATTGATTACAGGTTCAATTCAATATAAATCCTGCAGCAGTTCTTGGCTGGAAACTGCTCCCCACTTTAGTGAGGGCACTTACTCTGAGGGAGACAGACACAACTGACACATCTCCCTTGGGCATTAGCACTCTGGCTCCAACCAGAGATCGCCTCTCGCCGACCCGTTTTTTCCCACCAACCCATGGAAAGGGGGGTCAAGGTAGCCAAACTACTCTGCTCATCCCAAGCCAGACTTTGCAATTTAAGCCCAAGGGGTCAACAGCTTGCATCCCTGAGCCCGACAGCTTCATGAAATTTCATTTCTTCTCTCTCTCTCTCTCTCTCTCTCTCTCTCTCTCTCTCTCTCTCTCTCTCTCTCAGAGTTCCCACAGTACCTGTTCCACAAGTGTACGCAAAGTGTGTCAGAAGGTGAACAAATTGGCGCACAAACTTAGAGGCATAGTGAAGAAAGATGGATGTGCCCAGTAAACATAATCAAGCAACGTGTGAAATGGCTTCAGCTGACAATGAGACAAGCACGTAAATCTGACTGTCACTGCAATTTGAACCCTCCAACTGAGCCTCCTATTCATAAACCATGATGTTGGGAGGCATTTGGGGGATGGGGCAAAACACAATTCTAGTGGCACTCCTCCCAGGGGCCACTAGCCCATGAGTGCCAGGGATCTCCCCACTGCAAATCAAACATTCTCAGTGAATGGGAGGTTTTGGAAGGGAAAGGGGATTTGAATACTCTTTAAATGCTCTTTACATCCCTCTTTAAATGCTCTTTACATCCCCCTTTAAAGGAGATTCAAATCCCCTTTCCATCCCAAAGTCTCCCATTCTCCCTCCACCACTGCTGCACTAGTGGAGGAACTGGGTAGGATTGCGCTGTTAATCTTCCAGTTTTGAACTGAAAGTTCTTCACTGAGAACTTTTGACTTGGCTGTAACAAATCCTTCCCTGGGCTGCAATCCAGAGAACCATGTGACTCACTCCAGCAGGGCCTTTTACATCTCTTTTAACAGCCGCCGTCTGCACTGCCTGGCAAACTATTGTTGTAAACTTTGGGGAGTTCAAAAAGCTGTTTCTGTCGGAGCAGAAATGAGCTGCTGTTCCATGAAGAAGGGGGGGAGGAGGAGTCCAGCGCCTTGCTGGGGATTCACAAGCCATTGGGTGCACTTCAAAAAGAGCCCTCTAGGGTGTTGGCACTGCAGGGAATCAGTCCTGGGACTGACTCTAAATCATAAAGCCAGAAGCAGCCGTTAGGATTTGCAGCTTTTAAACAAACCTTCTATCGCCAGTCGGCACCAATTTCAGTGTGTAAGCAAGCACGACACCCCAGATAATTAGCAAGCTGAGCTGAAGAAGAACTGTATTTAGCTCACTAGCTTTTAAACAGAGTTATTTTCATTTGTTTACTGAATGTCTCTTGCCACTGAAGGCTAATGAACTAGTAATGGATCTGTCAGAAATCTGTGAAGAGACAAAGACCTCTAAATGTTGCCGTTTTAGTCTATGAAAGCTGCTATTATAGATTCCAAACACCTGATATACATAAAGATGACAGGGAGTTAGTATTCAGTGGGGGTAGAGAGGCAGCCCTGTAATTTATACACTCAGGGAGTGGAAAAAACGCAACTGGCAGGAGGTTGAGAAAGACGGTAATGTGTTCTTCCTGCATATCATTCACTGTCCTCTTCCATGTGCTGGTTTTTCCACCCTGCATTTGTTATACTGTTTTGTACAATCTGGATGATTTTTCTCCACAGTGGTTTGGATTAAGGCAGCGCAAACATGTGTGAGTTGCAATGGTGTAGCAGAGAAGTGAATGCACAACTGACCTGCGCATAAATGGCCAAACTACATGTTTCGACAAGAGTGCAGTTGGTGTTTGCATGCATTCTCTTACTAAAGAGCAGTTAGGGAAATCTAATCAGGACTGAGAATGCAGTGTAGAGGGAGAGGCTATCTATTGCAATGATTATAACAACACCTCCAACCAACAGGTGGTGCTGTTTCACATTCTTAATACTTAGCTAAGATCCTGTATCTTATCTTGATCTTGGAGACGTCCCTGGGCAATTCACAGCGCAATCCTGAGCAATTAAAGACTGATGGAGCAAGTGCTCCGCCGGTCTAGGGTGTTATGAAAGTGCCATAAAGCACTTTCACGGCACCCGCCATTCAGGCTGGCCGGTGCATCCTACACAGGATTGGGCTGTTAGAGATGTGCTGGAGGCCTGTGCTGAGGAGCAACTTGCAAACCGTTAATAAAATTCACTTCTCCAAGCAAGTACTATGCTACAAAGCTTTATCCCACCATGGTCCAGATTCAGCCTTCAATGCCTGCCATTTTTTTTCATTGGAAATAAGCTCCCATTGGCAGCAAAGGAAGCTTTTTCCTGGAGTTGATCGCCATGGGGGTCACAGTCCTGAGATCAGGACCAGGGCCATTGTAGGGGCAAATGGTTAAATCCACTCTCCTTCCATGCTGCAGACCTGAGCTAGATTGGAAACCCTGTGGCTGCTATTGAATATCAAACCTCATAAGGTAAAGGTAAAGGTATCCCCTGACAAGTCCAGTCGTGTCCGACTCTAGGGTGTGGTGCTCATCTCCATTTCAAAGCCGAAGAGCCAGCGTTGTCCGAAGACCGTGGACATGTGGCCGGCATGACTCTCCTTGCCGCAGCGCGTAGCATGCAGCTGGAACACGGAGCGCTGTTTACCTTCCCGCAAGCGGTACCTATTTATCTACTCGCATTGACATGCTTTGAAACTGCTAGGTTGGGGTTAACCCTAACCCTAACCTCATACACACATATAAATATTGTAGAGTTAAGATGCTTGTCTGTAGCT
Organism: Plestiodon gilberti rubricaudatus; assembly: GCA_026170595.1. Classification (NCBI taxonomy): domain Eukaryota; kingdom Metazoa; phylum Chordata; class Lepidosauria; order Squamata; family Scincidae; genus Plestiodon; species Plestiodon gilberti. Next base: position 163,421,863 of record JANXHW010000001.1, read on the forward strand.
CTTTGGAATTCTTAGGCTGTTCTAGAGGTAAAGCATGTTTCTCCCACCCACCAAGCATCAAGCTGAAAAAAACTGGGCTGCCAGCTGAACACAGATAGCTGTAGGAAGCATCCAGGCAATCAAATAGCAATTTGGGTGAGAGAGGTCGATACTAAGGTATCAAAAAGGACATGCCCCCAGGTAAGCTCCTGATTAGCTGCTAAAGCAGGGTTGCCACCTTTATTTTCATCACAGCTTCTGTGTCTTTAACAGCTGCGTGTTAAGCAGAAACAGCTGTGTGTGTGCATTGCAACACTGCATGCCAGGAAAAGCTGCAGCTGTTAAGTTCTGCCTGTTACGCAACTGCTAAAGGTATACAGTATGTGCCAAGGCATCAAGACAAGTGGCAGACCCTCCCGATCGGTGTTAGCTTGTGGCCAGGAGGCAGCAGGTCTTTTTCTGACTACTGACCATTACATTACTGACGATGGTATCCATCCATTCATGCAGCCACATTGGATTCCCTTATTTACTGGTCCATGGTCCACGATGAGTGCCTCTGGTGCTTATGAAATTTTTGATATCAAATGCAGCTTAGTAGAGACATATATTTACAGTCAGTTCTCTTTATATTATCTGTGAGGGGCAGAATTGCCACCTATCTCTCTATATCCGTGGTCTGTTCTCATTATCTGCGATCTCGTTGGGGCCATTGTTCCCATGGGGGGGGGGTTACTTAGTTTTATTCCTGCAGGTTTCCACATTGCTCTGGGAGCAAAATTCCCTTCCTTGCTGCATTTACTGTAAAAGGTAATCTCTCTCTTCTGGAGTCACTATGTGTGTGTGTTTTCTGTTGAATGCCATTTACAACACAATGGGAACTGTTTGTGCTCTCTTTGGGCTTCCAGGATACTGCACAATACCTTTTATACTTGCATAATGTCGTTAGGAAGGAATAATAATTAATTTGCTAGAGTTAGGAATTGTTCCATAACAACGAGCCAATGTGGTATACTGGATGGTGCCCCCATTATCACCCTTCAAGGTAAGATTCAGGTTCACAAAGTTCATATAGTGTATGGCAAAGAGGGTCCCCTAGAACCTAACCCCACTTTTCCCATAGGCTCAATGATTCAGTATCTGCTAATTTGGTATCCACTAGGTTTTCCAGGAACCTAACCTTAGCACATAATGATAACTGACTGTATAGTGACTTTATTTGTTGTCACAAATTTTGCCACAAAGAGAGTGACATATATAGTCCCCTGTCTACCCACTCTTATACCCTGTAAGGTAGTAAGGTAAGGTAGGTTGAGAGATATTGAATGGTCATAGTAAGCTTCAAGTCTGAGTGGCACACAAAAGTCTCTCCAGTTTAGATTTAAGTCCTGCAACTCAAGTGTGTTCAAACATCCAAACAATGTCTTGTCATTCTGTATGCACAGCAGCCTCACATAGGACCAAAATGAAGTCTGGTCATGGGGCTAAGATACATGGGGCTAAGATATCATTCATTATTTAATCATTCATTAAAGGTGGGGACAAGCCATGCATGATTTTTTTTTCCTCCTGGGGCTTGTATGTCTGGCCAAGTCATTGGTTCCACAAGGTGACTATTGTCAGAAAGAAATGACTATGTCTTAGATTGCATCTCAAATACACACATATATTCACTTTCAAATGCTGACTGTTTTGACTTGACTTGACTATTATGGATGTTGTTCCATAATAGCCATTGCTGTAGCTCTTATGTGATATAAAAAATAGCTACACGTGCCAGTGATGTCGCTAGCGTGCCCTGGGGAGGCAGGCAATGATGCATGTTGCGTCATCGCCCCTGCCCCCTGCACTCCCAGAAGGCTTCATTTGAAGCCTTCTAGGACATGGGGCGGGTGGGAGGGTCCAGAAAAAGCACCGAAAATGGCACGAAAATGCTCCGTGGCTGCAAAAGCAGCAGCAGAGCAAAAAACTGCCACTGCAGCTCCTCCTTGCAAGGAGACCCACAGCTGTCACAAGGAGAGCACAGCATCCCCCCCCCCACCCCAGCCTGGTTACGCTACTGACAAGTGCTTTTAAAATATACTGCTTTTATTGCTATTTAATTTCAAGAAGGCTTTGAGAACCTTGCTTCATGACTTAAATCTATTTGTTTCTCCCCTCACACCCCACACCTCACCCCACACCCCTGACTCATATTCGTGCCTCTTGCAATCTGGAGTGACACCACTGGGCTCAGAATAGTTGGAGAATAGGTCAGTTTTCTCTGATGGAACTCAGGTGTTGAATTTGTATTGCTACATTTTGCCTATATGATATTTGCAAGAAAAAGATTGGCAAGACAGGACAAAAAAAATCTATATATCAGCGTAGCTATGATATATATTTTCTTTTCAGCAAGATAGATGGCGGGTTTGTTTTGGCATGGATTCTTGCAGTATGGCCTTTTGACAATGCATACCATAAATTGCAGATGTTGTAGATGTTTTAAGAAAAATGCTATGCTGCGGGTTTCTTTTTTTTTTTTAAGTTGTTGCTTCTAATTGATCACCTGAAGAGCACCACTTTGAAAAGCAGCAAGCGATGGGATCAATGACAAACTAGTTTTATGTAGCTCTTGCCAAGCTGTATAGATAGCTGGTTGTCAGAATGATAACCCTGGAGGCTGAGACATAGCATTCCGGAGTCACCCTGGCTATACTAGGACTTCTTTGTGTGTGGATTATCCGTTTCTCCTCTGTGTAATTGATGAATGTAGAAAGTCTACTAGTCACAGGAATGTGGGATGTCCACAAATTATCTCAGCATAGTGTTGGCAAAGAGAAGATAGGATGAGCACAACATCTGCTCCAGTGCTCAGAACCACAGTGTTGCTGCTTGTCCAAGGCTGTCATGAGCAGAGGTTAAAAATGGTTTCCTTTTCTGTTGGTGTGAAGTTGGTTCGAATTCAAACTTCAAGTTTCGCTCCGAAGCCCAAAAGCTCAAAAAAGTGTGAGAAGGGAAGTTTGGTTTGCAATTTCCTCCCAAATGGACAGCTAAAAGCAGGAGGAGATAAGTATCCCCAAAGTGTACAGAGAAGGGCAAGCTCCTAGCCATTCAGTGTGGCAGGCCCAGCCCAGCTGAATCAATCACCTCAGGCAGCAGATTGGTGGGGGGTACATAAGAACATAAGAAGAGCCCTGCTGGATCAGGCCAAAGGCCCATCTAGTCCAGCTTCCTGTATCTCACAGTGGCCCCACCAGATGCCTGATGGGGACACCAGATGGGGGTGTCCATCTCTGTCCACTGCTCCTCCTTCTCCTTCCACTCTCTGGATTGGAAAAGGAAGAGGGGTGCAGAGAGAAAGAGGGAATGTGGAGGGGAGTGCTGAGCTAGAAGAACATTGGAGAGTGGGAGGAGCAGAGGCTGGCACATCACTGCATAAGGAGGCAGTATTTGCCATGCTGCCTTAGGCGTCAGAAAGTCTGGGAGAGCACATGGGACAGTTGAATCTCATTCCTGAACTATTTGAGAAAAAGATTGCAACCAAAGCGTTCTTTCACTAGAAGAGCTTAGTTGTCTCTACTGCAATCCTGCCCTATGTTCTGGTGGAGTGCCAGGTTACAGGAGGGCAAATTGGATTCAAATGTTGAGAACCTGGAAGGCAGTATCCCTAATCTCTCAAGGCCTAGAGATGAGTATCTTGGGGTTCTGGGCCAGGAACCATGAGAGCACCGCAGGCAATGTCAGAAATGCAATGTCCTCTCTTTTATCATGTTAGTGCTCATACTGTAGGGGTGATATCATGATTAATAATGTTCTTTCGATTATGTTCTTAAATAGTTCTTTTGCAGATTAGTTGTATTAAAAAAAGCGAATGCACATGACATCCCATTTACAATGGCAGACTTACAGCGCAATCCAGCGCAACTTTAGGCCAACCGCGGTATCCTGAGCACGTTCCTGGGCCGTGCTGGCATGGCCCAGGAACACCTCGGGAGAAGGGCAGAGGAGTTGCTCCGGTAGGGGCGGGACCGTAAGTTTCGCACTGTCCTAGTCCCGTTTACCAAGCCGGCAGGAAGCAGCCCTGCCCTCTCACCGTTGGAGCCATTCCGTGCAGAGAAAGCAGCAGGCAAGAGACTCCCTGCCTGCTGCTTTCTCCGCACGGGAATGGCTCCGACAGTGAGGGGGCGGGGCCGCCTCCTGCCGGCTTGGTAAATGGGACTAGGACGGTGCGAAACTTATGGTCCCACCCCTACCGGAGCAACGCCTCTGGAGAAGGGGACATTCATTTCCTTCCCTGAGTGTAGGGCTGCCCGGGGCTTATGGGCCTCCTTGGATGTACACCTGCTATGAAGCTGGCATGCATCCCAGGTGGCGGGATAAGGCCGAACCTGACTGGGAAAGGGTCTAGGTCTAGGATATCAGTGAAGCGTGCTGCCGATATCGCCACCCTCTCCCAGCACAATTTGGCCAATGGCCCCCCTCCCTCGCCGCCCGCCCTCGCCTTGCCCCTGCACCGACTGGTGCAGGACTTGACCTCCACCAGTGGGTGCTGGGTCCAGAGGGCAGCGGAGTACGGGCTGCTGGCCTCTGTGCTGGCGGTCCTTACTCCAGAGCAATCACAAACGTGCTTTACGGCACATTTGCGACTCTTTAGAGCAGCGTAGCACGTGCTCTGCCTCTCTAGAGTTACACAGGATCGAGCTTCCCTTTGTCTAAAACAATTCAGACCCGGTCACATAATTTTGGTTCATTCCATGAAGTTTTGGGTTTTAAGGAACACTGATAGGTCAAGAAATGAACAGATGCTCTTAATGCTTCCTTGGGCACATTTCCGTACAGAAATTGTTCTGAAAACTCTCCCATTTTCAAAGAGCCTACCTGATCCCAGGACACCTAAACTCTTCACCCAACCTTTTCCATATGATCAAAAGCAAGGCTTTCCTTCCACTATGACAGCAGCATGCTTTGTAGCTGATAGAGATATATGAGCTCAAGAAGCCTTATTGCACTAGAAAATTATCTGTCTCAGCCTGCAAGCTGCATCTGCTTTCCAGCTCTGGAGAACTGCTGTTGTTTCAGCAAATCTATGACAAGGACAAAGATGGACAGAGACAATTAACTGAGTTTCTCATGGGCTTTATGTAATGTACAAGCCAATGATTTGAAACCAAGCCCCCAAAAGCTCCAAATATATAGCAGGCTAAGTGGGTTGATTTGATTTCTTACCTACAGTAAGGCATTAAGCAGCTCAAGTCAGTGTTGCCTGCAGCGTAATGTTAGCTGTATTCAATGATTGCTTGAGTCAGGAGGGTTTCTTAATGTCAGCTAGTTTTAAGAGCACTGTGTTCCTGGAAAAAAAAAATCCACAGGCACATTAGGAAGCCAAGCTTGCTTGGTGGTGTGCTGTGTTTGTGTCGGTTATCTGATCTGTTGTCTTTCAGCTCATTATTGTTGAAAGATGCAGTCACTGAGGAAGGCTGTTCTCAGGTCACAGGTTGAAGAAGGCTGTTTTCAGGCGACGCGCTACCACCTGTAGTCCAGGCCTGCCCTTTTTGTGACTCTCAGAGCTGACTCCAGTTTACCAGCCATATATTGTGGTTTCCTTCCCACGCTTTGTTTGGAAGTACCATACCAGGCAGCCAGTTATACTCTGTATCTAGCAAGTGGACTGAGTTTGGCTGGGAAAGTCACAAGCTATGCAGCCCAACTGTAGATAGTGATGTTGGAATCAGCATAATTGAAATTGTTTCCATTGTGTTTATTTTAATTTATTGTCAGACTCCTCTCTCTCTCTTTCTCTCTCTCTCTCTCTCCCTCTGTTACACACACACACACACACACACACACACACACACACACACACACACACACACACACACACACTCTGTCATTCCCAGAAAGTTGGGTTGAGTAACAGTATTAAAAAGCAAATATGAAACATCCAATTAAAAGCATTTTATTATTACTTTATTCTTATTATAATTATTATTAATTTATTATTCTTTTATAATAATAATAAGATATTACTGATATCATTACTGGATATTATTATTATGGATGGATATTTATTAATTTATTATTATTATTTTATAATAATAGGATATTACTGATATCATTACTGGATATTATTATTATGGATGGATATTATGGATGGATATTATTACTAACAGCCATACCCCACCATAATAGTCCTCCATAAGCATAGTTAGGTCTTGCAAATTCAAAATGTTTCCAAAAGATGCTTAGGCTATTGTGAGCTTCAAAGAGCAGGGACTTCCATAGCAGCAATTCAGACCCTCTCTCTGCATGCTGCATGCAAGTGATATTATTAAGAAGGCACTCTCGGTCAATAATCGAGATCACAGTGGTCTTATAGTACAATCATATAGCGTTTTATAAAATCAAGATGATCAGCTTGAGCTGTGACTCAGACAAATGTCAGTGCATAACCTGGAACACGGATACTGTATGTTCTCTGTGTCTTGTTCGTACTGGAGCTGAGCTCCACTGTTCTGCCAATGGATGGTACCTCTGCGCTACGAATACAGAAGGCCTCCTTCAAAAAAATGTCACTGGCATCATCAAACCTCTTTTGACTTCTTCAGATGTTTTGTTTATGAAGGAAACCCTCCCCCCACACACACACACACATCCATGTGCTGTGCTTTAGGTGAAATATTGGTGAACAGCCATTACAAGAAGCCCCAAACAGAGCAGAGTACAGGTGGGCCCCCATATCCGCTGGGGATATGTTCCAGGCCCCTCCGTGGATACTTGAAACCATGGATAAGAGCGAACACGCCCTCCATGGTTTCCTGAGGGCCCCCCCACCCTGCCTCCCCTGCAGGCAGGCATGCTTGCCCCCCCCCCCAGCTCTTATTTTTCTTTCAGCAAGCTTTGTTTCTTCCTTAAAACAAACAGAGAAGCAGCCTTTATTGCTGGCAAGTAGAATGAGACTAAGTCCTAGAGAGGCTCTGCAAGGTTTCTGTTAACCTTGCAGAGTCTCTCTAGAACTTAGTCTTGTTCTACTTGCCTGCAATAAGCAGCCAGAGGCTGCTTCTCCTGTTTCTTTAAGGAAGAAATGAAGTTTACTGGGAAAAGAGTAAAAGCCTGGGGGGTCCCCACAATCCGTGGATAACTGAAACCGTGGATAGCGAATCCGTGGATATGGGGGTCCACCTGTACATAAGAACATGAGAAGAGCCCTGCTGGATCAGGCCAAAGGCCCATCTAGTCCAGCTTCCTGTATCACACAGTGGCCCCAACAGACGCCTCAGGGAGCACAAGACAACAAGATAACTTGTTTCCTGCTGCCACTCCCCTGCACCTGGCACAGAGAAAACCTACTTCTAAAACCAGGAGGTTGCTTATGGCTTGTAACCCGTGATGGTCTTTTCCTCCATGAATCTGTCCAAACCCCTTTTAAAGGCATCTAGGCCAGGTGCCATCACCACATCCTGTGGCAAGGAGTCCCACAGATAAATTACACACTGGATTACAGAGTACATCATCTTAAAGCTATGATGAGTCATGGTCACCAGAACCATTATGGCTGCTTCTCAGTCAGAACAGGATCCCAAAGCAGGACACAGCACTGCCCATGAAAGTGGAATATGACCTGCTATTTAAAAAAAATATTTTTGAACATTCTCATTTCTGCCCAACACCTCACTAGCATGCTCCATTCTTGCAGCAGCATAATTTCGGAGTAATTAAATTGGCCAGGATGTACTGAGCCACATCTGGATGCATGTTGGAAAAATTAAAAGGTTATTGAAAATGAACTAAGTTAACTCTGATTGACGTCACCACCTAAAAATGACTGTCAAATCGACCTTAGTCTAGGTCTAGGTGTGGATTTGAATGGGCCTCCAATAATAAACAGCTGGTGTTTATTTACTGAACATGTGTTCCAGCCTGTCCTTAAGTCCCCAAGTCCTCTCTCTCTTTATCTTTCTCTCCCCCCCCCTGAATTTTATACCCCTGTTCACTCTGTTTTATTTTCCTTCCTCTGTCCCAGAGCATTCCATCACAGAATTGGACTTCTGACCTTGAGTAACATGCACAGGTTGGTTCATTTCATGTCTTTTTTTCTTTTCCTTTCTTTTTCTTTTCTTTCTTTTTTTTTTTTTTGCATGCCCTTTAGAGATCTTTGCCTAGGGAACAGGACAGGGTTAGATAAAGCAACTTGTTTAGTCGGAACTCATTTCACGGAAGAAAGCACACAACGTAGGAAAGGTACAATCTGTACGAATTTGGCTGCCTTTTATACAGAACCTATTTAAAAACTGCACTGTAAATCATCATGTATGGTGACCTAACGTTTCTTTCACTGCACTCTGTATGTACACATAGCAAGAAAACAGGGCATGTGTGAGACACCGTTATCTACATGTGATCCATTTCATCTCCCGCCCCCCATTAACTGAACAACTTGTGACCCACCAAGCTGATAAAAACATGAATTGCAGCTTGTTAGGGACTTAACGTAACTCCAGGTTTTGCTGCCTGAATTCAAAGAACCCGATTCAGAGAAAATTGATTAAATCTGACTGACACAGTCATTAAACCCCTATTTTTAAATTTTAAACTTAGTAAATATGAACTGTGGATCACTAACATAATATTTAAAATTGGTTATGCTCAACTAAATTCTTCCATTGCACCCAATCCCAGAAAAAAAAAGAGTCAAGATGCAGGGCATGGGTTAAACTTGGGCCACAAGTTTATACTTTCAGTTACAGAGATCTACAATGTCATAAAACAAATTACAGCAGAGGCGAAACAAGGGTGGAGCGAAGGCAAGTAGTTCTGCAAGACTCTGTTACACTGGAGTCAGCGGCCCCTCCCCCTTGCTGTTGGAGCCATTCCAGCAGCAACAGGGGAGTGTCCTGCGTGTTGCCTTTGCTGCCAGAATGGCTCCAACAGCAAGGGGGAGGGGCCGCTGACTCCAGTGTAACGGAGTCTTGCAGAACTACTTGCCTTCGCTCCACCCTTGTTTTGCCTCTGAATTACAGCATGGGTGCAAAACAGTATCTGCAAGGCAAAGACTGCCTGCCTCCCCCTTCTTGGTCAAGCAGCGCAGGCTCAGGCAAAAACTGTTCTCTTCATAGTCAACTGTGTGGCTTTGAGGAAGTACAGTAGGTGTAGTCAACAGCAGTCACCTGGTTTCTCCCACCTCCTCAAAGCCACACAATGTTGTTGAGGGATGTTTGCATGAATCACCATCCCCTAAGGTGCCCTAAAACTCTGAGTGGGTAATGCAGGCAAACCTCCAAAGCCCTAAGAAGCTGTTCCTTGGAAACCATCCATCACAATAACAGTGCCTTCGGGAGCATATCCATGATAGTTGGTGGATCCACAAGCGTTTGTTCTCATCTGCAGTTATGACCAGGGAATACTAATTATAGCTCCCAGTGCTAAGGATTAGAATAAGACCTGCCAAATATTAGTATGAAGTAGGCAAAAAATCGTTTGTATCAAAAATGATGGGGAGTCAATAACTCTGGGGAGTAAACATTCCTACTCAGCCCCAAAGCGACTGGCTAATTCCCATACTGAAAATTCAGGAGGGAAGAGGGTGCTGAGCGAAATGGAGGGGGGGGAGAGCCAGCAGTTTCAATAGTTTGAGATCCTTGCCCCAAATGACCCTCAATACGATGGCCACTTCCACAACATACCCTGTCTCCATCCTGGGATCAGACACAACTCCCCCACTCTTCTTGAGGAGTACATCAATGATATTCTATAGATCCATAAGGAGCTGCATTCACCTGCCACAGAAAGGGGACAAGTCTCAGCTACAGCAAACCCCCCCCCCCAAAAAAAAGTCCCTGCAGTGGGCCGAAGCTCTCAGGGAGCAATCCCAGTTATTTCAGACATGCAAGCAAAACCAGAGGTACAGTAACTGCAGGTGTCTGCCTTAAAGTGGTACATACCTTCTTAAATTGGTAAAGAAAAGGGAAGAAGTGAGAATGGGACAACTCTCCATTTTGGATGCCTTCTCCTTCCTGGTTGCACCACCTGATCCACCTCTCCAGGTGCTCTGAAGACAGTGCCAGGAGAGATGGCTGGAGAGAGGAGAAAGAGGCTCACCCCATCCTGCACCTTTGCAGCTGTTGCTTGGAGGGGAGAAAAGGGTTTTTTTAATTAAAAAAAAGGAGATGTACACAACAGCTCTCATGCAGATAATTATACTGTACAGTATTTTTTTTAAAAAGGGAATTTGACAATGCAGGAAGAGTAAGCACAGAGAAAACGGAGGCAGCCGAGATCTGAGCAGAAAAGGAAGCAGCTTGTCTGCCTGACCACTGCACTGGCCATGTACAGCAGCTTCTGTGCAAAGTAATTGCAATTCAATGGGGAAGTTCCAGCCAACAGCATGGTCATTCTACTAGCAAAGCCCAGGAGAAAATTACACCATCAAAGAGCATCAAGGGGCATCAGAAGATCCTGATGATCGAAGAGGCCGTAGAAATAGACCAAAATTCATGATGATTGACTGGAGAAGAGGAGGAAACAAAAGGATATAATCTGTGGGGTAAGGGGATTGGAGCAAAACATATAAATGCACAACTGCGTCTAATGGATCTCAGAGGGGAATTCCTACTCATGGTTCACCAACCACAAGCAAGCAGCTCTAGTTTGGGGTCAGTGGCTTTCTGTGTAGATATTGGACTGTGACATTTTGAACATTGCCTTTTGGGGGAGTGGACATTGCGTGAAAAACAGAATGAAAAGTCTATAAATATGGGGGGAAATGACCGAAAGTACTTAAGAGAGTCCTGTGGCCCTCTGGGATAAGCTCATTTTGGACCACCCTTTTCTTCAAAGATGGTTCATGAGTAGAGGTGTTTGAAAATGGTGTTACTTTTATGAAAATTTGTTGAATTAAAATGCAAAATGTGGTGTTTTGTGTTTTTATTCACAGGTGCGAATTCCTAAGCATCAACATCAGGTTTAATTATCATTACACTGTAGTCTTCAATGCAAAAACAACAAATTATTCAATTATTTCTAACTGGAAAAGTGATCTGTTTCAACCAGATGCATTCCACAACCAGTAGAGAGTTGGTAATTTGGTTCCAATTCTGTTTGAAAATGTGGTGTTTTGTGTTTTTATTTGGTTTCAAAAGGTTGAAAGGTGGTGTTTTTTTTTTGTTTTTTTTTTAGGCAGTTATCAACAAAAACAAGCACCTCTATTCATGAGGGATTTCTTATCACCCTCCCCCTACAGCTGTGTGCTAGTGTGCCACACCTTTGACAAAAAGTGACTAGGCACTTCTTAATTGCTCAGGAGACCTGTGTCTCCATTAGCATCGGCCTCTGAGTTGTCATTGAAATTGGTGAGAGGAAGCCAGGGGTCAGAGGCACTTCTTCTGTGACTACAAATAGTCTTTATCTGAAGGTCTGGACATCCCCAGTATTTTGGCATTGTTTGAAGGCCTGAATAGGATGGCAGGGTGAGGTGTGTCGCCTCGTGCTTCTCACAAGCTGGGGAGGGGGGTTGCTCCAAATGAACCAAAGTTTGGCCTTTTCCTACAGGCTTATGGGCTTGGTGCTCCTTGGCACCAGCCCTGTTACCAACAACATGATGGTGCAATCCTAAGCAGGGCTGGCGCTGCGGCCTCAGCACCAGTCCAGGGTGTCGCAAACGTGCCGTAAAACATGTTTGCTTCACCTGCTGAGTAGGCGGCACTGGCACTGAGGCCTGAGCTGCCTACCGGCCAAAGAATGACGCCAGCGCTGTGGAGTGGATAAGTCCCGCTCCAAGTTGCTCTGGGGCTAGGGGAGGGGAGGGAGGGGGCACAACGGGGTGGTGAAGGGCAGAGCGGGGGGGTCAGGACTGGGAGGGGGGTGGAATATGCATCCTTGTCAGACGCCTCCCTCCCAGGTCTCAAGCCCCAACAAGGGACTTCTTGGGTCAGCGCCACTGAAATAGGTGACCTGAGTAGCCACATAGCGGAGGCTGGGGCATTACTCTGAGTAAGGGGGCAAACTTCCCTTACTCTGAGGCGACCCCAAGCCTGCTCCTCTCCATCACTGGTACAGCGTAGACCTGCTGCCCACGCTGCACTGGTGCTGGAGAGGATTGCGTTGCCCATCTGGCCTGGGTCATGCAACATCTTTCAATGCACTCAGGATTATGCATGTGTATAAAGACATGTGTTGGCCAACAACTGCTACAAACAAAGTTTGCAGATGCTTCTTGCTCTCCACGCATTATGATGAATAACCACCCTCAAAATGTAAAACAGGTGTACTTGTTTTCGTCAGACAAACGTACGTTTTATTTTATTTTTTTATTTTTATTTTTCACATTTTTATCCCACCCTTCCTCCAAGGAGCTCAGAGTGGTGTACATATTTCCTCCCCTCCTTTTTGTCCTCCAAACAACCCTGTAAGGTAGGTGGGGCTGAGAGATAGTGACTGGCCCAAGGTCACCCAGGAAGCTTCGTGGCTGAGCAGGGATTTGAACCTGGATCTTCCAGGTCTAAGTCTGACTCCCAAAACACCATCCTGGCTTTTCATTATGTTCTAGCGTTGTCAATGAAATGTGGCATTATCATCATGCCTTTTTAGGTGCTCTGTGCTTTTCTCTTCTGCGGTTATGGTTTATCAAAAGATGCCTTTCAATTTAATTAAGAAGAATTATTCCTCAGCACTGCAGACAGTGCCTGAGTTCATTACCATTTCCCTCTCTGAGCCCCCAACACAGCCACCTATCCAAGAAACTTAGTGCAATTGTACAGAACATCAGAAGACATTGCAATCATATTAGCAGACCTGTAATTATTCCAAACTCTTTCTGATAAAATGCTACTGCAGGACAATGAAAGCAAGTGCAAATTCCCAACAGATTTGATCAGGTTTTTCCCCCTTTTCTGTCTGTAATTATTTCTATCAGATAAGTTATTTGCTATGCAAGCTTACCTTCAAAAGCATGTTTGTTAAAAAGAGAAAAGGGGAAGAAATCCTTTGTAGGCCCTACACATGATTAAACAGCTTTGACAGAGCATAATGAATAATAATGACGAAGACCTGTCAAATGGAATTTTAAACGTTTTGGCCTGTGCATCAGAAGAACATCTGGTCTCAAAAATCTATCACATTTTTCACAAGAAGAAATAGATACGGGGTGGATTCAAAAGGGATTTCCAAATCTGTTCATTATAGAAATGACATTTTGCAAGCACCTGCTGTGTTAATTGTGGGTGTGCATGCATGCATACATGTGCATGCGCATGTCTAACACACACGTGTGCGCACACCAGTTTGGCCAGAACCTGCATGAACAACCATGATGTAAGGAGCTAATGGAACATGATGCATCATCTTGACCAGGGCTACCCCAAGACCCTTTGGTACCTTAGACAGCATGGTAAACATTCCCTCTGTTGCCCAGTGATGTTCCAGCCTCTGCTCCTTCTGCTTCCTGAATTGGAAAAGGAATTTCCAGAGCAGAAGAGGAAGTGTGGAAGAGAGGAGAGTGGTGGACTAGACCAGGGGTTCCCAACCATCAGAGGCCTGCCGTGTCATGGTACAATTGTCTGAAGTACCCCTGCTAATTAATTGCTCCATTTCTAAGACCAAAGAGCCAGCACTGTCCGAAGATGCTTCTGTGGTCATGTGGCTGGTGTGACTAACGGAACGCTGTTACCTTCCCACCACAGCGGTACCTATTTATCTACTTGCAGTTTCTTGCTTTCGAACTGCTAGGTTGGCAGGAACTGGGGCCGCAGATGGTAGCTCACTCCGTCACACGGCACTTGGGTCTCGAACCGCTGTCCTACCGACCTTCCAGTCTGCAGTTCAGCATTTTAACCACTAAGCCACCGTGGCCTCAGCCATCAGATATACTGTATTAGGTCAAATAGTTAGAGTCAGTATTTTGGATATTCATCTCCTCTAGCCATGGAGGTCATGGAGCTGCAAAACTATATAATGAAAGGCTGAAGCTGAGGAAACCAATTCCATTGTAAGTATCGATTTTCAGTTAATTCAAGATTCCTTGAAAAATACTGCCTTCATCGACAACTTTTTTTTTGTCAGGAAAACACAGAGTTTGAGCCCTGTAACGTTTGGCTTGTGTTTTTTTGGTCAGGTAAAAGTCACACAATTTTTTGATATTGCTATTTCTAACTGTTGTTTTCATTTATAAAATAGATAGGTAGCTGCCTTATACTGAGTCAGAGCTTTTCCCCATCTAGCTCAGGATTGTCAGCACTGACTGGCAGCTGCTCTTCAGGGTTTCAGAGAGGGGTCTTTCCCAGCCCTATCTGGAGATACAAGGGATTGGACCTGGGGACCTTCAGCATGCAAAGTTCTACCACCACCCACCCAATCCTATGCTTCCTCCCGCCCCCACTGATGCAGCCATGCCAAAAAGGGTTAAACTGCATCCTGTGGGGGACGGGGGAGTTCCAGAGGTCTCCTCTTGGTAAGGGAACACTTGTTCCCTTACCTTGGGGTAAGTCTCCAAGGTGCGGAGGGGTCTACTTGGACTTGGGGCTAGTGAAATTGGGTGTCTGGGAAGGTGATTTGGATTAAACAGCCACCACTACCTCTGAACCCACCCCCTTCTCGAACCTGGTTACTCACATCACTGCTCCATCCCACCTCCCCCATCGACTTACCTGGGTTGGCACACTGCCTGAGAGGGCCTTTTGCAACTGCTGTAAGGCAGTCTAAGCTGCTGGAATGCTAGTTCTGCTACTGCATTGACCCCATAGGATTGGGCCATAAACTATAGTTCTTCTCCTGCCCTGACCCAAATAACACTGAACATCAAAAGATCATTCAACAAAAGCCATGCCTATAGCAAATCTGAACCAGAAGCATAGCAAGAAGAAAAGATCGCATCATTTTCATCGGTATGGGCGTGTGGTAGAATAATTTGCTTTAATCTTTCATCTGCCAGCAATCAAAAATAATGAAAACAATTTAATATGATTCAAATATGATGGAATAGACCGAAATAAGTATTGAGCTCTCTTTGCAGCACTGAATTCCTCCCTTGCCAAAATTTGTGGTGGAATGTATGGGTCTGGATGCTTGTCACTCCACAGCAAATCAAAGTTCATCAGGTATGGACGCGTCTATGGATTCTATGTATTGTATACATTTGCAGAAAAATATATATTTAAATGCGTATTTTGCAATGTATTTTCACACCAGCTGTTTGGGTAGTTAGAAATATGTGAAAATACTTGAAAACATATGGGATTAAATAGATTCTTTTTTCAGTGATGAAAAAAAAAAGGTGGGGATTTTTGGTGGAAGATAGTGGAATGGAAATCAAAGGAAACTGCAGGAAGTTCAGTTGGAATGGAAGCAGAGCGATCCTTTCATCCCTAGCACTTCTGAAATCACCCCATCGATACTGCATACATACCTGAGAGAAAAGAAATACTAGTCCATTCACTGTAACTTGAACACATTTTCAACATACCATATTGGTCTGAGTATAAGACTCACTTTTTTCTCCTAATTTAAGTTTTTAAACTAGGGGTGCGTCTTATAATCAGGCTGTTGCAATTTAATGCCAGTGATTTAATTAATTAATTTTTTTAATAGCACCAAACTTTAAGGGTGCGTCTTATAATCAGGTGCGTCTTATACTCGGGACAATACAGTATTTCAGAAGTCAGTGACCTTAAGGTACTTGATTTCAGAAACACCAATTCAATTTAAATGTGAGAGAGGAAATACAAGCTACCATGAAAATCAGTCTACTATCAAAAATGGCAGCCCCATGTTAAATTCTTTTCAGCCCAATACTAACCAATTTTCCAGTGCTGATGCAGCCATGCCAATGGAACACACGCTGCATCCTGCGGTGGGGAGTCACAGAGGGTTACCTTCCTCAAGGTAAGGAGACATTTGTTCCCTTACCTCAGGGCTGCATCTGGCAGCCAAACTGTGCAGCCTTGCAAGTAGCCAGTAGCCGCAAGTAGCAAGTAGCCGGCTCCACTCCAGTGGATTTCGGATGTCCAATTCACATGTAAGTGTGCGCAGGGGGCATGAGGGGTTAGGGGGGTGGGCAGGATAGGGCAGCGACAGGGGCATAAAGGAGGGCAGATTGGGACTGGGAAGGGGCAGGTTCGGTTGCAGCAGCATCCACCAGATCCAAACCCCCTTCCTGGACCCAATCCCATGCTTTCAAGAATCCATGCAGACTTGCACCAGCTACAGAGTTGGCACAGGTCCGAGTGGTCTGGCATGGGCTTACCCCCTGGCAATGGAACAAATGTTCCCTCCCTCTGGAGTCTGAAACTCCCCTGTGTTTTTTAGCGGGCACTGTGTTGATGTCGCTGCATTCCATGACCAGGATGTCCAAGAATACCATTTGCAATGCCTCTGGTGTTGCCTTAGCTAAGCTTTGTGTTAAGTTCCATATGCTTTGGTTAAATGGGCTAGTAGAATATCGAGAAGCATCTGAATTTACATATGTGTCCCCTCACGGCTCGAGTGTGGTGGATTATGCCCTGGTATCTCTAGCAATGAAAACTCGGGTGAGGGAATTTGTAATTGGAGACTATGTATATTCTTAGTGACCATCTGCCACTGATATCGGTACTTGATTTAAACCATCCTAGATCACGGACGATCCCCTCTTCTGAGGTGTCCTGTGACCGCGTGAGTAAGCTCTTGTGCAACAAAGAGCTTACTCCAATGTTCTGTAAGTTAATTACTGGGGGGAAGTGCAAGGAGCTGATAAGATCTATTTTAACAGAGGCTGATTCCTCTGTCCAAATTGAGCACTGTGGAAGTTTGATAAAATATCTACAAGTGGAGCTGGGTGATAAATCTCCAAGGGCATATGATGTCCCTCCCAGCATGAGAAGTTGGTTTGATTGTGATTGTTGGGAACATCATCTTAGTACATCTCAGCTTAAATATAACTGATGTATTGGCTTGTTCAGTTTACTTTTGGCTTATAGTTAAAAGTAAGGCCTAATGAGACCAAGAACAATCAGACGTGGGGGCCCAATCCTATCCAATGTTCCAGCACCAATGCAACTGCAATGCAGCCCCAAGTTAAGGGAAAAAATGTTGAGGAGGCCTCCCTGACTTCCCCACTACCACAGGATGCAGAGCACACCCCATTGGCATGGCTGCATCAATGCTGGAAAGTTGGATAGGATTTGGCCCATAATTATGTTAGGAGTGGGGTAAACTGTATAATAAGGTAAAGGTAAAGGTGACCCCTGACAATTAAGTCCAGTCGTGTCCGACTCTCGGGTGTGGTGCTCATCCCCATTTCAAAGCCGAAGAGCCAGCGTTGTGGTCATGTGGCCGGCATGACTCTCCTTGCCGCAGCGCATAGCATGCGGCTGGAACACAGAGCGTTGTTTACCTTCCCGCAAGCGGTACCTATTTATCTACTCACATTGACATGCTTTGGAACTGCTAGGTTGGCAGGAGCTGGCCAAGCAACGAGAGCTCACCCCGTCGCGGATTCGAACTGCCGACCTTTCGATCGACAGCTCATGGTTCAGCGGTTTAACCCACTGCGACAACCGCTGGCTGTAAAACTGCATAATACCTTACCATAAAAATGAACAATAATCTAAAAGCATTTGAGATTTCACAAAGGATTTCTGGACTTTTGTTTTGCCCTGTATCATTGAGAAATGGGGCAGGGCCATATCAGGCAAATGAACCAATCATCACTGACATCCTTGACGTTGTAAAAATGCAACCCAGTGAGTATATTGGCTTCAAGTATTCTGGTTTTATATCCATTGTTCTAAAGCAAGTGTGTAGATAAGTCATTACCATAGCGTGCTGCTGTATGTGTTTGCAGATTAGCTAAATCAGATAGGTATATTTATTTTGAAAGGTTAAAACAAGGTTCGAAAGGTTGAGATGACTAATAAATAAAAGAATCTCAAGTCATATTTAATTACACCAGAATTGTAATCGTAATTAATCAGCCTACACACTCCAGCGTCCTGGAGGATAATGAGATACAAGGGTTTTTTTATGTCTGTATTGGCCTATATCTGTCATAGTGTCCTCTGCCTATTGACTTTACAGTTGTGGAACAGGATAACAATGTATTAAAGGTGTTGCTTAGTTCTGTGGAAGAGGTGGAGAATTAAAAAAATGTTTTGATAACTGAATGGAATTACAAGGCCAGCTTTCACTAATTAATATTGGATGAAAAATGAGAGGTAGGAATGGGAAGAAGCAAGACAGGATTTAAAGTCCACAGGTATCTTAACAATAGGTAGCAAATGTCAGGTAACCGTGGAGGAGATGATAAAAAAAATAGCTATGCATTCTTTACCACAATAGGGGAGGAAAAAGCATTCAGACTACTTTTGATGCTATAATCTGCAATTTATATCATTCTCTTTTAAAGTCAAGAGAACAACAACAACAAACCCTGTAATTCTGATTTCAGTTTTAATTTACATTTCTGATGTGAAGCATGTCAGCTATGCCTAAATGAAAACATTTATTGGCTCTTTGTGGTGATGGTGGATAGGAGAAGGGAAACCTTGCCCGGAAATGCAGATTTGCGATCATTCTATGGTGTGTTCTTCTGGCATTTCATTGTGATTGTTATGCTGAAAGACAAACAAAAAGATATGCCAATATGTCACATCTTGGATACATTTGGCTTCTCAAGCTGAACTGAATAATGACAGGAAGCCAGAGGAGAAAAGGAGCTGATGGAGTGAAAAGGTGAACTGCGGAAAGGTGAGCCACGAGAGGCTTATTTCCTAAAAATAAAAGGGAAAAGTCAAGATCAAGGGATCGGTAACAGAAATTATTTAGATGTTGTATACGCCAGTATTTATGAAGTTCAAAGGGGAGACAGGATTTATAACCTCTTTTTATTTGTCATCTGATTTTTTTAAAAATCATTGATTACATAATTCTCTGTATTTTCTCCAATGAATTAATGAATTGACTTAATTTAAATAATTCTGCATAATGCCAACATTTCCATACAGATGTATTTTTAAGATACTGAAAGAAATGAAAGAGAACTTGCAATTGAAAATTTTATTTATTTATTTATTTATTTATTTATTTATTTATTTTTCACATTTTTATACCGCCCTTCCTCCAAGGAGCTCAGAGTGGTGTACATATTTCCTCCCCTCCTTTTTGTCCTCACAACAACCCTGTGAGGAAGGTGGGGATGAGAGATAGTGACTGGCCCAAGGTCACCCAGGAAGCTTCGTGGCTGAGCGGGGATTTGAACCTGGATCTTCCAGGTCTAAGTCCGACTCCCAAACCACTACACCATCCTGGTGCCTGCTGCATCCTATGGGCGAGTTTTGGCCTCCAGGGAACATTTGTTTCCTTGCCTTGGGGAACGCCCATGCTGGACTGCAAGGTTTACTCAGACCTGCGCCAGTGATACCTCTGGCGCAAGTCTGCATGGAGGCAGATTGAGGCAGGGAAGGGGATTAGGTTTCGCCATGCACCACTGACACAAAAAAACACCCCTTCCTGAACTACCCTCCTCCCCACCCCCATCATTACCCCATTATGCCAGTGGGCATCAGGTGTCAGCTGGCATGCAGAGTTGACCTCTCGCCCCTTGTGGCTGTGGCTAGCCCACATGCTCCTGTGTGTCGCATTTTGCAACAGTCAGAAAGCACCTAGCACTGCTAGAACACTTGTTCCGGTGGCAGTAGGCATTGTTAGGATTGTGCCAAAATAGTTCTCCTCCCTCAAAAAACTGGGTACATTGTTAAAAGAAAATCAAAGTACCCTGTTTTTAAAAAGTCATATTATAGTATCATTTCAGCCCAATAAACAACCAAGAAGTGAAAAAGTGTGCCCTTTCTCCAGCAAGTTCAAATCTGTCACCATTTCAATTAGCTCATGAATTAATCAACTGAAGGTATAGCCAGCATGGCTGCATCGGCGTCAACGGTGGCGGATCATCTTGGGCAGTGATTGATATGCCAGGACCCTATTTTGTGGGTTTGGCTTCTCTCCTCTGCTAAGGAACAGGTGAAATGCAAAAGTTTTATGCAGTAAGGGAATGAGGCTATTTTCTGCGGAAGAAACACTGAACTATAGGTCACAGCAGGTAAAAACAGCCTGAATGCTAGACCTGGAATGTTGAATTTTCTTTTTAGGATGTTTCTTCCTAATTGCCATTTTTATGATGTTTTTACAGGGGTGGCAGACATCTCCACGGCACGCCACCTGAATTGGCTGCCCCCTGCCACTCCTGTTTGCGCGCATGGAGGGAGGGTTGCCAAACCAGCATGTGTGCTTCTGCCCACCCTTCAATTTACTTACAAAACTCATGCTGCGTAGACGCCTCTATCTGTTCCTCTTGTGTTTGAAATGAATGGGCATGGTGGATGCTGGGAACTCAGCATCCCCTGCCTGTGTTCATTGTAAACAGAAGAGGGGCAGCAGGGAGACTGTATGCAGCGATCTTTGTAAGTACACAGAAGGGACGGTTGGTCAGGTGGTCTCCAAATTGCCTGTGCATAAGCACCAAGTTGGCAAGGAGACGTGATAAGGAATCACAGCAACTTTTTTTCATCCTCCTTCCTCCAGCAGCATTGGAAGGAGAAGGAAGTTGCTGGTGCTACAATCCTCTTCTGACTTGGTCTCAACAAGTCAGAAGAGGGTTGGAGAGCTCAGTGTAGTGGCAGACTGGAGAGGGCAGTGGACAGATAGGCAGGAAGCTCATCCGTTCAGCAGCCCTCTAAGGGTGCCCAAGGGTGCTGCTCCACATGAAAATTCATGTGGCCTCATGGATGGGGCTAGCCCTGTGTTTTTATAAGTTTCTTTAAGGGCCAAACTAGATCACATCATTGACCTTGGAGTGTTTCTTTTTTCTTATGTAAATAGCACATGCAGTGGGAGAAGCAGTCTGGATGAGAATGCCCTCCCCCACCCCTCTTCCAACCCCTGGCGGGGAACTTTGTGGAAGACCCTTTTCCATGTGGATCCCACTGCTGTGATAGCTCTCATAAGCCTTCCAGGAGGAACTTTGAGTGCCACCTTTGAGTGCTCTGCTTTGAGTGCCACCTTCCTCATAAGGCACCTCCCTTATGAGGAAAGGCTACAGCATTTGGGGCTCTTCAGTCAAGAAAAAAGACGCCTGAGGGGGGACATGACTGAGACATATAAAATTATGCACGGGATAGAGACAGTGGATAGAGGGAAGTTCTTTTCCCTGTCACACAACACTAGAACTAGGGGACATCCACTCAAATTGAGTGGAGGGAGTATTAAAACAGACAAAAGAAAATATTTCTTTACCCAGCATGTAATTCATCTGTGGAACTCCTTGCCATAGGATATGATGATGGCACCTGGCCTAGATGCCTTTAAAAGGTGATTGGACAGATTTATGGAGGAAAAGACCATCACAGGTTACAAGCCATGCTGGGGATAAGTAACCTCCTGGTTTTATCTCTTAATGCCAGATGCAAGGGAGTGGCAACGAGATGCCTCCCTGAGGCATCTGGTGGGGCCACTGTTAGATACAGAAAGCTGAACTAGATGGGCCTTTGGCCTGATCCAGCAGGGCTCTTCTTATGTTCTTATGTTCTAACTTACCTTCCCCGGCACACACTTCACTTCTGCGACACTCCACTTTTTCTTATGGCATGTTTGCGACACCCTAGTTCAGCAGGGTGGCGCTCCACCAGTCTTAGTTCTAGACAGGATTGCGCCATAAGAGTAATAGAACCAACGGAGATGAGCACCTCTCCCTAGAGTCGGACACGACTGGACTTAATTGTCAGGGGATACCTTTACCTTTAATGTTTTCCCAACGGGGTAAACCATTCAAAAGTCTAGGTTCAGCCAACACTACCAGAAAGATAGCAGTCTGCCCAAACATCTCTGATTAAAAAAAAAGTCTTATATTTGGGGTGATGCTCTAAGAGACAAGTATAGGCTGATGTCAAGATTTTGATGGCAAAATTATGACAAACTTCTGCCAAGTGCAAGGACTTTGGACTATCTATCAGATTTTGCTGCTCAAGTCTTTTTGACAGCCTTTTGATTCCTTCGGTCATATTACATTCTGAGGAGGCGCTCTGCCAACATTACAAAACGATCCCCTGGGACGGCAACCAGAGAAGCTGTCATCGTTCTACAAAGGGGAAATCCTGGTTAAAGAGTGCGCCTCTACAACACATCACCAGAGAAGAGGATTAAATTAAAAACAATCCCAGAGAATGAAAAATCCGCCTTCAGACCAGTTGATTCTAGCTGCCACGTCCAAATTCTCACTGAAGTGGTGAATGTGCCTGAGATGCACCTCACTTCACACAGCAGGTGCGGGGTGGGGGTGGGTGTCCCATGACCAGATGCTTCTCCATACAACGGTTTCCTCCCATACAAAAAACTAGACGTCAGAGGAAACAGGCTTATTTTCGGTGTAGGGATTTATTTATTTATTTATTTTGTATGTATGAAGGAGCTTTCAGCCATTAAAGTTTTCACCTACAACCTGAAATAGTACAGTCAGTGCCCAGATACAGGTTTACCATTTTTTTGAGAAACTACTAGGCCAGTGTCCTGCCTCCAGGCCCCACCCACCCAAGCACTGCCCGAGGACAGAGGCCCAATTCCACTGTACCTCCATGTTCTGAGGGGTTGGTGTGCACACACCCTCAAGACCCACCGCCCCCTTGTAGCGAAGGCGCAACACCCCTCCTTACCCTTCTCCTGCTGGTGCATCTTTGAAACTGGTTAGTGTGTGCGGAGATCATGGGAAAGTTCCTCCCTCTGTCCACCTGTTTTGAACATGTTCTGGTGAGAGAGGAGATAAGGAACAGTCTTCTTCATAGGAGCACCATCAGGAACAGGATCACCAGAGTGATTACCTTGTCCTCCTTTAGCTCCATGGCTACAAATCTTATCAGCAGCACTGGAGAAGAAGGCAAGCCGCTGCCAACCTCCTTTTCACTGACTTTCAAAGGACAGCAAGTGAAGAAAAAAGATGGCACAGGAGACAGGCAGCAGGCAGGCACAGGGTGCAAGCTCTCCCTGCCAGGTTGCAGTCTCCCCCAACCTGCCTCCTGAACCAAGAACTTCAGCCAGTCATCCTCAATGTGCTGACCAAAGCAAGGTACAGCCAGTCATGTCATTTTCCAAAATGTAAAAAGAAAGGCAAGGCTTCTCCTCAGCCAGCCAGCCAGTGAGAGTGGGGTGGGTGGGTGTTGCTCTGAAGGACAAAAGTTTGATCTTTTCCCTGGACTTTACGCTAGATCTGACACTTCCTGCCACTGACCCAATTCCAAAATGCCACAAGATTGGTCTTGGTTATGCTCTCCTGGCATGTGCCTGGTGCTATGGACACATGTACAAAATCAATGTATCATACAACACAGGTTCTCAGCACAAGATAACCTCCAAGGTCTCTTCCAAGTTCACATTCCATGCTTCTATGACCCATCCATCGCAATCTCGAAGGTGTCAATCTTATACAAATGTCCCTAAGAGTAAGTCTCATTGAACACAATGGGACTAACTTCTGAATAGACAGCCATAGGATTACACTGTAAGACTGATTAAGCAGGTCCTCCTGACACAGCATCTATACTATATGTCTGCACAATGAGGCTGCACAGAGGCATTAGCAATAGTGGCCTGGCACTGTGACAGTAGAATTCCCTCCCTCCCTCTGCAACCCTATGAATCTTCCATTGACTCTATAAAATATTTGGGGGTGGGGGATAGTAGCAGGTCTCTAGAATTAAGCTAGTATGTGCACAAGGAAGTTGGGATTTGAACTTAATAATACTGCTATGAGTTATGTGTTGGGCAGCCCAGTCCTACCTAATTCCCGCTGCCAATGCAGCCGCACCACTGGAGTGTGTACTCCATCCTGCATGGGGTGGCAGTCCCGGAGGTCTCCTCTAGGTAAGGGAATATTTGTTTCTTTGCCTGGGGGTAAGCCCTCGCTGCCCTGATGGGTCTACTCAGACCTGCGTCAGCGATTTTGCTGGCACAAGTCTGAGTGGACCTGGAAGATGGACTGAAGCCAGGAAGGTATATAGTATATCTGCAGTGCCCTGCAGCTGATATCACCCGCCTCCCACCTATCCTCCACATACTGTCTTACTGGCACCGGTGGGGTCTTTGGTGGGCCACTGGTGCACAGACATGCCTGCTTGCCATTTGCGGTGTCAATCTGACTGCACCGAATGGCATGTTGTCTTTTGCGACAGTCATAAAGCATGCTGTGCTACCGGAACAGGAGTTTTGGTGGTGTAGCTGCCCAATAGGACTGGTCTATAAGACTACAATTTTTTCTACGTGTACTTGAGAGTAAGTCATACTGAACTCATTTGAACTTTCTTCCAGGCAAACATATATTGGATGTGTGCTGTGTGACTTATTTTAAGACCTGCTGCTCAAATTAATTAAAATTTAAAATTATTTCACCCAGACTACTCTGAATTGACTGTGTACCATTAAGATACTCCTACTTGATACTGTAACCATACATAAGATATACTGCCTGCTGTAGCCAATTGTGTTCACCCATAGCTGCCATGCTGATGGAGAAAGTGCAGATCTACACCATGTACAGCAGGGTGATGTTTGTATGCACGCGTGATGAGATCACCACATTGTGCGACCATTCATCATGAATGTAGTTTCAGCATGGCGAGGGGAGGTTGTGTTTTTCCGTGGTATTTCCATTGATGCTGGGCAAGCTGAACAACAACTAAAAACTCCTTGGGGGTGAGAGGCCTGCAGTGTCCCTTACTCGCTTTGTATTTTGCCTAGGATGCTGTAACTCTTTGGACACAGCCTGAGGAGACAGATTTGGGTGAGTCTGATAGCAAAATCAATGTTGTCGAGAGCATCGTACACCAACTTCAAGGCAGCCCGTAATAGGAACTCTTGGAATTCCTGTCAAGAAATTCCATTTGGCTTTTCAAAATATTTTTGGCTTCCCTAGCAATTTCTCAGCATTTGGCCCAAGCCCAAACCTCCACATTTGACTCATAATTTTTTGCCTGAGCAGAAATTCACTGGGAAATCTAGATGATATCCGAAGTGCACACTTTTAAAGACAGAAACTAAATTAACTAAACTGCCATCCAACTACTTGGGAAATGTTCAAGCTTTTATTGATGGTGCCTTGCAAAGAGGCAGTTCTTGGCTGTCAGAGGTGATCAAGTTCAGCACTATAAGGCTCTTCTTAAAGCTCTGACAGTCACAAATCTCCAAATTGCCACTGAAAAGGTTGGGCTATATGACAAGTTCAGCAACGTTAAAAGGATTGTCAAGACACTTTTTTTTTGAAGGGGAGAAAGTTGTCAGTTAACACCAAACTCTAACATGCTCCAGAAACTCTATAACCTTCAAAAACTGAGTTTGTTTTTTGTATGTTCCTTCATACAAAAAAATTTTTTTAAAAAAAAAATCAGCAAATTCTTCTCTGTACCTCCAAAGCCATATGTTGATGGATGGTGACTGTATGGAGTTGCAATATTAAGACAATGTGAAGCTCATTAAAATTAACTTTGTTTTCGTTCCAGTGATTCCTACACTTTCACATCTTGAAAAGCTAGATCTTGGAAGAATTTCCTACTAATAATTAATTGTGAATCTGCTAGATGCCCCACACATCTGTAAGAAGTCTAGCTACTTAAAGATGGTCAGTGAACTTCAGTATTGTTTGGGATTTTGAAAATGTTTTCAGAAGAGGATTTTTCTTTAAGAGGAGGAGGAGAGAAAGAAGAGGAGGAGTGTGTGTGTGTGTGTGTGTGTGTGTGTGTGTGTGTGTGTGTGTGTGTGTGTGTGTGTGTGTGTGTGTGTGAGAGAGAGAGAGAGAGAGAGAGAGAGAGAGAGAGAGAGAGAGAGAGAGAGAGGGTACTGGAAGTAGATACTGTAGTCATTTTTTTTTTATAACAGCCTACATCCATTCACATAGGAAGTACACTGGCAGTTGAGTGCTGCAGAACATAGGGTTGACTGAAGAACTACAGGTATTTTTCCAGTGGAATAGCCATCCACGGACTTGTCTCAATGTGGATGGCTACCCCAGGAATAAAGGGTTGACTGGGGACCGGGCACGGCATCATAGTACCTTATTGTAGCAGTGTGCCAGCCTGCCGCCCGCTACTGGACTCCCACACCAGCTTCCAAGTACTTGAAACTGCTGTAAAGAGTTTAAAAAAACCAATTCACAGTGACTTCTGGTTTCACGTCACGACTGCTCAGGCCCCATCACCCCTTCCACCCCCCCAGCAGATTTCATTTAACACAGTTTTTGTATCCGCTGGGGGTTCGGGATACAAAGGGCCGACTGTATATCTCTTTATCCCATTGTCTGTGGATGTTAAACCCCTAGCGAAAAATATTAAAGAGTTTGTTGCAACTGCTGCTTAAGTTGCTGAGTCTGTTTGCTGGAGAAAATATCACGTCAGGCCATATGAATTACATAGGCAGTGTGCTTTGAAGAAACCAGGATGCAAAAGAAAAGGTTAAAGGCATTTGTTTTAGATTTTGGGATTTGAGGGCAGCCTTGCAATTCATGCTCCCATGTTTTTGTGCAGGCAGGCAGAACTCAGATGACTTGCAATTTGCTGTGTTTTTTTTTTTTCCCAAGGCCAAGGCAGGAAGGACGGGTGTCTCTGCTGTGGGCTTAAGACTGTCTCTAGTTCCTACTCAGGCTGAAAACTGCATCTCAGTTCATCTTTGCTTCATTTTTTCCAGTACTATTCTTCACCCTCCTAGATTGTCCAATGAACTCTGGTTACACTGTGTTTGCCATTTATTTCTGTATTTATTTTTAATCTCAGTCTTAAACCAAAGGCATCAAAGCACCTCATTGAAAATATGGGAGCAGTTCTCATAGGGATTCTTCTAATAGTTTCCATTTGTCTACCAAGTGATCCAGTCTACCAATTAGTCTCCATGTGCTATAGATCTGTTCAGACATTGATTGACTGTGCACATGGGGCACCAGGACTATGCCTGCTTAATCACCTGCATAGACTTTTGCTTTACAGTCATGGACCCTGTTTGTTCAAGGGTCTTCAATCTCATGGACAGAGCCTACAGAGCCTACAAAGTGTACAGTTTGTGTATAGTCACACTTTCTACTGAATGTGCTTACAGCAGTGGTTCCCAAGGTGGGTGTTGCAACACCTGAGGGCATTGCAGTAAGCTCAGCAGGGCATTGTGGGATGTCCCCAGCAGTCGCGTCGCTACGACGCGCGACACCCCAGAGCGGGGGCGCGCGTCACCTTTAAGGGAGAGGCTCCGCCCCCGCGCGTGACATCACGCGCAGGAGCAGAGCACCCTCCCCGCTCCATTTTCGGCTCATTTTGGAGCCAAACGGACACGGGGGAGGGAGGGCGGGCCCAGCTCCGCCACCAAACTGTAAGTGGGGGGGTCGCAAGTCACCCCTATGCGCGCGACACCCCCCGGCGGCCCGCCCCCCGCGCTTCCCCCTGTCGACGCCCATGGTCCCCAGTGTCCCCTCCTAACAGCTCTACTGGGTGCCGCCATCTTGGATTGAATGAGATCTTGCAAGATTTGGGTACTGCACCTTGGATCAGGTGAGATCGCACGAGATTTGGGCACCATCAGCTTGGATCTTGCGAGATCCAAGATGGTGGTGCCCGGCTGAGCCAGGAAGAAGAGGATGCAGGGGCACCGTGACTCCAGTAAGTTTGGGAAGTTAACTTTGAATTCCTTCCTTAGAGCATTTTTATATACCTCCCCACCACGGAACTGCTGTCTTCTGCCGGAGGAGCCGGCACCGCTTACTCTCCAGGTGCCACACATGTGCCTTATGACACATTTGCAACACCATGCAGAGTGGCTTTTCCACCAGTCTCTACTTAGACAGGATTGCGGCGTAGGTTAGTGTCACGTTCTATTACAGTATGTATGAAGCTTTTGTTAGTTATGTCCAGGCAGGAACCAGGAGAGGCCGTGCTTTGATGCTAATGAAGGTTTTTAGGCCTTTTTATGCTGGGTGCTTATGGAATTATGACACAGTGCACCTGACATTGAGGGTTGGGGAGGTTAAACTGGAGCACTAAACATACTCAGGTGATGCAGACAAGGTGAAGGAGAAGAATGTGCACAGTGAGGTTTGCAACAGCTATATGATACAACATTACTCTTGGTTCCTCTTTTAAGAGCAACAAGGCATTGGACAAAGGAACCAAGGTAGGAGGGGGTATGCAAGACAGGACACATAATACAGTGCAAATCACATCTGATAATCACAGGAGCAGGAGCAGTGTGAACTACAACCAGCATACACACCATTTAATTAATGACGGGCACATTCATTTAGAGCAGCCCTTGAAACATCGAAGCAGCTTTTGTGCAGGCTTCTCAGACATAATTCACTTTGGTGAAGCTTCTGCTGGTGGAATTTTTCTTCGTCTTCAATCAAGTCAAAGTATCTCTCACTCTATTCTGAAAAGTTCTGTTATTTTTCTTTTGCCTTTCATTTGGGATCACAAATGGCATGGATAAAACTTAGAAGAAAGGCTCCTCGCAGGATGCTTTAAGCTCTAATTTTAGTTGCTCAACAGACAGTTCACGCAGGCCTCCATCACACCAGACTGAACTTAAATTCTATCAATTGCCTATTAGCAAGAATGTCGGAATGACCTAATGTCTCTTTTTCTCATTTGAGCAACATGTCAGTCCCCCTTTTGCATGACCTACGTATTTAGAAAGTTCCAGGGCTTTCCAACTTTATTGAAAGGAAAAAAAATAATAATTTGAGAAGAAACCTTGTCCACAACATCGATCCACTATCTAGTTAGTAGAGGAAAAATCTGATCTAACAGTGCAAGAGTACTAATTGATTTCTCAGAGCAGACATTCCTGAGTTGTGTAGGTGTAAGAGGAAAAAAAAAACAATAAATGCATGCCCTGATGAAACAGCAAAAAAAGCATGCAGTCCAATCCGATGTATGTTTACTTGGAAGCAGTTCCCACTTAGTTCAATAGGGATTGACTCCAAAAGGACTCTACATGGGATTATTGCCTTATAGGAAAGACTGAAGAAAGCCGGAAAGCAACTCTTATTAAAAAAAAAAAATTGTATACCACTTTTCAACAAACAAGGTCACAAAGTGGTTTGCATAGCAAATGAAGAAGATTTAAAAAAGAGAGAGAGAAAAGATAGCTCCAAAGGAACCCAAAATCTAAACAATGAAATAAGAGAGAAACTAGGAAACAGCCAGCAGAAATGATGCTGGGATGAATTGGGACAATTGCCATCCCTTCCTGCTTAATAGAAGAGTCACCACTTTAAAACATGCCTCGTCTTTGGCCATGGGCATCTCTCTCAGCAAAGAGCCAGTTCCCTGATCCAGTTTCCCAGCACTGCATCACACACGAGCATGCCCAATCAATAAAACCCAGGATGAGGCAAGGAAAGTAGCAACCAGCTCAGTTTCCAATGGCTGGGCTCACCAGGACAGGGAGCAGGTTCAGTCCAACCCCAGCCCTGCCCTCCGTGACTTTCTTCCATGTCAGTGAATGGCTGCCATTCAGTCCTGTAAGGAGCTGCACTTGAAGATGTTGTTGCAGAGAGAGCATGACCTTCTCCCTAAACCAACTGCTGGGAAGTCTGGCCCTCACAGGTTCCACCCTGAGATGATGCTTATCAGTGCTTAGAGATGTAGTGCTCTCCCAGGGGTCCTGACAATATGAGGACCATCCACCTTGCCCATTATCATGGCAGGCATTTTGCTGGTTCATAATATGCCACTCCTTATGAGCTTTGCTGTGAGAAGATGTTGATGTGTGCTTTGTTCCAGGTCACAACAAGCAATGGACTGTTTACCATTGCATTCAGTGCCATTCACAATCATTGCAAGGGTTATGCTTGCTTACATGACCAGCTCTGATTCCCAGAATTCTAATATTCAGCTACAAATTCTCACCTTGACCTCCATAAAAGTAATCTCTTCTTTCCAGAGCTTTTTTATTATTATTTTCATGCTTTCTCCTAATATGTTTTAAAGGGGCAAACGTGACTCACCTTGGAAAAGGCAAGCATCTGTCAGCCCCAGCTTCAGGTATAAGCTTATCACAACCTCAGTGATTTTCTATAAGCGCGGGAGCGCTGACAGATAAGGGGCAGGGGACTGTGTTTTTCATAGGCTGCAAACATCATTTCCCCTGCGGTAGAAACAGACACATGAAAACTCAACATTCCATAACCGCCACAACGGCCATTAAGACGCTGCCATTTGAATGCGTAAGACCATTCGTGTTGATCTTGTCTCTGTAGGAAAGGTAAATAATTCTCCTCTAGAATAACAGGTATACCTTGACTGTGCACAATCACTGGAGAGTCAGATAGAATCCAAAACTCAGTGTAGACAAATATAGCAAGTACTGCCTTGGAGTTCTGGGCTCCTGGCTGATCAACTAACTGCCAGTTAGCGGCTCACTAAATCATGCGCTCCTTGTGCAGCTGCTGCCATGATATCAGCTCTTGCATGATTGACAGGTGGAGGATCAGACTTTGAGCAGTAGTAGAGTTCTTGCTTTGTATGAAGGTTCACTCCCTGGCATCTCCAGGTACGGCTGGGAAAGACTCCTGCATGAAACCCTGGAGAGCCACTGTCAATCCAAATAGGTATCCCATATTATTTTATTTATTTATTTAAAGAATTTATACCCTGCCTTTCTCCCAACAAGGGCAATCAAGGCGGCTTACAGATAAAACATTAAAATACATATATACATTAAAAATAATTAAAAACAAGTAATTAAAACAATTAAAATCAACAACCCCAGTGGGTCACCTATATTTACATTTGTTAAAAGCCATTTGTTAAAAAGTCAGCCCACCATGTCAGACATCAAAAGCTGTCCTAAATAAAAATGTCTTAAGGCCCCGCCGAATGATCTCTAAGGAGGGAGCCGTTCTTAATTCCAGGGGGAGGGAATTCCATAATTGGGGCGCCACTGCCGAGAAGGCCCTATTCCACACCGCCATCCCCCTCACCTCCATCAATGGCGGCACGGTTAACAGGGTCCCCCTGCTGACCTCAGAGTACAGGTCGGATTATAAGGAATATAATCCGAAACACGGAACACGTGTTTGTAGGCACAGGCAACTGGAGACAAAATAGCATAGGATTACACTGGTGGAGTGGCCAAATGTGCATCTAGTTCAGCATTTTGTTTCCAGCAGAGGCCATCCAGGTTGCTTTAGAGCAGGGCCGGCCCATCCATGAGGTCAACTGAAGCAGTCACCTCAGGCAGCAGATTGACTGAGGTGTCAATCTCATCTCCCGTCTCCATCCACCCGCTTGCCTCCACTGATCCTCCTCCTCCTCCCACTCCCTGCATTGGAAAAGGAAGATGGGGACAGAGCAGAAGTGTGGAGGAGAGCAGTGGGCTAGAGTGTTGAAGGAACAGAAGCTGGTACATCACCAGGTAAGGAGGGGCAGCATGTGGCAAACCACCTCAGGTGCCGAGAGGTCTTGAGCTGGCCCTGCTTTGGAGGCTCACAAGCAGGGCATGAAGGAGATGGTTTTCCCCTGTGGTTGACCATCAGCATCTGGCATTCAGGGGCATATTACCTCTTGCAAGTTCTGGGTAGCTATCACAGCTAATAGTTATTGCAACTCTTCTAGAATGTGTAAGAAGAAGAAGAAGAAGAAGAAGAAGAAGAAGAAGAGCAGTGAAATTTGGCAGATCCCCCAATCTGCTTTTGCTAAGATAAAGAAAATGTCATGGTGGGGAGGGCACTGCCAGTGCAGAATTAGTGGGAGTTGAATCCTTCCCACTCCCACCAACTCTCCCCTGTGCTGGACTAGTCCGCTCATGGGGCAGGGTAAAGCAGCCACCTTAAGTGGCAGGCTGGGGAGTGATGCCCCTCTGGCATCTGCCCGTCCACGTGGTCAACCTTAGCATTCCTTGTGAGGGAGTGTTGATTGAGGGCATGAAAAGTAGCAAGATTGTCAGAGTGTGAACGTTTTTCTTCATAAATATAGTATTTACAGAGAGGATTCTGCAAAAGATGCTGTAGGTTAAATGTGTTCTGAATTTTTCAATAAAAATGCCATTGTGGTGGATCTCTCTGCATCCATGGATAAAGCCGGTGGGCTGCTAGCCCATAATTTTTCATGCTCTTTTAACGTGTTCTTTCGACACACCATGGAGAATATTATTTATTGACTCTTACCGACAATGGGAGGATAAATAGGTCCTTGGATTTGCCTACGAAATATGTAGACAAGCAATAGAATGATACTGAATTGATTTCCTCTTTTCAGTATGGGATTTCTTTCTATAAATGGGAGGCAGAGCACTCAGGCATCAGGTGATAAATCATTTATTGGCTCCCTAATTTTGGACATAAGGGCAGGCTCTGTATTCCTGGTTGTACCATGTAAATATAACCTTACGGGAAGACTTGTACAGAAGGGTAACAGACAGGGTCATTAGGCCCAACTTTAGAGACCTCAGGATTGTATTAAGAGGGTTGGTAAAAAGTTTCCCACTCTACATGAAGACAACTCGGTTCCTAATGCTATACAGGAAGTCCTCACTTAAAGTTGTCGATAGGTTCTTCTTGGAAATGGCAACATTAAGTGAAATGTCTTATAATGAAACCAATTTTACCATAGGCTAATTGATAAACCCCATGGCATTTTCTGACCAACTTTAAACGAAACAACTTTAAACGAAACAACTTTAAGTGAGGACTTACTGTATTCTGAGCACACTGCACGTGTGGAAATGTTATGGAACATCTGGCGGGTGCTTGTTTCTCACACAGTGCATCATTGTATGGAGAGCAGAAAAAAAGATGTGCCGGGAGAGCGACAGAGGTTGTCATTCTACGTTACTATCTACCAAACAGCACAACCTACACTTCCTGATAACAATGTGCAGCTCTTATATATATGACCTGACAAACTGTCTCAGCTTTCCTAAGACAAGACAAAAACTTTCACCTTAAGCTATCTTTGAGGAGCAATATTCAGTGTTGCTATTTGGATTTGCATCTCAGTGCCCATTAAATACATCCCCATACTGTAGTTGCCGTCGGTTTGGATAACGTCTAGTAGTGCATTCTTAGAAAGTTGCAACACAATAGCTAACTTGTTGTCTCATGTGCTCCAGAGGCACCTGGTGGGCCACTGTGAGATACAGGAAGCTCAGATGAGTCTTTAGCCTGATCCAACAGGGCACTTCTTAGGTTCTCATTGGTGAAGTGGGGATTTTAATTAAAGTTTCTAATCATTAGATGTTTTATTATGGTCCAATCAGTCACACAGTGCAATCCTGTGTAACTTTGCACCGGTGTAACAGTAGATGCATCGGTGTAAGTGCACTTATGCCAGTGTAAGTGCACTTACACCGGTGCATCTGCTGTTACACCAGTGCATCTGCTGTTATGCCGGTGCAAGGTTACACAGAATTGCGCTGACATTGTGTTAAAGCAGATTAAACAGTACAAAGTTTGAAAAAGAGAGTAAACTTTGAGCTGGCTCAAGAACGTGGCTATCAATGCCCGCTTCTAGGCCTGCCAGATTCACCCATGACTTGCTGGATATTGTCCTGGCTTTTTTCTTGATCTGCCCATTTCAATCATGGCTCAGTCAGTGACCCGGCAGATTGACAACCTCTGATCAAGAGTCACCAGGTTTCTCCTTAGCTCTGTACCTGCCTCAGCTCTAGCTTCAAGAATTGTCTGGGGATTAATATATTTGAAATCAAAAGTTGGCAACCCTAATCACTTTAGCAATGTGCAGAAACCCCTTGTGATATTTCATTAGTTTTTAGGAATTCGTCTGATTTCCCTTGAGAATGTTCCAAGTGTTTTTCCTTAGGAGAAATCCTGAAATTTGCTTTGAATTTAGCTTTTTAAAAATCATAAAAAAAATCAATAACCACATCATCCACTTTTGTGATTGCACATACAGAAATGGGTGGGAAGACAAGGACATTTTCCTTTCAGAAAAGAAAAAACGGAAGCCTTAGTAGTTATACATGGTCAAGGAAATGGATGTTATAATGAATTAACCATCAGTATATCGTTCGAATTCAATCTAGTGAATGAACCACAGAAATAAAGCCGTTATCCAAGAAGAAAGCTTTTGCCACTTCCTTCTCCTGGGAACAGAGTGATGTCATACTCTGTAGCAACTACCAGGTCTGAACATTTGCTTGAGACAGTCTGTGACTCCCAAGGCATCTGCTACTCCTCTTCTCTAAGGCGTACTACCATCTCTTCCCCCCTCATATAATGGATACTTACTTACTCTGATTCTGGAAGAGGGGAAAACCGGAGATTTCACATCCCTTAGCAACCATTTCTACAAGGAAATCAGCTGGGCTTGTCTCCCACTTTGAATATGGTGGATATGAAATTATCCAACAGATTGCCATTAGGCAGGAGGTGAAAGATTTTAGGATACCAATGAAGAACTGCAAGTGGTTTTCAATTAAATTATTGAAGATGGCATATTACCTGTGTGTGTGTGGGGGGGTGTCACTTGACTTCCCAACCACAGGCAGAAAAATGTCTTGAGTGGTCTGTCTCAGAAAGAAAGAAAGAAAGAAAGAAAGAAAGAAAGAAAGAAAGAAAGAAAGAAAGAAAGAAAGAAAGAAAGAAAGAAAGAAAGAAAGAAAGAAAGAAAGAAAGAAAGAAAGAAAAGATTCAGCAAACAGCTTATGAATAGCAGTATTTTGCCTTTCTTTTTCAATCAAATTGTCCCAAATGAGCAGATAGGAGTATAGATCTTTGTATTAGGGTGGAGCATGGGCTATTCATTTCAAGGCTTTGCATGATACTATTTTATAAAGTAATATTAGAAGTTCTGGGTACTGCCTGATATACAAATACATTGATTTATGACCTGATGATGGAGTTCTTATTAGTGACCTAGCTGCTTATTTCCTATAACCTGGATCTTGAGGAATGATTGAATTAAGTATGATGTACTTGGTTCTTTCGTACTTGTTTTTACTTGCAATATGATTTGATTAAAGAAATAGGGAAGAAGGATTAAGCATCTTCCCAAACAGAGCTTTATGGACTGATCAGATATTCATTTCTTCATGATTCTTGCAGGAAGCACCTCTCCTCTGGTGTGTGTGTGTGTGTGTGTGTGTGTGTGTGTGTGTGTGTGTGTGTGTGTGTACACATGCACACACGCTTGCAGAAATGATGGGTTTACTTAGGGGTACCATTATGGAAATGCATGCTAAAAATGGGAATTCTGCGACAATGACTGCCACCATTGCATTTCTAAAATATGTAACATTGTGAATCCATGCTCATATGCATATGTATATTTAACATGTTTATCTCGTGTCCCCCCCCAAAAAAAAGAGCACTGAGGAGCACATGTTGGAAAATAAAAATGTAGAGGAGTCGTAGGACTCCAACACTTATCACAAAGTTTTTTTCCTCCCTCCTTGTCATCAACATATAGTGTCTATACAACTAGAAAAAAACAATATTTGACAGAAAGGGTGGTGCATAGAAGACAAAAATAGCACCAGCTATTGCACAAGCATGTTAAATTTGACATGTGTAGTCAGCTACGTTCATAACATCTTGGGAACAGGATCTGGGCACCAAAATCACAAAGGCAAAAGGAAGATCAAAAGAAAATTTAACAAACACAAAGCAAAAAATAATAATAAAACACCCTTCCTTGCTTTCTCTTAACTGGCGACCAAGTGGAACAAATGGAGTAACTGTAGTGTTTAGATTACGATGGACTCCTGCAGTACGCTTCTAAAAGAAACAAATAATCTTTATTAATGTTTGCAACATAGTGTAATTTATTATTGATTTTCTCCCCATGGTTTGTTTAGCAACTGATGCTTGTAGATAATGAAAATCTAAGAAAATGCTATAATGCTGATTATCTCAATAGCTGTAACTAAGTCACCTTTATCCATCTGTCAATCTGTTTGTCCATCTTTTACCCTTTGTTGTTGTTCAGTCGTTAAGTCGTGTCCGACCCTTCGTGATCCCATGAACCATATCCCGCCAGGCCTTCCTGTCCTCCACTATCTTCCTGAGTTCGCTCATTTTCATGTTTGTTGCATCGGTGATGCTGTCTAACCATCTCATCCTTGGCCTTCCCCTTCTCCTTTTGCCTTCAATCTTTCCCAGCATCAGAGTCTTCTCCAGAGAGTCCTCTCTTCGCATTAGGTGGCCAAAATATTTGAGTTTCAGCCTTAGTACCTGTCCTTCCAGGGAACAGTCAGGCTTGATTTCATTTAGAATTGACTGATTTGATCTCCTAGCAGTCCAAGGGACTCTCAGGAGTCTTCTCCAGCACCACAGTTCGAAAGCATCTATTCTTCGGCGCTCAGCCTTCCTTATGGTCCAACTCTCGCAACCATACATTGCTACTGGGAACACCATCGCCCTGACTATACAAACTTTTGTTGGCATGGTGATATCTCTGCTTTTTATTATGCTGTCTAAGTTTGCCATAGCTTTCCTTCCAAGGAGTAAGCGTCTTTTAATTTCATGGCTGCTGTCTCCATCTGCAGTGATCTTGGAACCCAGAAAAGTAAAATCTGTTACTGCTTCCATTTCTGCCCCTTCTATTTGCCAGGAATTGATGTGCCCAGATGCCATGATCTTAGTTTTATTAATGTTGAGTTTCAAGCCAACTTTTGCACTCTCCTCTTTCACTCTCATCAAGAGGCTCTTTAGTTCTTCTTCACTTTCTGCCATTAGGGTGGTATCGTCTGCATATCTGAGGTTGTTGATATTTCTCCCGGCAATCTTGATTCTGGCTTGTGATTCATTCAGCCCTGCATTTCTCATAATGTACTCTGCATATAAGTTAAATAAGCAGGGTGACAATATACAGCCTTGCCGTACTCCCTTCCCAATGCACGTTTGGAGATATGGTCACTTTATTGAATTACATAAAAGACCTGCAGAGGCAAATAACTAGGGGTAACTCAATCCACACTCCAAAAGGCGTGCGGGCACTATTTTGGGGAAATGTCACTAGACGTCTGCCTCCCCCTGGTTTTTATTGGCATCGACCATCCCGACTCCAGGCTCCCTCAGTCACTGCCCAAGGGGGCCTATCACAGCCAAACCCGGAGGGTCGAGACAGTGGAGCAGTTAAGGCCCCATACTGGCCAGGCCATTGATGGTCCCCACTTGCTCCAGCCAAGGGGCTTGCCAGCCAGCCTCATCGACCCGGTCAAGTGTAGTTATGAGCAGTCCTGGCTCACCTCCTGGCCTTGCCGACCTCAAGATGCATGCCGAGCCCTATCAGACTACCTACTCATTCCGGCACGCCACCTGCCAGGTGACCCACTGGCTACCAGCCCCTTCCCTAAAACACAGTCTGAGGTAGGTGAAAAAACCACCAACATCTTGCCAATTCATTAGTGGCCAAATATTCCTACCTGGCCCCCATGGGCGACCGGCTAATCCCTGACTATGCCCAAGGGAGGGTTGCTTCCTGGGCGGCGACTGAGGAGCTGAGCAAAGCCGCGGCATTCCCCAGTCGCTCGCCCTGCCCACGTGACCCTCCCCAGCCAATAGGCTGGCTGGATTCATGTGCCTTGCCTGGCACGCTCCAAGGGGGGGCAGGGTAAAGCCCCCGAGAAGCGATGTGCATCTCAAGGTGATTATCATTGGCACCAGTCTGCATTCCCAGGCAGCACAATCCTGTGAAGGATACGGCAGCTGACCTAAAGGGCTGGTCACCGTATCCTATCGAGTTGTGTAGTGTAGCAGCCATTTTTGTGTAGTGTAGCGGCCGGTAGTGTAGCGGCCAGTTTTGAACTGCAGGAGCTCATCATGACACCTCCTCATAGCCACGCCCACTGACTATACAACCCAAAAATATTTTCTTTTTCTTTAGAGTGTTTTCTCCTCCTGTCACTTATTCCTACTTTGGACCTTATTACACTTCATTTAAAGATTTGGTTCATTTCATCCCGTATTCTTGGAAAGGGTTGCAATACAGTACTTTACATCAGTGGTTCCCAAACGTTAGGAGACCGTGGACCACCAAGGCAAAAATTGGAATTGTTGTGGACCACACCCAGCCCCCCCCCCCAGTCCCCTGCAAACAAAAATACAATTAAATTTGTAATACTTAGAAAAGATTTATTAGGTTTAGTACTTACATTAAATAATACATAAAATATTTTGTATTGTGATTTTTGAAAATGAAAACAAAAAATTAAACTTAATAGGGTAGCTATCTTTATGTTTGTATTTGCTTCTGTAGCTGCGAAATTCATGGGTATTCATGATACTGATGCTCAAAGTGGGGGTCAGCACTTATTAAAATTACCAAAGGTCGATTTTGTGTGTGAGACCTTGTGGACCACTTTTCAGGTTCTTGCGGACCACTGGTTGGGAACCACTGCTTTAAAACTTCAAAAGTTTAATACTTTAAAACAAACATATAAAAATTGAAAAATTGAATTTTTAAAAATTCCCAGATAAATACAAAAGGTATATTAGATTCCTAGCTTATGTGTGTGTGCTCAGAAATAAGTCCCACTGTGTTCAATAACATTTACATTTATAAATAAATGTGTGTAAGATTGTAGCCTTACACCGCAATCCTATGCATGTCTACTAGGAAGCCAGTCTCATTGAATTCAATGGGGCTTTATCCCCAGGAAAACATGTCTAGGTTTGCTGCCATGTGCAACCTGAGCTACAATTGTCTCTCAGGCAGCCCTCAGGAAAGAGGATGGCAAAATGAAACAAATGCATTTTAAAATGTTTCTTAAATTCTGGAGGGATGGGATTGGATCACAAAAGGCAAAGCATTCCAAACAAAAGGACCAACCAAACAAACTTGAGACTGCACTAGAAATCTACCACTTAGAAAGCAAAACTAACATGCCAGGGAACAAAGAGACTCTAATCAGGTGAAGCAAAAAAGGAAGATAAGAGGAAGGAATGCAGAGGATGCAAGTAGATGTTAATAACAAAATTTCGAACTGAATAAAGAACAGATAAGGTAAACAGTGAAGAGAAAGCAGCAATGAGGTGACGTGATCAATTTATGGGCCAAAAGCATAAGTATCAAAAAGAAGAAGCAAAGAACCGGGAAGCAAAGAATAGTCACCTTTTGAAAAATCCTATTTGTCGCCATTGTTTCCACGCCGCTGGTGTTGCTTCAGCACCAGTTTTTTTTTTCTACCTGACTGTTGCAGCTGCCTCCTTTCTGGATGAACCACACAGGTGATTCCACACCAACATAAAATGCGACTACATCACATTGCCATATACAGAGTAGCCTATCAGATTTGGCCATGACTGGGATCAAACAGGTAAAACAGTACAGAGCTAAGAAGTATGAATGAACAAAGCAGGAAAGACGGAGG
The DNA here is from genome assembly GCA_026170595.1 of Plestiodon gilberti rubricaudatus. NCBI lineage: Eukaryota > Metazoa > Chordata > Lepidosauria > Squamata > Scincidae > Plestiodon > Plestiodon gilberti. The sequence continues at coordinate 163,461,136 of JANXHW010000001.1, forward strand.
GATGAAAAAGATCCTATCAAACACATATTAAAAAGCAAGCAGGAACAACAAAAAGGGAGGGGGCTCTACAGATATTAAAATGCAAGCACCAACCCACCCCCACACAAAAAAATCCTGATGCAATACACTGAGCACTGTCCCTATTCTAGTTTATCTAACTAGTAGGTATGTGTATATAGGAGGAGACATCCATGTGTTAGTACTACGTACACCAACACCTTGAACTGGCATATATTTGTAGTACAAGCATCAGTGTTTCCACTGTCGGTTTGAACTTTCAAGAAATATCCCTTTGGCCATGTTTCTGTTAGTCCTCCTAGGGACTTAAGAGTCAGAGCTCTTGTCGAGCTATTCATGCCATAATTTTTTTACGCTTCTATAATTTATGCTGCCGAACATTGCTGAACAGTGAAATCAAAGACAAGCACCCATAAGCACTGCAATGGTTCATGAAAAGGATGGCCAAGAGAATAATTGAGAATTGACAAATGAGAATGACATATTGTTAGCACTCAGTCACACAGCAGTGGTTTCTGTACCCCCCAAAAAAACAAAAAAACCGTAAAGGTCACGAAGAAACATGTTGGCTGAGCTCATATGATAGAAGAACAAATAAATTCAATCTTGAATCTCCTTCTCTCTGAAGGCCCCCTAAGCTGCTCAGCTGTGTGACTTACATGTTCCATTGTTTTAGGTGTACAGCAAGTCTTTACTTAAAGTTGTTTCATTTTAAAGTGGATGGAAAAATACCATAGGAACGTTTACATTTATCAACTAGCCTATGGTAAAATTGGTTTCATTCTAAGTAGTTTCGCTCAAAGTTGCAGTTTCCAAGAAGAACCTATCGACAACTTTAAGTGAGGACTTGCTGTACCTATATTACGCATATGTTTGCAAACATGTTATGATGTACACTTAAGCCTAGTTATTCTCACTCAGGTGGTAAATCTGTACCTGGGCTTACACACTATAGTCTGTAGGTAGGAGCTCGTAAGAATTTTTGGTCAAACCTATCCTATTTTTAGTTAAAATATAAACATAAGTGACCCAAAACACTACAATTCCTTGCCCATAGAAAAAAAGCATGTCATGGAAATGTCTGGGCTAGAAACTCTCTCTGGAATGCTAGTGTTCTGTGTGTAGGGATTTTTTTATTTTGTATGGAAGACTGTTCAGTGACGTGAGCTCACACCTTGACAGCGCAATCCTGTGTAAGGATCCGGCAGGCGGCCCAGGGCCACCTGCTGGATCTTGCACCTGGACTGCCCGTTCGATGACGGGCCGGAGGTCTACTCAGGGAAGGGGATGCTTCTCCCCTTCCCTGGGTGTAAAACGGGGCCAGCCTAATAGGCCTCCTCGGACTTCCACCAGCTAAATAGCAGCATCCCCTGCCCCCACCCGGGCCGGCTAGGCCAATGCCCCCCTCCCTCGCCGCCAAACCGCCCATGCTCTTAACTTCCGCCGGCAGTCCGGCGACGGAGTGAGGGAGGCCGGCCTTGCACCAGCCTCCCTTACTCTGGAGTAGTTGCAAATGTACTTTACGGCACGTTCACGACATGTTAGAATGGTGAAGTGCGCGCTCCGCCATTCTAACGTTACGGAGGATTGCGCCCTGAGTCTGATATGGTACAGATCAGACACAAGTTTACCATCTCAGGTAAGCAAGACCTACATTGGGTCTTATTTGTACATCTGAAACCAGATCCTAGTTGTACAGCAAGTCCCCAAAGTTGTTAATAGGTTTTTCTTGGAACCTGCGACTTTAAGCAACGTTATTATGTTGACATTCCTATGGCATTTTCCCATCAACTTTAAATCGAAACGACTTTAAATGAAATGACTTTAAGTGAGGACTTGCGGTACACTTATTAGATCACCAAGGTTGGCTGTGACTCCCTCCTGAGTGTTCACTCAGTGGGAAATCTAGGTTTGCCTCTGTAGAATGTATAAAATATCCCTGAACATGTGATTCCCCCGCCTCTCCTCTGCTTCCAAACATGCTCAAAAGTCAAATCTCAAGCTTTAAAAATGCCCTTTACCTAGCTCTACAGATTCACCGTCTCTGTTTTTCTCCCTCCTCCAGTCAAGTCATGACCATTCATGGGGCCAATTGAGAAGATTACCAATGGGGGGTGTCCACCAACAGATCGACAGGGGTGCCCACCACTTACACAGCTCTGCTTGCGCTCCCTGGACTTGAAAAGAAAGAGGGGAATGGAGCAGAAGAAAATGGATGCTCTAACCAATCATGCTCTAGCCCAGGGGCAACCGAGTACCACCTCTGGCGCCACTCTCCTGCTACTGCTTTGATGACATCATCACCAGTTACTTTCAGGTTTTCAGAGGCCAGAAAACACAGGTAGGAGGCTCTGGCCAGGTGGGAGGGCTCTTCTCAGCATTCCTGAGAGGCTTGGCCAAAGGCCGGAGCCTCTCGGGAGCAAAAACACGCCACCGAAAGTGCCGCATAGGAGCAGGGTTCTGGTGTTCCAGAGGTTCGAGTACCACCAGCAGACAGCCAAAGTACCACTGGTGGTACTGGTACCACTGGTTAAGAACCATCTAAAAAAGATGCAGAAGAACACCAGCAAACAGCCACGAAAAAAGACACTGTGCTGGGGTGAAAGGAGGCAGTTACTCTCCCTCTGCTAAATATAAGAGGAGCACCAATTGAAAAAAGTGCCTCTTGCCCAGTTAGCAGGGGGAGATATTATAAGAATTTTTTATAATATATTAAATGCACTACAAAGCCTAAAATGTTTGCAATGCTATATAATCACAGCACCTGTTAAAAAGCCCTTTGCAGCTGCAGTTCCCACAGCATGCAAGGCTATTAGACAAGTTCCACACTATCTTCATTTTTATATGCTAATTTCAGCTTACCAAAAAAACAAAACAAAAAAAAGTCTAATTTCAGTCCTGTCCCTGTGGGAATATACCAGTGTTAAGCTTCCTTATTCCTTTGAGTAGAAATTAGGAGGAAGAGAGGGAAAGAAAATGTTTAAGAGGAGTATTTGGTACTTTTAAAATGGCAAAAATTAGGGGGGAAAGTTACAACGTAGCTATGCAAATTATGGCTGATATTGGAGTATGAATCAGAATTCAACACAAAAAGGGCCAGTTCAGAAGATTTCTTCAACTGACCACACTCACCATGCAATGAGATATGTGAGTAGACAAGTTAGTTCTCCCCTACCAACATGGCATCCCATCACCATCGGGGGAGGGGGAAGTTAGTTCGAACCACCCCTGCATGATTATGCAAAGTGGAATAGCGTGCTAAGAGCAGCAATGTGCCCACCAAAATTTATTGTGTGATGAATGGGGCCAGTTGGACATATTGTCTGAAGCGTCCCAAACCTGAACTCTCGTAGAATCATGTGCCCTTTTCCCAAGGTCCTTTGAGTGGGATGTGGAGAATCTCTGATTGGTAAAGATGAGGGCCAAGAAGGAATGTTATGAGAAGAGGTAAAGCAATAGAATGAAGACTTATTATGGTACACAATACACATCCCGTTATTGTGGGTCACAGGCACCCTCCTCACTTTGTCCCCTGCTAACTAGGCAAGAGGCACTTTTTCAATTGGTGCTCCTCTTATATTTAGCAGGGGGAGAGTAACTGCCCTCCTTTCACTCCAGCACATTGTCTTTTCTGGTGGCTGTTTGCTGGTGTTCTTCTGCATCTTTTTTAGATTGTGAGCCCTTTTGGGACGAGAAGCCATTTAATCATTTGATTTTGTCTGTAAACCGCTTTGTGAGCTTTTTGTTGAAAAGCGGTATATAAATACTGTATAATAATTAATTAATACATGAAGGAAAGAATCCTCCTGGACATTATTCTGATTGCTGAATTGTTCAAATGTGAGTTTATTATTACATATGTTCCAGTTGTCCCAACATACTGTACTCAGGAAGGTCCCAGTTCTTGATCCTTGTCCCTGGCAAATCACTATCCTGATTTTGTCCTTATTTTTTGCCTTCTGGAGATGCCTTATTAAAAATAATAATAACTTCATTTGTCTGAATTGCTCAGATTGTTTTACATCAGGAGTCAGCCCCCCACTGAGCAGGTTTGTAAATGGGGAGGGGATGCATCTCGTCTCTAGTGCATATGTATCGGAACATGTGCATATGAACAATAAATGGCCACATACCACACCCTCTGCCATTGCACACATTGCAACTGGTATATTTTGAACCATTGATACAGTAGAATCACTACCTATTTCTAACAGCTCAATCCTATTCTCCTCCCCCCGCCGATTCAGCGACGCAAAAATGGCTGCAGCGGAATACTGTGGGGGGGGGGAGTTGCAGAGGTCTCCTTTGGGTAAGGAAATATTTGCTCCCTTATGCAGGGGTAAGTTTCTGCAGTGCAGAGAGGTCTACCTGGACCTGTGCTAGCAAATTCACTGGTGCAGGTTTGCATGGACCAGCACTGTGGGATTGGGTCCAGGAAGAGGTTAGGATTTGGCAGCCGAACCCACCCCTTCCAAGACCTAATCTGCTCTTCCCCTGTCCCTGTTAGCACCTCGTTCCGCCCTCCCCAACTCTGTCCTGCCTCTGCCGCCATCCTACCTGCCTCAGCTGGTCTGGGGTGATCCTCCGGCGGGTGCGGGAAGGTTCCGACCTTCCCTCTGATGTTCCTGTCATGCGCAAGTTCATGTTCTCCAATGGCACAGAGGCACAATAGGATTGTGCCAACACACAAATATTCTCTCTGTGCTCAGAGCACAAGTATCCCCATCCTTGCTCACCTTCTTCTCTTATTATTTATTTATTTATTTATTTATAGTATTTTTATCTCGCCTTTCTCCCCGAAGGGACCCAAGGCGGCTTACAACACGAGAAAGGAATACAATACAATACAAAAAATAATCACATTTAAAACAATAAAACAATTCATGAAAACTAGTAAAAACAGCATGTAAAAATTGATAAAAACAGATCACATTACAATTAAAACAAGAGCATAAAAACAGCAGCACTCCACCTGTACCAGCAGGATGTTAAAAAAGGCAAGGACTCAGAAGGCTTCCTTAAACAGGAATTATTATTGTTATTGTTATTGCTATTGTTATTGTTATTAACAGTATTTATATACTGCTTTTCAACAAAAAGTTCACAAAGCGGTTTACAGACAAAATCAAATGATTAAATAGCTCCCTGTCCTAAAAGGGCTCACAATCTAAAAAAGATGCAGACCACCACCAGCAATAGCCACCAGAAAAGAGACTGTGCTGGGGTGAAAGGGGACAGTTACTCTCCCCCTGCTAAGTATAAGAGGAGCACCAATTGAAAAGTGCCTCTTGACCATGGCAGATTACCTCGATTATCAATCAGTGTTTACTGCAGCAGTTGTTCAATCAGTTATTAGAGTTTATCATTACCAGCTTATTCTGTTGTCTAGTTTCATCAGTAATCATTGTTCAATGTTCAGTGCAAAAAGTCAAAGCTGGTTCCATGGCATTATTTTTCTACTGACTTTAAATGTACCAGCTGCCTTAGCAATAGATTGTGATTAGGCAATGGCACTAATAAAGCTGATTCTTTGTCATATTGGGCATTTATTGCATTAAAGATACTTTTTTAAAAAAGGAATTTCCTTTGAAGAGGCTGTAACTGCAAAAATTCTTTCTGAGAGCTTGCCAGAGTTGCTGATGTGAATAAATTCAGAATGACAGTCATTCCAAATTTCCACTTCAGCATTTGCAGTATGATTAAAGGTTTGGGCTTCTAAACTAGAAAGTTCATGGCTAATGTAACCCTGTCAGGGTCATTTTTTTCAAATGGACCAAAGAACGCATGAATCTCCATTCATGGCACAAATCAAATGCTAGCAAGTTCGAGAAACATTATTTTAGCAGCTGGCAGATAAAGATGACAATGCTATTTACTGTTCAGATTTTTTAAAACCCTGATGATTACCATTTATTGTAAAACCAAATTAGTCAAATGAAATGTAGTTGCAATTTTCAGGAGGAATTAGTATTTTGCTCTCTGGCTTTAACAGTGCAATCCTATGCATGTCTACTTAGAACAGTGGTGGCCAACCTTTCAACATGAATGCTGGCCCTTTAAATGGTTGTCTTGGTGAGGGCATTTCAGCAGGTGTAGCTGCTTTAGCAGCACCATCAGCACTTACAGCTGCCAAGATTCTGTCTTCTACACAACTCTTAAGAACACAGTAGCCCTAATGGTGGAAGGTTGGCCACCCCTGACTTAGAAGGAAGCCCTGTTGACTTGAATGGGATTCACTCTCAGGCAAGTAGGTATAGGATTGCAGTCTATCAGCGCAATCCTGCCTAACTTTGGAGTGGCGTGCTGCTCCAGGTTGTTGTAAACGTGCCATAAGGCACATTTTCAACACCTAGAGAGTAAGCGGCAGAGGACAAAGCCGCATATTAGCCTATGCAACTCACTCAACTTCAGTCACCACAGGTAAGTCCCATGCAAATTGGTGGGAGGGTAGGACGAGGAGGGGGGCCATTGGCCAGCCTGGGCTGGGAGAGGGTGGGGATATCGGCGCCAATATCCTAGGCCCCTTCCCAGCCCACTCCGCCCTTACACCATCTCCCTGAATGTACGCCCGGTCTGGACGTGGCATGCATTCGAGGAGGCCCATAGGCCCCGGGCTCGCTTACACCCAGGGAACGGAACGAACGTCCCCTTCACCCGAGGTTCGGCCTAGCAGCCCCGGGGCAGCCCGCAATGAGCTCAGGATACAGTGGCCGGCCCTTTAGGCCAGTCACGTATACTTACACAGGATTGCATTGTAAGAGGCTTTAAAAGGCTGCAATCCTATGCAAACTTACTTGGGAGTAAGCCCCACTGAAATCATTTGGACTAACGTCTGGGTAGACAAGTGTGACAATTAAGTCCAGTCGTGTCCAACTCTAGGGTGTGGTGCTCATCCCCATTTCAAAGCCGAAGAGCCAGCGTTGTCAGAAGACGCCTCCATGGTCATGTGGCCAGCATGACTCTCCTTGCCGCAGCGCGTAGCATGCAGCTGGAACACGGAGCGCTGTTTACCTTCCCGCAAGCGGTAACTATTTATCTACTCGCGTTGACATGCTTTGGAACTGCTAGGTTGGCAGGAGCTGGCCAAGCAACGAGAGCTCACCCCGTCGCGGATTCGAACTGCCAACCTTTTGATAGACAGCTCATGGTTCAGCGGTTTAACCCACTGCACCACCCGATGGCCTTACCCACCAAGTGTAGACAAGTGTAGGATTGTGCTATTAGCCATTTTTACTCTTTGTTATTTCATAAGGGTGGATACTGTGAGTTTTCATAAGGGTGGATACTGTGAGACATTATTTTTTTCCTTTTACAGTACTTGTGTGTGTGTGTGTGTGTGTGTGTGTGTGTGTGTGTGTGTGTGTGTGTGTGTGTGTGTGTGTGCTGTTTTCCTTCTGTTTCATTCTCATTTTTTAACCCCAAAGAAACTCTGTAATCTTAATTCAGCTATTGGCTCTGAACCAGAGGTTTAGTGTGCAGAGACGAGAGACCTCTTCCCACTGTATTTTGTGTTACCATGTGACCTGTGATGCAGGGTTGTTGCAAGGCATTGTTGTTTAAAAGTTATCACTGGTGGTAGTAGCCATGTTTTTGGTGTTGTCTAGTTGTTCTTTTTTACTAACAATGCCCTATGGTGCAATGCCATGTACAATGCCAAGGTGCAGCACATTTTTAGCCATCTATGCAATGTGGTTAATGTGAATTTACTGGTAAATGTGCTTTAATACACAGAATTGTGTGGTGTCCACATTATTGTGAAGAACATGCATCAACTGATGGCATCAATAGGAATTCTGCACATTATCCAGTCGATACGAATAGAAGCCAATGGATGCCGGAGCATGTGAAGCAAGCCTTCCCAAGATGCTTTGCACCTTGCACAAGTAATATAGCCTTCATGTACGTTCCATAGATTGCTGGGCAATACACACAGTCCCCATGCAGAGAACACATAGTTGATTTGCCAGTGTGTGCACATTGTCCACATTGTGTCCACGTGTGTGCGCAAGTGGACACATTGTCCACTTGTGCAGAGTTTCCATTATGTTCTTTTATTTTGCATTTTTACATACTGTGTTACAGTCAGTGTTTAAGCTGCTGTTGCCTGAGGAAAGAGTTAGAAATGTTATAAATCAGAAGTTTCCAACCTGTGGTCCGCGTACCACTAATGGTTGTATGCTGCTGGCCGGCAGGAAAGATGGCGGTGGCCATTCTGCCCATTCTGCACAGCGCCGGAGGCCAAAAAGTGACAGCCCTTGCTTCTTTCTTTGAATTTCTGAGCTCCGGCGCAGCCGCAAGCCCAAAAGTAAGTGCCAATGATGTCATCAGCACACACTTCTGGTAGTATGCAGCAGGCCAGAGCTCAGGAAACGTAGTACATGGTGCGAAAATGTTGGGAACCTCTGTTCCCAAAAAAATAAGCAAGCAAATGTTTATTGGACAATGTTTGGGGGAAATGCTGGTAGGCTAGGCTGTGCATATTCTTCTTGTCATCTACATGTGTTTATGCACATTCTCCATTGAACTCACTGTTTGCGGATAGGTGGGTAATCATCAAGTGGTACCTACCAGTGGCTAAGGAATGGACAATTGGGGTGCTCTGTCCTCACTTCCAGAATAGTTTGTATTCTTTGCAAGCACTTATCCCCCATTGTTAATATGACCATCAAATCTAACAAGTAGGAAAGAAAATGACTCATGTCACCACCCATCCCTTGACTCCTTTTTGATTGATTGTTTTTGTTTTCCCAATGCTCGTTGGACCTTGGAAAATACAGTATGTACTATTTCCTTGTCTGTCTGGCCTGCTTTGTTTTCTGCCAGTTATCCCCCATATAGAATGCATACAAATTATATGCATGAAAGAAAAACAAAATAAAAAAGGACAAGTGATGTGGATCAAAATGATTAATGGGCCGACATTTTATGTTACCAGATAAAGTGGGTTATATTTTTTTCCTCTTTGCAACGTTTGCTAGCAGATTATATGTTTTATTATATTCATTTTGTGACACAGTTGGAACTCAATTGAATCAAACGCAAAAAAATAAAATTTAAAAAAAAATGCACCAACCTTATAGCATTTGTTAAAATATTAATGCCTGGTTTATACAGGGCATGCAAACCCTTCAAAGAAGAAAAAACGAATTTGGCAACCCATACAATATTTCATTTTCCATTATATACAGAGTTGTTGCTGTGTGTTCTTTTCTTTTTTAATTTTGGAAATGCACTGCATAGTTGAGTTTGATAATGAGACAAACATAGTTTGATAATGAGACAAACAGTGCCATCCAATGCATGTTTACTCAGTCCCACTTTATTCAATGGGGTTTACTCCCAGGAAAGTGTGCATAGGACTCCAGCCAAAGGCCTTGGGGTCAATCTGCTATCTATGCAAGAGTCTACTAGACTGAGTGATGACTGAATTTCTGGTTTAGGCAAAGGCTAGGCAAAGGTTTCGGCCAGTGTTTGCCTAGCGGGAAATTAATACAGGGCAAAATTAGAGCATGCCTACAGATGATTTGAACAACTTACCCGGCACTGTCTGTGTCATGCTGTCAATTTCTTTTCTGTTTCCCTTTGCTGTCTAGTTAATAATTGAACCCATTAGAGGTTGGTGGTGCTGCACTCTGACTCATCCTGCAGAGACCGACATACTCCTGATCGTCTTTCGGAAAAAAAAAAAAACAAAAAGAGAGGAAACATTCACAGCAAGATGAAGACAAACCCAAAAAGGAAGGAAACAGACACACACACACACACACACACACACACACACACACACACACACACACACACACACACACAGACTCAAGGGAGCTAAATTGAACTACCTTCCAAATCCACAGTATTTTGTGGTTCTTTGTGGCCAGAAACAAGAGGAGAATAGATTGTCTCACTTTGGCAACTCCTCTCTGTTGCAAAAAAAAAAAAAAAAAAAGGAAAATGGGAAGGCAATCTGAACATACAGGAAATATGTATCCAATGTGTTCTGGGCTCCTTTGAGAGTAAGTGTAGTGTTCTATTAGACCTTTGGGTGCTATCTGCTTTCAAATCTCTTAAAAGCGGCAAGCGCCAGAGGGAATTCCAAGGGAAATGGAGACAGAGCTCCAAGACAAACACAGAACTCTCCTGTTCATGTTTCATCTCTCCTTCCATTGACTTAGACACGGACTCCGATTCCTGCCTGAACAAAAATTCCAAGGTTAGTCTCCAGAGCGGGCTCTCTGTTGTGTGGTCATGACCCTGATTGTCGCCTCAAAAACAACAAAGGGACTTGGGGCACTTGAAAGACTAACCAATTTATTGCAGCTTACGTTTCATCAGATGCATGCATTGAAATCCTAAGTATATATACATGGGTATAGAGTAGTAGTAGTAGTAGTAGTAGTAGTAGTAGTAGTAGTAGTAGTAGTAGTAGTAGAGGAAAGCAGGTGTCAGATGACTGGAAATGCAAGTGACCTGGTCTAGTGATGAGCTTAAAGGTGTACAGGAGAAGCATGGTGATAATTAACAGTAACAGTAATAGACAATAACATCATCCTCACAGTGCTAAGCTAATTCACTCTGTAATGTGATAGAAAATGAATGGGCCTGATTCGAACCAGAGACAATAGAATCAAATATGATCAATTCTAATTCAGCTATCTCTAGAGCCCTGTGCAGATGTTACTGTGAACCATGGTCAAGGGGTGGAGAGAAGGTGAACTGGCAAACTCTGCCCCTGCTGATTCACTCCAGAGACCCCATCCCAAACAGTGTTTGTTGCTACAGAGCAATGCTGAACATGTGGGGCATGGGGACAGGGCGTGCTGGTGCAGTCTATGCACACATGTTTATCATGCAGTTTTTAATGTCTCCATGGAGCATAGCTCTAATAGCCCTTTCAAGTTCTTTTGTTGAAGAATTGTCACCTTAAAGTCTATAGCAGAGCGTCCTACTGGTATCTGATTGTTGCCATTTCTGATGACAAATGTGTGTCCATTTATTCTTGTATGTAGAGATGGACTTATTAGTCCCATGTAGACAGCAGAAGGGCACTGTTGGCAACACACAACAGCATAGAGCATGTTGGAGGATGAGTGAGTGAATGAGTTCCTGATAGTATAGCTGGCTTTATACAGGTGGGCCCCCATATCCGCTGGGGATATGTTCCAGACCCCTCCGTGGATACTTGAAACCGTGGATAAGAGCGAACACCCCCTTCATGGTTTCCTGAGGGGCCCCCCACCCTGCTTCCCCTGCAGGCAGGCATGCTTGGCCCCCCCAGCTGTTATTTTTCTTTCAGCAAGCTTTGTTTCTTCCTTAAAACAAACAGAGAAGGAGCCTCCATTGCAGGCAAGTAGAACGAGACTAAGTCCTAGAGAGGCTCTGCAAGGTTTCTGTTAACCTTGCAGAGCCTCTCTAGTACTCAGTCTCATTCTACTTGCCTGTAATAAGCAGTCAGAGGTTGCTTCTCCTGTTTCTTTAAGGAAGAAACAAAGCTTACTGGGAAAAAAGTAAAAGCCTGGGGGGGGTCCCCATGATCCGTGGATAACTGAAACCGTGGATAGCGAATCAGTGGATATGAGGGCCCACCTGTAACTTCATGTAATGTTGCTGCCTTCTTTCAGAGCAGCCTCACTGAAGTCATAATGGGAGTGCCTCCAGCGTAAATAGATTGTGGAATATTTTTCACTTGTCTTGAATTTTAAACGTGCACTTGCTGTAATTCTTTGGGTGTATAAGTTGCATTTTTAGGGAACCCTTACAGCTAGGCAACATGGGGACCTTACAGACCTCCTGAGGCAAAGCATTCCACAGGTATGGTGCCCACCACTGAAAAAAAAGTCCACTTTCAGATGTGGGATCTTCCTTCCTCTTATGTGTTACATTTCTATCCTGCCTTTCTGGCAAAGAGCTCAGAGCAGCCACCTGGTTCTCTCCCTGGCTCCATTGACCCTCACAAAGACCCTGTGAGGTAGGCTGGGCTGAAAGTAGATGACTAGTCCAAGGCCACCCAGTGGGCAGGGATTTGATCCCTGTTCTTCCCACTCTGGCACTCTAACCACTGCAGGACACGGAAGTTCCCTCTAGAAACCCATTAACACTCTTTTCATAGTGTCATCATTTAACACCTTTGTATTTGCACTGGTGTAGCTAAATTGTTAGGCCAGCGGGTGGCGCAGCGGGTTAAACCGCTGAACCATAAGCTGTCGATCGAAAGGTCGGCAGTTCGATTCCCGCGACGGGGTGAGTGCTCGTCAGAAGCGTCGCTCCGGTAGGGGCGGGGCTGTAAGTATCGCTGCGGTCATAGTCTCTTTACCGAGCGAGGAGGAGGCAGCCCCGCCCCCTCACTGTCCGAGCCAGTCCCCTACGGAGAAACCGGCAGGGAAGAGACCCTGCCTGCTGCTTTCTCCGTAGGGGACTGGCTCGGACAGTGAGGGGGCGGGGCTGCCTCCTCCTCGCTCGGTAAAGAGACTATGACCGCAGCGATACTTACAGCCCCGCCCCTACCGGAGCGACGCCTCTGGTGCTCGTTGCTTGGCCAGCTCCTGCTAACCTAGCAGTTCCAAAGCATGTCAATGCGAGTAGATAAATAGGTACCGCTTGCGGGAAGGTAAACAGCGTTCCGTGTTCCAGCCGCATGCTACGCGCTGCGGCAAGGAGAGTCATGCCGGCCACATGACCACAGAGGCGTCTTTGGACAACGCTGGCTCTTCGGCTTTGAAATGGGGATGAGCACCACACCCTAGAGTCGGACACGACTGGACTTAATTGTCAGGGGTCACCTTTACCTATAAATGCTATTATTCAATATATATGATGACCTTGTATCAATCATCTTTTGTGTGTGTGTGTGTGTGTGTGTGTGTGTGTGTGTGTGTGTGTGTGTGTGTGTGAGTGTTCCATTGTCTACCTTCTTGATGCTTACTTTGCCTTCATAAAATATTTCTGATCGCATTCCCTTGGGCCCCTCCTCAGATTGCTTGCACACCTCACTTTGGCCCCTTTCTTTTCCTCATGCCAACGCTAAGCGAGCTCCCAGTGAAGTACATTATCTGCCCAGGCACATTTTAATAGCACTGTGTGTTCCTATGGCAAAATCCCCATTATTTTTAATGGCATTCTAGATGCGTTCCCTAAATAATCAATTCCTGCTTATCGATCATGGTATGCGAAGAATAATGCAGCATGTTCCAGTAACACAGCTTTGTACACAGTTTACAGAAACTGAAAAATCTATCTTCAGCAGATACATTTAATTGTTCGTCTCAGTTGTTTTGATGGCGCTCTTGAATCCCGCCACTCTCCACCATGCCCCCTCCCTTTCGTCCAATGCTTCAGATGATGTCTCAATTTCAACAATACTCGAGCCCGACAAATATGAACTTGCAAAGAAATCCCTTTGATTTCCTCCATGTAAGTGTGCTTAGGAGGATCATGGCCTTAGTGTTTATAAGGAGCTGCGTCTCACTTAACAAGCATGTCCTAACCCCTGCGGTTTCCCTTAATAACATTCCATCTGACACTTCTTACAAGTTCCCCAATACTTCTGCGCCCTGCAGTGAATCACTCCAGACCAGGGGCAATTTAAGAATGACTGACATGTTTGGGGGGAGAGCTGGTTTTCAATTACATTCTAAAGGCTGCCATAGATTGGAAACGTAGATTCTCTGGACAAATGGTTCAAAGCTAATTTGTTAAAAATAGATTCCTTTTTGCTCAAAGACTATTTCAGTGCCCCTTAGCTATTTAGTGTTTTCATAATGAGCAGAATTACACTACTGGGGCACTTTTTAAGCACATTTTCTCCAAAGCAAATCAATAATGCTCTGTTAAAAAATTCAATAAGCACCACCCATGACTTACGAAACTGACTGCTCCAAAACAAGTCAGAGGCTTCATGAAACACTTTCAACTTTCAGGTGTTCAATTACAAGCTGTCATTTTTATTTTCATGCCATCCGAGCATTTTTTAAAATTAAAATAAAAAAGTTTTAATTTTCTAATGCAGTGGTTCTCAAACTTTTTTGCACCGGGACCCACTTTTTAAAATGACACTGTATTGGGACCCACCGAGCTTTACGAGACTTAAAAAAAAGTGATCTAGAAATAAATATATTTATTTACAAGAAAAGAGCTCAGCTGCTTGCAGGGTAATTAGTAGCTATCTGATTTTTGAATAGCCTCAGAGCTTGTGGCAGTTACTAATCTGATCACCTGGGACCCACCAAAAATCAGGTTGCGACCCATCAAGTGGGTCCCGACCCACAGTTTGAGAAACACTGTTCTAATGGAACAGACACAACAGCAAGCCTTAATTACGGGCATAAAAATTATTTGATTTCAATTCAAATATAAGCTCAAACTGTTTCCAACTCATTTGAAGATGATCTAAAACTGTCATGGCCAGCTAAAATATACAAAGATTGCCGTTGGTACACAGGATAAGAAGCCATGTAAAATTCCAAAAATATACTTATGTTGTAAAAACAAGCTAAAAATCCATACAATTAAAAACCAGTTCTCTTTAAAAAGACAAAACAAACAGGCTAAAAATCCAAATGATTAAAACCCGGTTCTCTTTAAAAAGACAGATTAAAAAAACATGGCTTCTTATTTTGTATGCCAACCGCAATCTTTGTATCATTTGAAGATGTTATCCAAATACCAAGAAAGCAGTCAAAAAAGACTATGTCATAAACCAACAAGAATCCTGTCAAGGGACAATTCATAACCCCTCCACAAAGCAGGTGGAGAATATGGGCCGAGCAAATGTGGATTGTGTTTGTATATTAATATACATGTTTATAATATGCTTGGTAGGAATGTGTGGAACCTCCCCCCCCCCCCCCCTTGATAAAGGCCTTGCAGGATCAGTTTACTTCTTCCAGTGCTGGCTGATTTGGGAGTTGAGGACTGGCGGTGGGAGATTTCAGTTCCACTCATATCAAAGTGGCTCAGCTAATAAGCCAAACTACTTTCAAAAAACCCCAGAAAAAGAATACAGTGGCAGTAACCCTGGGAAAGCATACATATACCATACATATACCATACATACATATACCATATACCATACATATACCAAAGTCTACCAGGAATTTTTTTTTTTTTTGCTGGTGCTCATGAGCGTGTCAGAGAGGGGAGGGAGAGATCAGATCTCTTGCCTTTCCTCTTACCATTGCCAGAGTGCCACCGCACCACAACAGCTGATTTAGATGGCTACGTTTTGTTGAAAAAGGAAGAGGAGAGAGTTTGGCTGTTTGGAGTGTTGGGCTGGCAGGAGGGAGGTGTTTGAAGTTGTGAGGAAGAAAAACTAGGAATTCATCGCTGGCTCAGATTTTAATCATTGGGTGTTTGCAATCCTTGTCCGTTCTTTCGGATGAGCATTACAAGCACACAAAGTTCATTTCTGGGCCCAAGTCCAGCAAACTTCGCACGACTGATGTTGCTGTTGGGTAACACTGCCTGAGTACTTACTGTGCCTCCGTAATAGTGTTCAGCCTGCAGATACATAAATAAGCAAGTTGTTTCAGAAATACCATAGTCTCCAGTGGTCTGCTCTCGAATGGTAATGAACTCTGCCTAGGCTGCTATGGACTTCTCACCACTCCCAAAGTGCAAGTGGAATAATCTAAGCATTTCCAATCCCATGGAGTCCACCATGCAACTACTCTTAAAACACTTTCACTATGTTCTTCTTAAGTCTAGTCCACATGAACAGTAGCTCGTTTGGTACGGTTTGACTATACCATTTTAGACTGCAGATGGAAGGTTGTATAACTGAATGCTCCTCCAAAATGGAAGAGAGCATCTCCCGGAACATATAGAGCAAGACTTCAGGGAGAAGAGTTCTAGCCTTGCATTGTCCCTTGTACTGTAGTTCCGTAAACATAGAGAACGTTCTCCATGCAGAAGCATTTAGGTATATGTATAATAATTCAGAAAGTGTACCTTCCTGACCTTGGATGAACTGGGTCTCAGACACCATCACAGCACCATGTGGGGCCTGGACCAGCTGCAAATGTTCTATCCACCATCCACTCTATATATCCCAAGTCAGCTCCCTCACAAATACCCCAGGAGAATGGCTGGACCTGCTTGACCATCAGACTGTACAGCTGCTGCTGAATCTCTCCTCCTGCAAGCTGGACTTGTGATAGAAGCAGAAAAAGTGGGTTGTCCTCTGATCTTCAGCTGGATAAAGCTGTGTTTTCTCAGCCCAGCACGTCCATTCTTCTGCCAAATCCCATGCAATTGCAGGGCCCTCCACCAACCAAAGCCCCTGTTCCTTAGTTCTTTCAGAAGGCCCTGGAGCGCCGACAGGGTCGGACGCTCCGAGGCTGGCTCCTGGGCCGGCCTCGGAGCGTCTGACGGGTGTCGCGCATCACCTGGGGGCGCCCCGCCCACCCCGCCATGCTCCAGCGATGCCCCTGCCCACCCCTTGTATTTTAAGCCCAGTGGTCCCCTCAAAAAAAGGTCTTACCCAAGGTCCCCTCAAAAAAAAAAAGTCTGGACCCAGCACTGTGCTGCTTCTTGTTTGGGGTGTGGTTTCCTATATATATATATATATATATATATATATATATATATATATATATATATATATATATATATATATATATATATATATATATATATATATATCATGATTTCTGTAAAAGCTATTTCTTTTCAAGTCATCCATGCCCCCTTCTTCCTGTTAATATGACTGATAGCTTTTGAAGGGAAATTACTTTTTTGAAATCAGATATCATTAATTATAAAAAAATGCAGAAAGCTTCATGGATGCTTGTCACATTTCCTAATGTGGACCTCTGTTGAATTTCTTTACCCTATTGAATTCTGCATGACATTATAGTGTCGAATCTAGGAGAATTATTTAGTTTAGCAGATTCTACTGTGCCCTCCTCCCTCCTTTCCTGTCATGTAGAAATTGGGAAGATAGCTCTTGGCAATTTGCAACACACCAGGACAAAGAGTACAACACTCATATCCCAGTACAATTAAGAATTTATTTTTGTGCACAAAATCTATCGCTTCAGTACCTATTTTGGAAGAATGACAACACACAGCAACCAAATTACAGTCTTCAAGTTGTCACAAGGATGGATTCGATTTGCAGTACCAATCACTATTCTCGTTACAATTATCATCCCACGAATGAGTTCATAATGTGCCACTTCGAATTCATTACAGCCATTGTCACAACTAAATGTAGAATCAGATTAGAATGCCTGGTAGAATCAGATTAGAATGCCTGGCACATCATCTGTGACACAACAGTGTGATACATCAGGCCATTTTGGGCTGTGGTGGTGAACTGTTACCCCAACATGAAGGCCATTTATCCTCACTGTTCAGTCATAAGAGCCAGGCCACATATGCTTCTAGCCAATCAACCTTACAGAGTGATCACATAGCATAGCCCTGTTGGGGTAGTCAGACTACAAGACCACAGTCTGCAAGTGGGGGATCACATGCACCACCATGTCAATAACTCACTGCATGTAGAAAACTAGCACTCCCTGATGTGCTCATCTTTTACATGCAGGGAGGAACATTGGGTTTTTGGGTTGCTTTTTATTATTTTTTTAATGTGGGGAGATGAAAAAGTGGGATTCTTTGACTGCAGTCTGAAGTGATAGCATAGTATCATTGTACCATACCACTGTCCTAACAAAACTATAGCAGTATCATATGACTGATGTCATGGATATCATGATATCTCTAAGATTCTATAAATATTACTATTTGCAATAGCATCAGTTCTGCTCCACACTATATTTAAAAATAAGATTGCCACCAGGTTAGAATATGTGCCAGAATTATTTCACTAAGTAATTAAATGGAAATTGATTTATTTATTTAGAAGAAGGGCAGCCCAGTCCAGCCTAAGGCCTCAGCGGCACAATTCAGTCACAAAAGCAGCCTAAGTGCCTTAGGCTGAAGTTAGGACTGAATTGTGCCGTTGAGGCCGAATTTGTGCTGCAATTGTGACAGACATAGGACGGGTTAAGGAAAGTTGACCAATTCCGTCCTAAGTTTGGCCTAAGAGCTATTCCGTCCTAAGTGTGGCCTAAAAGTGGGCATGTCGGGGGTGTGTCGGGGGAGTGACGGGGGCGGTTACGAATTTGGGTCCAGGTCCAGACACTGGAGAGCTCCGACACGCCCCCTCAAGCACAGCTACGGAACAAAATTTAGGTCAACAAAAAAGGTGGACTCAAATTTGAGGAGACCCATAGGAGCCATTTTACCTTACACACGCCAGCCCTCTCCTGAAAAGTTCTAACACCCTACTCCTGAGTTATGCCTGAGTTAGGACGGAATAGCTGTGGCATAACTCTGGACATGGACACAGATAGTTACCCTATCCGCACCCAGCCGCACCCAGCCTCTTTCCCACAAAAGCCCAGCCCCAGCCCTCCATTCTCTCTCTTTCTCTGAGCACGTGGCGTGGGGTCCTGTCCACCAGCAGCCACAAAGTGGGACTTTGAAAACTTTTCTAACACCCCACTTCTCTTCTCCTCTCTCCTCTCTGCCCCCCTCTAGGGCAGAGAGGGCTGTTCTGCCTGTGGCCAAACTGTTTACTGCTGTGCCTGGGCAGCTGTCTCCATGCAAGTGTTTGCTAACCCATGTCTTTCTCCCAACCCCCAGAACAATAAAGATGCCCCTTGGGCAGAGCGCCCTTGTGCCCAGTGTTACACAAGCATTGCCCCACACACACAGAGACAGCGCCCAGCACACAAGCCCCTGCATGAATCCAATCCAGGGACTACCACTTCCTTCTCAGGGAGACCACAGCAGGGGGGCTGCCAGACCCTCAGGGCTCAGTGGGGAGTTGGGGGGCCTCCCAGGCAGGCAAACACTGACAGGCGACATGGCGCCCATACTGGATCCGCTCGCGTCCCCCACGTCCATGAAGAGCCCTTTCGGCAACCGGGGCTCTCACCCGCCCACGTCTGCCTGTCAACGGCGTCCGTTCCGCCCACGGTCCGCCCGTCAACGGCGTCCGTTCCGCCCAAGGTCCGTCTGCATAAGAGGCAACCATTCCTGTATTGCCTTCGTCTGCGATGTGACCCCTGTGTCCCTATTGGTCTCTGCAGACCCCTCTCCCTGTATCCCTCTCCCACCAGCCTTGTTGTCTGTCTGTTTCTGACCCACCCGTGTCCCTCCCCAGCACCCCCTGTCCGCCTGCCTGTGTGTCTGCCTCCCCTCCCACTCCCTGATGATGGAAGCTGGCCACCCCCCACCCTGCCGGAGCACCTGCCGTGAGGTGCCGACGTCGCCCCATTTGGGGGGTGTGAGGAGCTGCGTGAGCCCTTCCTGCTCGCAGCAGACAGGCCCAAGGTATCTCTCGGTCTTGGCCGGGGCACAGAGCAGAAGGCACGCCGGGATGCCTTCTTTGTGGGAATAGCCACGGCCCTGGAGGCCCAGGGCTTCAGGCAGCGCACGGGCATGTCATGGCGGAGGCGGTTCCAGACCTCATGAGACCCCCCTTGTGCGTGCCGTTCCCACCCCCCTCCTTCCCTTCTCTCCCCCGCTCCCCCCCATGAATCCCACGTGCAGCCTCAACGTGGCATGGGGGTGGCAACACCTGTTGCAGGTAGGAGGGCTGTGGCACTCCCCCCTGCAGCAGGTGGCTAATGCACAGGGTGCCCTGGGGCAGCTGGCACTGGCACAACCTCTGCCCTTCAGCTGACTGTCGCACGCCCAGTGCCTGCAGGCCCACCTGTGGCTGCCCATCTGCTGCGAACGCTGCAGCAGCTGTGGTAGGTGCACACAGACGAGCTCAGGAGGGGGCTCTTCGCTTCCACAAGACTGACACCTCACCACAGGAGCCTGCCTGCCTCTGTGGTAAGTTTTGCCTCAGTCCTGGGCTGGTGCTGGCCCACTGCTCTTGCCTCCTGCCTACCTCAGGCATAGTTGCAGCCTAACTCAACCCTATCTTAGGCCACAGTTACGCCACACTTGGGCCTCAGTTGTGCCTGACTTGTGCTGAGTTGGGCTGGACTGAGCCCTTACTGTACATACTGCTTTGAAGCAAAAAGTTCTCAAAATGGTCTACAGAGCAAAGGAAGAAGAATATGGTTCCCTGTCACCAAAAGGCTTCCAATCTAAAAAGAGACACAAGGGAAACAGCAGAGGAAAGGGAGGGGAAGGGAGACAGGGAACAACAGGGCAAGGTTATGTGATTGATGACATGTCTTAGGCTGTGCTTGCTCAAATTCTGGCAGGCATACTGTATGGACCACCCTTACAAGGAGGCACTGATTCATGCAAATAGCATATCTTTGTGAGTGTCTCATGGCTGCAACTTAGCAATGTTGTTGTGTGCTCCCAGGAATGGACTCTTGAGAACTGTTGTATGTACGAACCAGCCTTTTAGTGTTCAACATGGGGAAAAAAATAACAACCACACAAGCATATCTTGTGAACATTTGTCAGAAAAAAAGAGAGGAATAGCACTACTAAACAAACAGGGTTTTCAGAACATGAAGAATAGTCACACTGCTTTTCTAAAGTACATGTTCTCTTCTTTGTTTTTTTTTCCTCCTCTTCTTCTAGCCATGCATGAAACCATATCATGTGACCTGAGCACATGGCAAATCTAACCAAGCAACAGGAGTGTTTTGTTCATGTTGCTTGCCTCCTTGATAATTTGGCCATTTCATCGCAGAGGCCTTTGTGTATAGAGCTTGCACAAGTACAGTATAACAAACTCAAGAATGCAATGAACACAAAATCAAAATAAATACAGTCAATTGATACCTGGTGTCTGGATGGTTTTTGGAGCCGCCATTTTGAAATAATAGAGAGGTGACCCTTCTAAGAACTATATGCCCAAACAAGGCCCAATTTGCAGCGATGCTACAGACACCATAGCCTTGAGAGCTGGTTATTTTGAATAGTAGTAGCACAGGGCTCTTAGCACAACCTATATGTGTTAAAGGTTTTAAGAATACAGTACTTTTGGACTGCGTTCTCACACAGCACAATTCTATCCAACTTACACCACCAGCGAAACCAGTGGGGGAGGGCAGGGTGGGAGGCTTTGGAGGGGAGATTTAAATCCCCTTTGAATCCCCCTTTGGAGCGGATTTGAGTCCCCTTTTCATTCTGGGGCCTCCTGTTCTCACTGCACCACTGGTTACACCGGTGGTGTAAGTTGGATAGGATTGCGCTGACAATGTTGTCAAGGTGGATGGGGCTTGTACTGAATTCCTTAACAAATACAAAGAAGTGGGTCCTATAGTTCTGCCATATGTCCTGTAAGGAAGCCTTGTCTCTTAATTCTGCAAGAGTGGGAACAGGCCTTGGTTTCTCAATTCTGAGGAGAAGGTGCTCCCTCTGTGGCCAGAGGCGCTTCTCTTACATCTTGCTTCATATGTGTGTCTTTAAAGCAGTTGCATGGGCACCAATGGAGAGGACGATGCTACATAATCATTGCTAAAGGAGCATAATCATTGCTAAAGGAGCTACAAGACCAACTACACCTGCCAGAGATGATTTCTGCTTTCATCACTGGATCCAGAGAACCACCTCAAGAAAAATAATAATCAAGATTTTTGTTTTCCTCCTCACCTATTAATTAAAATACAATTCATGCAAATGTCACCAAACACTTTGAGAAGCATGTGGAATTTTAAGATGCAGGGAGCACATTTACACTTGTAAAGGCCCTCACATTTTTCTTCCCATTTTTTGTTCTTTAACTACTTCTGAAACAACTCTCTTTTTTTTTTCTTTAGCACTTGAAACTTCCTTTCATGTGCTGATCTGTTAAAAGACTCACTCAGTGCCTGTTTCTTCCAGTTCACTCTCGCTAACTCTTTTTTGAAGGAGGAAGAATTCAAAGGCAAGATTTTAAGGATCAGATAAAGGAACTGCTCATCATTTATAAAGGAAGTCTTCTATCTTTGAAGTCTCAGGAGGCTCTCGGAACTGTACACTTTTTAAAAATTCTTGGCATGGTCAAATCTGTTGTGACAAGGGATTAATTGTATAGATCTACCTGTTTTTCAGTCTTTCCCTCTCCTTCTAGGCCATTCTATGCCTTACATAGGAGCAGCCCCAGTTTGCCTGCTGAGAGTACTCTCAGAAAACCTTTTCAAACATGAATCTGGGGTGAAATGAAAATACTCGAGGGCAGCATTTTAGTGGCAGGCTCATTAGCATGTCTGTAGGGCGCTCCCATGCATACCTTCTAATGAACATGTGGTGAGGGAGCCTGAGACTGCAAGTTTGCCTCCCTCCCATGCATATTCTATTAACCACAAATTCAGTGGTGGTTTGAGCTTGCTGTGGCCCCTGGGGCAAAGTCCTGTGCTGGGCTCATCATGGTGTTTTCCCGTCAACCTACTGGTGTATTGGACACTACCAGTACCACAGATACTGAGGGCCTGACCAGTCGAGACCCCTGATGGATGTGGCTGATGTGGCTGATACCTGACCTGGCACCCTCATGCCACTCCTACCAAAATTTGTGACTGAAAGGCTAGAGTTGCAATCAGGGTTCCCTAATGAGTGGGGCTACATTTACCAGGTGTGCTTTTAAACATGAGTACAGTACTCCCCCCATATCCGCTGGGGATATGTTCCAGGCCCCTCCGTGGATACTTGAAACCACGGATAGGAGCGAACATCCCCTCCATGGTTTCCTGAGGGCCCTCCTCCCTGCCTCCCCTGCGGGCAAGCGTGTGCGCCCCCCCCCAGCTCTTATTTTTCTTTCAGCAAGCTTAGTTTCTTCCTTAAAACAAACAGAGAAGCAGTCTCCATTGCAGGCAAGTTGAACGAGACTAAGTCCTAGAGAGGCTCTGTAAGTTTTCTGTTAACCTTACAGAGCCTCTCTAGGACTAACAGCCCGGTCCAGCCCAAGGCAACTGCGGTACAATTCAGGCACAATTGCAGCCCAAGTGCTTTAGGCCCGAGTTGTGCCTGAATTGTGCCTGAGTTGGGCTGCAATTGTGACTGAATTGCAGCCCGGTCCAGCCCAAGGCAACTGCGGTACAATTCAGGCACAATTGCAGCCCAAGTGCTTTAGGCCCGAGTTGTGCCTGAATTGTGCCTGAGTTGGGCTGCAATTGTGACTGAATTGCAGCCCGGTCCAGCCCAAGGCAACTGCGGTACAATTCAGGCACAATTGCACAATTCAGGCACAATTGCAGCCTAAAAGTGGGTGTGTTGGGGGCGTGTCGGGGGTGTGACGGGGGCGGTTACGAATTTTGGTCCGGTTCCAGACACTGGAGAGCCACTGACACGCCCCCTCGAGCCCAACTCAGGCCCAAAATTTGGGCCAGCAAAAAGGGTGGACCCAAATGTGAGGAGACCCATAGGAGCCATTTTACCTTACCCACACCAGCCCTCTCCTGAAAAGTTCTAACACCCTGGGCCCGAGTTGGGCCTGAGTTAGGACCGAACAGGTGTGGCCTAACTCTGGACATGGACCCAAATAGTTACCCTATCAGCACCTAGCCCCACCCAGCCTCTTTCCCAGAAAAGCCCAGCCCCAGCCCTCCACTCTCTCTCTCTCTCTCTCAGCACGTGGCGTGGGGTTCTGTCCCCCAGCAGCCACAAAGTGGGACTTTGAAAACTTTTCTAACACCCCACTTCTCTCTTCTCCTCTCTGCCCCCCTCTAGGGCAGAGAGGGCTGTTCTGCCTGTGGCCAAACTGTTTACTGCTGTGCCTGGGCAGCTGTCTCCATGCAAGTGTTTGCTAACCCATGTCTTTCTCCCAGCCCCTCTCTTCCCCCCCCCATACAGGCAACAACACCAGCAGGTAAGTGCAGGGTTTGTGCTGACATGTGGTCTGACGTCTGCCTCTTTGCATAGAGAAATATAGGTAGGATACATGCCTCTATACCAATGTCTTGTCTCATAGCTGCCTGCATAGCCTGCCATGATATGCCTCTATACCAATGTCTTGTCTCATAGCTGCCTGCATAGTCTGCCATGATATGCCTCTATACCAATGTCTTGTCTCATAGCTGTCTGCATAGCCTGCCATGATATGCCTCTATACCAATGTCTTGTCTCATAGCTGCCTGTATTAATGTGAGCACACAATGCCATGAGTGTGGAACTGTAACCCATATGTAGACACCAGCTGTTCCCCATCCCTCTTTTCTCCACAGGGTCTACCGACAGGTCAGTATTGCTAGGATTGCCATGGTTGTGACCCCCAAGTTGTGTTGTTGTCTCTCTCTTTGACCCCTTTCCCTTACAGGATCATGCTCACCGTACACCCAGGGAAGGAGCGCAGACCAGGCTATGTGTCTCACACCACTCAGCTGTGTTTGATTTCTCTCCCTGCAGACCTTTGCAACTGGCACACTGGCTCCTCTTCAATGGCGATTGCTACCACGCAGCAGCTGCCATGGAACACCCCCATGTTGTTCGTCCCCCCAGGAATGCCCACTACCACAAACTGTCCGGGGAGCACCCCTGGGCCTGCAGTCTGGTTGCCCCACGGTCACCTGCCTTGATGCTGCCAGAGAGGTCTGGGAGCCTGCCCTGCAACCCACCTCAGCTGCTGCTGCTGCCCCACCGCCCTGGCTGCCTACTTGCTGTCCCTCCCCTTTCTATGGAGGAGGCCGTGGTTCCACAGGGGAAGAGCCCGCATCTCCAGGTCCATGGGGCTCGCCTGATGCTGCTGCTGTGGTCCTAGAGGCTGCTGTGCCTACCCCTGGCAGCCACGCCCGGCCATCTCTGCCACTGTTCCAGAACAATAAAGATGCCCCTGGAAACACATGTCCCCAATGTTGCACAAGCACTGCCCCACACACCCACACAGGCAGGCCCCAGCACACAAGCCTCTGCATGAATCCCAGCCAGGGTCCGCCACAGCCATCCCTGGGAGAACACAGCAGGGGGGCTGCCGGACCCTCTGGGACCAGAGGGGAGGGGGGAGTTGGGGGGCCTATCAGGCAGGCAAAAACTGACGGGCACTGTGGCGCACGTCCGCCACGTCCGTGAAGAGCCCTTTCAGCAACCGGGGCTCTCACCCACCCTCGGTCCGCCCATCACCGGCGTCCATGTCTGCCCGTCACCGGCGTCCGTTTCCGCCCTCTGTCCGCCCGTCACCGGCGTCCGTTTCCGCCCATCAACGGCGTCCGTGTCCGCCCTCGGTCCGTCTGCATGAGAGGCGCCCGTTCCTGCATTGCCTCCATCTGCGAAGTGCCCCCTGTGCCCCTATCGGTCTCTGCAGACCCCTCTCCCTGTATCCCTCTCCCACCAGCCGTGTTGTCTGTCTGTTTCTGACCCACCCGTGCCCCTCCCCAGCACCCCCTGTCAGTGTGCCTGCCTCCCCTCCCACTCCCTGATGATGGACGCTGGCACCCCCCATGCCGCCAGAGCGCCTGCCGCAAGGTGCCGACGTTGCCCCATCTGGGGGTGTGATGAGCTGCGTGAGCCCTTCCCGCTCGCAGCAGCCAAGCCCACGGCATCTCTCGGTCTTGGCCGGGGCACGGAGCAGAAGGCATGCTGGGATGCCTTCTTTGTGGGCATTGCCACGGCCCTTGAGGCCCAGGGCTTCAGGCAGCGCACGGGCATGTCCTGGCAGAGGCGGTTCCAGACCTCATGAGACCCCCCCCTTGTGCGTGCCGTTCCCACCCCCTCCTTCACTTCTCTCCCCCGCTCACCCCCCCATGACTCCCACGTGCAGCCTCACCGTGGCTTGGGGGTGGCATCGCAGTCTGCAGGAGGGAGGGCAGTCGCACTCCCCCCTGCGGCAGGTGGCTGATGCCCAGGGTGCCCTGGGGCAGCTGGCACTGGCACAACCTCTGCCCTTCAGCTGACTGTCAAACGCGCAGTGCCTGCAGGCCCGCCTGTGGCTGCCCATCTGCTGCAACCGCTGCAGCAGCTGTGGTAGGTGCACGCAGACGGGCTGAGGAGGGGGCTCTTCGCTTCCACAAGACTGACAGCTCCCCACAGGGGCCTGCCTGCCTCTGCGGTAAGTTTTGCCGCGATCCTGGCCCAATGCTGTTGCCTCCAGCCTAACTCAGGCACAGTTGCAGCCTAACTCGGTCCTAGTTTGGGCCACAATTGGGCCACAATTGGGCCTCAACTGTGCCTGAGTTAGGCTGGACTGAGCCCTTAGTCTCTTTCTGTTTGCCTGCAATAAGCAGTCAGAAGCTGCTTCTCCTGTTTGTTTAAGGAAGAAATGAAGCTTACTGGGAAAAAAGTAAAAGCCTGGGGGGGTTCCTGCGATCCGTGGATAACTGAAGCCGTGGATAGTGAATCCGTGGATATGGGGGCCCACCTGTAATGTGCACACATGGGGAGGGGAAACTAATTTGTGTCCTGGGGACTTGTGTAGCAGCCAATGGCATACCTCAATGGCAGGGAAGGAAAAGGGGAGTGAGGGGAAATGGCACAACAAAAGGAACATTATTGTGGTGATAATTAACAATTATGAGGAGGAATCAAAAATAAAGCCATGCAATATGTTGACATATTAAATTGTACATACATATTAAATTAGTTTACATTGCTAAATAGACTTACAGCCCACTCCTAACTAACTTTCTAGCGCTGATGCGGCCATGCCTCCTCTCACTCTCCAGTGTTCTAGCTCAGCACTCTCCTTCCATCCATATTTCCTTGTCTAGGGTGTGGAAGGAGGAGGAGGAACAGTGGAGGCAAGTAGGCAGACAGAGATGGGCACCTGAGGTGACAGCCTCAGGGATGGGCCGGCCCTGCGCATGGTTCTTTTCTTTGCATTTCGGCCACAATAAAGAGGCAAAATACCAACAAGCAAAATAAACCTCACCCCCTTTGTTAAAAACAAATGAGACTAGATCAATGTATATTCATAGCTGAGTGACCATCAGATTCGAAACCATCAGGCCTCCGAAAATAAGGCAGTATTTTTTTAACATATCTGTGTGACTCCCACAGTGCACAGAAGTATGTGTTTGTCAATTAAAATCAAAGGTAAAGAAAACCCTCAACCCCCCCAACCCCAACCCCCCCCCCCAAAAAAAAAGCAGCCTGATCCAGACCAAGCACGATCAGCTCCAGGAGCCAAGGAATGTTGGAAACAGAAGGTGGGGGAAAATAAGAGAAAAATAATGGAAAGAATAAATTCTTCCCAGAAAAAGGGAATTGGTCTGCTTGACCTCCTATCCTAGAGGTGAGAGTTAAGATTCAGAGGAATACAACATTTTGCAGCTGGTTCCACTAACAGCATCTATATTGTTTTAACTTAGAATGTCCACGTTATATTTTTGGTATTTTTGCTCACGCTGGTGAACGTCCTTCAACAATCATATGCCTGCTTTGTTTGTAAAGAAAAGACAAAAAGTCAGCAGAGCACATTCGAGAGGAACGCTTTTCTTTCGACATTTGAGAAGAAATTCCAGAACCAAACATTTTAGCATAAAGAACAACACACAACAATGCTGTTGCCGCCGTAAATTGTAGGACACACTTCTAAGTCCTCCACCCTATCAGGAATAATAAAAAAAAAACCTCTTTGCCACAAATAAAGCATAGCAGCTGTCAAAGATATTTCTTTCTGACTTCTCCGTTCTGCCTCCATTCAGCATTCTTAATGGACGACGTGTCAAGAGCTTGTGATGAATGTTGTGATTGTACAAGCAATGAGACTTTAAGGCTGTGATTCAAAACACCCACCTGTCTATATCTTTGAGAAATGGTATGAATGCATATATCCTTGAATTCAGGCTATTTATTATCAGAGGACAGTAAATTAAGGAGCCCTTCTCAAACTGCTTTGCCATCACCAGTCTAATTTTTGTATGCGTGTTTGTTTGGTTGGTTCAATGGGCCTTTATGCTGGCAAGGCAACTTTTAAGGTTTGAATGATCAGTTCTAAGTAATTGTCGTATTGTATCTGAGATATTGATGGGAGGTCATGTTTCCCACAAAAAATGAAGTACAGTGCTTCGAAACATATCACAGCCATGGAAAGCCAAGGTTCTTCTTTGTAGATTTGTCATCTTGGCTGCTGGATGAAAGGCAGAAGTTTTTTTTTTTTCATTTTATTTATTTTCTGTATTTATATACTGCCTTTCTTATCCTCAGATTGCTCTTCAGATGTTATTCAAGGCGGTTTACATAGGCAGGCTTATCTAGATCCGATAAGGATCTTTACAATATTGTTCTGTATAGAACCCTACAATTCCAGCTGTTTTCCTCCATGGTGTAGTCATCTTCACTAGCTGCTGAACACAAGCCTCGAGCTCTCCGCAGGACGCCACAGATCATGCTAAACAGGGAAACATTTTTCCAGTTGTCATCGCTCTGTCACTGACATTCTCAGCATTCCAGTCTGTTCTCTCACCGCACCACGCAACAGCGACCCCTCTCTGCCACCGAGGGTCATGACAGCTTATCAGTGACTTCCTGGTCTCCCTTCCAGCACGAAAACAGGCTGTTCCTGCTTAGCTTCTGGCAGTCTTCAGGCAGTTCAACCTCAGGACCACACCAACAAGTGAATTATTAAAGTCCAGTGTCGGACAAACCTTCACCTCCTGAATTTCTGGTAGTCATGCGGTTGCTAAAGACACAGCAGCCCTCTGGAAGTAAAAGTAGCAGCCCTTACTGTTTTTAAGCGAAATAGGATATGAGGATTCAGAAGACATGTAAGAGATTAAAAGCTTTAAAAAAATTGTAGAGATGCTTGAAAGACCAATTAAGAGCATGTACACACTGTTAAAAGTCTCAAAAGTACCAATACAAATTTTTTAAGGTTAAAAAGATCCGACGTTTCGTCCTCCCCTGAGGCCTTTTCTAGGAAGCACAGCAGAGCAGCTATGCAGATGTAAATAACCTGTGAAGAGAAAGGGTTAGCATTTAAACTTTAAATTTTAGCTTTAAATTTTAAAGGAAGGAAAGCAACCTTTTAACAGGTAACATTAGCATCGGAAGCGTTGTCACGGAGATGGCCTGAGATGACCTTCCAAGCCTGAGATGACCTTCCAAGCAAAAAATACGATCAAGGAGCCTGAGCGTTCTTTGTTCTGTTCAAGATTGGAGTCCAGATCTTATTGATGAATGACAGTTCTTGTTGCCTGTTAAGAAGAGTTTGATGTTTCCTTTGATTCATTCTAGCATTATTTGTTTGTGTAGTGTAGTGTAGTGTAGTGTCATCAATGTACATGGCACTTTACATAGAAAAATATAGTCCCTGTCCCAAGGGGCTTACAATTTAGAAATTGGCTCTGGGGTAGGTGGGGGATGGAGGCAGGGATAAACAGGGGAAGAATATGCAATTATTTCAGTTTCAAGTACATAAGCTAAGTTACAGTAGGGAATCTTACCCAAATCCCCCCCCCCACCGATGCCGCCACACCAACAGAGCATGTGCTATATCCACAGGAGGGAGATATAGCATGCTATCACTTTTGAAAAATGAGCATATTAGTAAGCTTTTACAGCCCATTCCAACCCAAGTGCTAAGCAGCCCAAGTCAGTCCTAAAGTCAGCCTAAGTCATTTAGGTCGAAGTTAGGTCTGGAATGCAACCATTTAGGGCAAAGTTAGGTCAAAGTTAGGTCACAGTTACACCCAACGGACTAAGAACAGCCCATTCCAACCCAAGGGCTAAGCAGCACAAGTCAGACCTAAAGTTGACCTAAAAGTGGGCGGAACATGGGCGGACCGTGGGTGTAACGGGGGCGGCAACCAATTAACGTTGGATTCCAGACCCTGGCAAGCACAGACACGCCCCCTCCAACACAAATGCTGACACAAAATTTAGGTCGACCAAAAAGGTGGACCCAAATTTGAGGAGACCCATAGGAGCCATTTTACCTTACCCAAGCCAGCCCTCTACTGAAAATTTCTAACACCCTACTCCTGAGTTAGGTCAGAGTTAGGACGGAGTTGGGCCTGCTAGGTCTGGAAACCGACAGAGTTATGCCTAAGATAGGGAGCCTATCAGCACCCAGCCCCACCCAGCCTCTTTCCCACAAAAGCCCAGCCCCAGGCCCCCAGTCACTCTCTCTCTCTCTGAGCACGTGGCGTGGGGTTCTGTCCCCCACAGCCACAAAGTGGGACTTTGTCGGTGGAGGGCAAAATTCACAAACACCCCACTTCTCTCTTCTCCTCTCTGCCTCCCTCTAGGGCAGAGAGGGCTGTTCTGGCTGTGGCCAACCTGTTTACAGCTGTGCCTGGGCAGCTGCCTCTATGCAAGTGTTTGCTAACTCATGTCTTTCTCCGAGACCCTCTTCCCCCCCCCCACAGGCAACAACACCAGCAGGTAAGAGCAGGGTTTGTGCTGACATGTGGTCTGACTGCTGCCTCTTTGCATTTAGAAATATAGGAAGGATACATGCCTCTTTACCAATGTGTTGTCTCATAGCTGTCTGCATAGCCTGCCATGACATGCCTCTCTACCAATGTGGTGTCTCATAGCTGCCTGCTTTGTCTGCTATGATATATAGGATACATGTCTCTTTACCACTGTTGTGTCTGATTGCTGCCTGTAGTCATGTGAGCAGACAATGCCACAAGTGTGGAACTGTTAGCCTTATGTAGACACCAGCTGTTCCCCCCCCCCTTTTCTCCACAGGGTCTACTGACAGGTCAGTATTGCTAGGTTTGCCATGGTTGTGACCCCCAAGTTGTGTTGTTGTCTCTCTCTTTGACCCTTTCCCCTTACAGGATCATGCTCTCCTTACACCCAGGTAAGCAGCTCAGACCATGCTATGTGTGTCACACCTATCAGCTGTGTTTTATTTCTCTCCCTGCAGGCTTTTGCAACCGACACACTGGCTTGTCTTCAATGGTGACTGCTTCCACATACCAGCTGACATGTAACTCCCCCTTGTTTTTTGTCTCCCCAGGAACGTCCACTATCACCTACCTTCCTGGGAGTACCCCTGGGCCTGCAGTCTGGTTGCCCCACTGTCGTCTGCCTCAGTGCTGCCAGAGGTCAGGCAGCCAGTCCTGCAACCCTCCTCAGCTGCCGGCGCTGCTGCTGCTCCACCTCCCTGGCTGTTGTTCTTGCTGCCCCTCCCCTTTCTATGGAGCAGGCTGTGGTTCCACAGGGGAAGAGCCTGCATGTCCAGGACCATGGGGCAGGTGTGCTGCTGCTGCTTTCTGATTGGCTGCTGTGACTACCCCTGCCAGCCTTGCCTGGCCATCTCTGCTAACGTTCCAGAACAATAAAGATGCCCCTCGGGCAGAGCCCCAGTGAAACATATATGCCCAGTGTTTACACAAGCATTGCCCCCCACACACACACAGACAGCCCCCAGCACTGAAGCCCCTACATGAGTCCCAGCCAGGGACTGCCACGGCCTTCCCTGGGAGAACCCAGCAGGGGCGCTGCGAAACCCCCATGGCACAGAGGGGAAGGGGGAGTCAGGGGGGCCTCTCAGGCAGGCGAACAGTGACAGCCAGGGCGTCCGCCTGTAATGCAGGCGCCTCCGTCGAAGGTCTGCCTGTAATGAAGGCGCTTCCGTCGAAGGTCCGCCCGTAATGAAGGCGCTTCCGTCGAAGGTCCGCCCTTAATGAAGGCGCTTCCGTCGAAGGTCTGCCCGTAATGCAGGCGCCTCCGTCGAAGGTCTGCCCGTAATGAAGGCGCTTCCGTCGAAGGTCCGCCCGTAATGCAGGCGCCTCCGTCGAAGGTCCGCCCGTAATGCAGCCACTTCCGCCCAAAGTCTGTCTGCATAAGAGGCGCCTGTTTATGCATCACCTTCATCTGCGGAGCGCCCCCTGTGTCCCTATCGGTCTCTGCAGACCCCTCTCTCGGAATCTGTCTCCCACCAGCCTTGTTGTCTGTCTGTCTGTCTCTGACCCACCCATGCCCCTCCCCAGCACCCACTGTCTGCCTGTGTGTCTGCCTCTCCTCCCACTCCCTGATGATGGCTGCTGGCCACCCCCCACCCTGCTAGAGCGCCTGCCGTGAGGCGCTGTCGTCGCCTCATCTGGGGGTGTGATGAGCTGTGTGAGCCCTTCACGCTCGCAGCAGACAAGCCCAAGGCATCTCTCGGTCTTGGCCGGGGCACAGAGCAGCAGGCACGCCGGGATGCCTTCTTTGTGGGCATTGCCCCGGCCTTGGAGGCCCAGGGCTTCAGGCAGCGCACGGGCGAGTCATGTCAGAGGCAGTTCCAGTCCTCATGAAACCCCCCTTGTGTGTGACGTTCCCACCCCCCTCCCCTTCCCTCCCCCACTCACCCCCCAGTGCAGCCTCAAAGTGGCTTTGGGGTGGCATCGCCTTCTGCAGGAGGGAGGGGACGGCCACTCTCCCCTGCAGCAGGTGGCTGATGCACAGGGTGCCCTGTGGCGGCTAGGCTCAGGCACCTCACTCACCTGTCACCTGCCCAGCACCCACCACATGACTGGTGCAACCCCCATGCCTGCGGTCAGCCCCTTTGCAACCGGGCTGAGACAGACCCTGTGGCAGCTGCCATGGATGGACGCTGACACATGCAGACAGAGGCCTGCACATGCCTGAGCCAGACACGGAGCCTGGAGAAGAGCCTGCCTGCCTGGGAGGTAAGTGTTGCCTGGATCCTGGGGTGGTGCTGGGCCACAGAAACTGCAGCCTGCCTAACTCAGGCATAACTCTGACCTACCTCAGGCATAACTTCTGCCTAACTTAGGCTGCACTTAGGCCACACTTATGCCTGACTTGGAGAGGAGTTGGGTTGGAATGGGCTGTTAGTGTCACATAATGTATATTTAAAGTGTAATGTAATTTTTTCATAAGCAAAATCAGGCTTGCTGCAGTTGAAACTTAGTGTGTTGCTGACTGCATGATAAAAAAGAAGAAGCTCGAGCAAGAATTATCTTTGTACAGTTGTTGATCTTAATTGGTTCTTCTGCTAAATCTGAGAAAAAGTACTCTCTTAATAGATAATCTTGTACAATACTTGCAGGAGGAATTTTGTTTCCAACTTTACTTTCCAAGTGCCAAGCAAAACGTTTCCACAAGAAATTTGATTGGCTCCTTCTGTGCTTCCAAAGTTCACTATTTTCTACTTTTTCTCAAGTGATCGGGTCAACAAGGTCTTGGATGTTTTCACTCATGATTGCATTGCATCATGGGTTGTATAATCTTGAAAGTTATACAGAAACTTAGGAAGCTTCCTCATACTGAATCTGACCATTTATCCATCTATCTCAGTATTGTCTGCATTGGCTTTCCTAGATCAATTTATATTAAATAGTAAACATTGTAAGAGTTCTTATCAATTGACATCCTTTCCTCATGCCTGATGCAGTGGGTATAGCTGATTCTGAAGTTGAGATTTATGTTATATTGGACAAAGACATTTTGGCCTTGGAATATTTGAAATACCGTGTTTCAAATGGCTAGGAATGCAGTGTATATGCTAGAGAACACTGCAGTACACATAATTAGTTAAAACTCTAAATGTACATGTCATATGTCTAACAAATTGATGTCTTGGCCCTGTTCTGCTTTGTTTGCTACTTACTCCCCAGCCAACAGGAAACCTGTTATTGAATTATTATGTATATTTCATTTACCTTTCCTGAATGGAGTGCTAGTTGTTCTTGTTTTCTCCTCCATGCCTGTTGGTGCAACTTCTTACTAGGCATGCTGCCAATTACCAAAGGAAAAAGGTGAAATTAAAATCTCTTGGAATCACTAAAAAATTCAAGTGTTGAATTAAACATGCACTGTTTCTTTTCTAGATGAGTTATTGCTCATTGGTGCAGAAAAACTTGAATTTAACATTATTTTAGCAATTTAAAAACTGAATTAAGGATTCATCTCTTGTATCAGGTATTTGACTTCAGGCTAACATTTTAATCTGTATCATTATTGCAACGTTTACCATTCAACAGCTTGGAGAGAGAGATAAAGTTTAAGATTAAGTCATGCCGAAAAGAAAGGCTCCATCTTTTCTGTGAAGTTTGGCTGGGACAGGAGACAGTCCACCAGTGACCTAATATTACCACTGTATTTTGGGGCAAAGTACACCAAGCTATATACACTCGCTGCATGATTTGATGATTTAGGCCCCAATCCTATCTTTTCCCTTTCCCGCCAATGCAGCTGCGCCAAGGAGGCTTGTGCTGTATCCAGTGGTGTAGAGGGCCATGACATGACAGGAGAGGGAAGTAAGGTAAAGTTTTACTTACCCTACTTCACTGTGTTGTGGTCCTCCATGGGTCCCTTTGGCTGGCACAATTCCATGTGAACCAAGAAGGCATTGCAAGGCCATGCAAGAGGCGTGGGATATTGTTGGCACCATTGACACCAATATCCACCCCTGCCTACCCTTCGCATGCCCCCCCAGACCCCTCGATCCCTTCCCCATTCTGCCCATTCCTCACCACCATCCTACCTTTTCTGGCAGATTCAGTGGAGTCCATCAGCCACCCAGTGGAACCGCTGCCATTTGCGGCAGTGGTTCTAAAATGGCTGGTGACAGCACGCTGGGCAGCCTCCTGGGCCCAGTTTACAACAGTCAAAGACTCTTCTGCTGCTGCAAATCCCTTCGCCTGACAGCCCAATCTGAGATAGGGTTCAATTAAAACGATGGTCCATTTTGAACCCAAAGCTCTTGTCTTGCGTATTATTGGGGAGTATGTGAACAATGATAATTTCCCTTCATGATTTTAAAAGAAAGCTATTATTGTTGCAGCAGACAAGAACAGGCTAGACAAGCTAGCCATCCAAGGGGGGCAGCTAGTCACACAATGAAACAAAAATGAACAACAGCCAAAGGAAGGAAAGGCTGGAATCGCACCCCTAGCAATATACAGTTCCAACCGATCCGTTGGTGCAATCAAATTGGGCTGCTAATGAAGGGTGCATTGTGTATTCTAAGCAGAACTGCTGTGAGACAGATCACTTCAAAAGCCAAAGCCCTTCTGCGGTTTATGGAATGGTTCGTTCAGCACTTTAAACACAGAAAAGTTTCAAAATTAAGCTTTATATAATGACATCCAGTACACATTACCAAATGTCTTTATTTTTGTGGAAGATGTTGCTTGAAAAAGAAAAAAAATCTGAATGAAGAATACGGAGTTAAGATTGTGTCATTGTCCTTAATGAAATAGCAGAACAAGTGAGCTGAACAAGTGAGCCACCCACTTCTCTCAATTTCTTCGTTAGGAATAGGAGCATGTATGCAGGGGGGTTGATGATGCTATACAGAATGTTCATGGAAAAAAATGCATGTGTTAATTGGAGCAGGTGGCTCATCACATTATTATTATTATTATTATTATTATTATTATTATTATTATTATTATTATTATTATTATTACATTTGATTGGTGTGATTTCTTGAGGCTATTTAAATTCTAGTCTGATAAATTCATAAATCTGGAGCAACTATTGTTTAGAGCTATTGATGCAAAATTCGACAAAAACTGTGAGACAAAAACACACAACTGCTTCTGAGAAAAAGTTAAGCGTTTAAATTAGCATCAATCCCCCTTTTCTTCAGATCATCTGGTTTGAGAGAGAGAGAGAGAGAGAGAGAGAGAGAGAGAGAGAGAGAGAGAGAGACTTTTGTTTTCATCAGCACTTTTTCAGAGATGGAAGCGGGAGGGGGAAATATTATTTTATTTCACTTTTTATGAGTCTGAATAACAGAAAATGAGGTTGCACCATGCTTCGTGGCCATGCATATTTAAACATTTTCCATAAATACACGCACTTATTCTTTGTTGAATCGTATGACAAAGCACTGCCTGGAAATAATAACCAAGAAACAGGAGAATGTGCCCTTTGAGATGCTGCTTGCTTTATCATATGCAGCTTCATTGGCCAAGTGTATTTTGGAAAAGAACAAATTCTACTGATTTGACAAATGGAGCAATCCTGTCTAACCTAAGACCTCCGGAGTGACTGCTCCATTGGTCTTGGGTGTAAGGCATGTTTGTGTCACCCAAAGAGTAAGTGGCGAGGTTTGCGCCACTTCTCTGCCACTGTGGGACGGATTGCCGCTGTGGCAGAGAGGTGAGTCCCCGCCGGGTAGTGGAGGGATGGGGGAGGGGGGAATGGGGTGCTTCAGAGGGGTGGGATTGTTTGGCCATGCCCAGAAAGGGGGAGGGAACACCGGCGACCTCCTCCACTGAATCCAATCCCCCTTCCCAGGCCTTGCCACCGTTACATGGGGCTCTCGAATGTTAGCCCCATTGGGGCAGCTGGTGCGTTACTCAAGGTAAAGCGGAAAATGTCCCTTTACACCAAGGAGGACTCCAGCTGTGCCGGGGTAGACCCAATCCTGGTTAGGATGTGGCAGTCACATTATGTGCGCCACCACATTCTGCTAGACAGGATTGGACTGCCCATGTTTGAAGTTTTTGTCGGTTCATTTAGCTTTGTCTCTTGTGTAAATAGCATTGTTGTTGTTGTTGTTATTGTACATTTGAAGTTAAAAGTTGTTCATAGACATTGTTCCAGTATTTCCTACTACTGCCCTGCAAAATAAGCCAACATCATTATGCCCATAATGTTGATAGGGGAGGGGATGAAACTGAGGCTAAAATAATCAAGGCTTGCCTGAATCCATGTACAAACCAATCCTATACCTGGGAAATGCCAGTAGACCACCAGGTATGCTAGTGCAACTACAGCCCCTCTGCCAGCAGCTGCAGCATGGATGTCACTGCAACAGCTGGAAAGCCATGCACAGCCATCAACAGAGTGCAGACTAGCCGCCAGCACAACCCCTCCAGTGGAGAGGCAGAAAAAGGAAGAACTGAGTGGGACAGGAGTGGGGCAAGATGGTGTTGGCAGCCGCCAGTTCCCAGCCCCTCTTTCTGAGCTGAACATGCCCCTGGCAGCAATGAAGCGCTACAGCAGCAATAGAGTTGGCATAGCTCAGAGGAGTCCCATAGGGAGCAACGTAGCAGGCAGCAGGCAGGTAAGCGCAACACCTCTCACTTCCCTCAACCAGCCTCTCCACCATGATGGCGCCTTGGATGTGGCAGGCATTGCACCCATGGCCCTGCGCTCTCTCAGTGCAATGGCTATATAGGATTAATTAAGCATAGTGAGTTAATAGATGATGTAAGAATTGAAATGCCCATCTCATATTCTTAGACAGTGTGCTACTTCAGCTCAGAAGTCAATAACCAATGTATTGGATTTCAACAAAGTGATGTTAACTTGGTGTCCTTAGACAAGCCATTAGCTCTCAAACTTAAAGCCCATTGTAGTTTGCTGCTAGATTGCTTCACTCCATTTATTTGTTATTATTGTATTTTATGTGCATATCCTGTTTTACGGTTAAATCACTCTCCAAGCCGTTATCAGCAATTAAAAAATTAAATAAAGCACTCAGCAGTATTAAAAAGAAATAAAAACAAAGGAGGTAAGCAACAAGTGTGAAAAGCACAGAATTGATTATACCACTATGGCTAGGGCTGTATGTACATACATGGACTGACTGTGCCACGATGGGTTCAGGAATCCAGTTCCAGTGGGCTTATATGAGCAGTAGGACTGTGTTCCACTGAAAATTGTTTTCTCTCTGATCCAGAGGTACAGCACAATCCTATTCAACTTACACCACTGGTGTAAACAGCGGTGCAGCGAGAACGGGAGGCCCCAGAATAGAAAGGGGATTCAAATCCCCTCCAAAGGGGCATTCAAAGGGGATTTAAATCTCCCTTCCTCTCCAAAGCCTCCTGCCCTGCCCTCCCCCACTGGTTACACCGGTGGTGTAAGTTGGATAGGATTGCACTAGTAGGATACAATAGGAGCGACCAGGAGAGCAGCAGCAGTAGCAGGAGGTCTCAGCAGTGGCAGTACAGAAGACCAGGGCATACTGAAAGTCTCGTATTTCATTTCTATTTACGTTTATTAATATGTCTATTCTGTTTTGTTGCTCCAAAATGGAGACACCTAAAGCACCAACCAAAGCATCAAACAACCAATCAGCATAACAAGATTGTCTTGTCCAAGGGTCATCCACTGGCACTGTACTTATACACACTTACCTGGGAGTAAGTGCCATTGAACTCAATGGGGCTTGCTTCTGATTAGACATATATAAGATTGCACTGTTAAACGCTGCCTTGATTTCATCACAGTTT
Source organism: Plestiodon gilberti rubricaudatus (assembly GCA_026170595.1). Classification (NCBI taxonomy): domain Eukaryota; kingdom Metazoa; phylum Chordata; class Lepidosauria; order Squamata; family Scincidae; genus Plestiodon; species Plestiodon gilberti. The sequence goes on from JANXHW010000001.1 coordinate 163,499,136, forward strand.
TAGAATGTTTAATTGTTAAGCCAATATTCAAACTATTCACCTAGCAAGTTATTGTAAACAAAATAGTTTCTGAGCCCCCTTTTCACATATACGTATTTTAGCAGGGTGGTGGTTTTTTTCCTTTAGAAAATTTGAACCAGTCACATTGTCATGCATATTGAAATCTGCACAATATTAATTCTGCTGGAGGTGCCGATGGAAACGTTCATATTCAGACATGAAGTTCTTTTTGCACTCTTTGATTTTGCACGATATTCCCCAGAAACCTGTAAAATAAACATTATTCTTAACAGAGATCCACATATTGTGCCCTGATGCTTTCCTTAAAAGTAGGCAAATTGAGAGAGAGAGAGAGACAGAGAGAGACAGAGAGAGAGAGAGAGAAGCTGCAGAAGTAGTCACCTACAAGTAAAGGTAAAAGGAGAATCAAATTTTGGCTATTTATCTCCTGTAAAAGGCTAATTAATTTTATTAAAGTCAGTAAATTCAGCTGTGAATGTTTGAGAATCTAATGACTTCCGGAGATTCAAAATGAATTCAGCAATAAAAGCTAATTAGAAGGGAAATGAATGCGTGAAATATCCCTGGTGTGTAAAGAAAGAGTGTAAAGACCATTAATTGAAATTAAAATTTAACAGTAGCCTAATGCTGCGTGGCATAAAATTCCATCTGGTGGGCAGAGCCACAAAACAAGAAATACACAGGGAATACTCGGCACTTGTCATCTTTTGAACAAGTCAATGAATATAATTTGAGTATTAGAACCATGTGACACCAGGAGAATGTTGATGTTCACAGTTGTGTTGTGATGCTTCCTGCAATAATTAACCACAGAGTGTGAGCAGTGGTGCGGGGGGGGGGAGGTATCTAATGTAAGAAAGATTTTTTTACTCAATGTGGCCATAACTAAACCATTTATTCCAGTGTTAGTTGAGGGATCAGTGTGCTGTCACGACACAAAGATTCACATGTCAATGAAAATGTCATACAAACACCTGATGTTGATCAATTCAGCCACATTGTAATCCCAGAGATCCCAGAGCTCAGGCCAAGGAACATGGAGCATGTTCTGTATAGCTGTATAGCAGGACATATACCTTGAGACAGTAGGAACTTCTTGCTTAGTACAGTGGTTTACACTTGTTTCAAGTCAGAAATTAAATGCTGTATTTTGTGCAATTGCTCCCCCGTGGTTACGAACTACTGACCCTAATGAAAATGGGGACATATGAAGAGACGTCGTGTATGCATTTCACTGAAATTGTGTTGTTGTTTTAAGAAGCCTTTAATTTGGATGTTGCTCCTTTTGCACTCTGTGATTTAGTGACGGCAGCCCAATCCTGTGCAGGGCTTACACTGGTGGATCTCATGATCCATCAGCATAAGTCTTGGGACGATGGTGTGGAAGTTGCTCCATTGTCCTGCAGGCCGCAGCTGGCAGGGGAAAAGGCCAGAGGCTGCACGCAAGCAACAGCAGCCAGCTGAACCTCCTCTCTCTTGTGCTGCTGCTGGTAAGTCAGCAGGGGTGGTGGTGGAGCAGGAGAGGATTGTGGGTGGTTCAGAGTGAGATGGGGCAGGAGGAGGAGGAGGATCTCATTGGCAGTGGTGCATGCCAAGATCCTATCCCCCTTTTTCCTGGTCCTACAAGCCTCCTGCTTCTCCTCGGACTTATGCCAGATCAATAGTAGGTGTGGGTCCAAGGAGACCTATTGGAGGCCAGGCAGCCTACAGAGGGGTAAGTAAAAGAGATACAGGGATGATATTACTCCAAGAGTTCCTGGAGGTAACCAATTCTATAGATCCTTTTCAATCTGGCTTCAGGTCAGGGTGTGGAACAGAAATAGCCTTGGTTGCCTTGGTGGATGCCAGGAACTGGACAGGGGAGTATGTCCCTCTTGGTTCTGCTGGGTTTCTCTGCAGCTTTCAATACCATCAACCATTGTCCTTCTGGACTGTCTGTATTGGGTGAGAATTAGGGATATCATTTTACAGTGGCTGCAATCCTTCCTGCTGGATAGGTTCCAGAAAGTACTGCTAGGGGACTCCTGTTCAGACCCATGGCCTTTTGCTTATGGTAAGCCGCAGAGTTCTTGACCCCCCCTTTCCAGGGGTTAGTATAAAAAAAACCTGGATGTGAAAGGCTTTTGCAGGTGAAAAGGCTTTTGGATGTGAAAGAGGCAACCTCAGGTTGGAGCCAGGGTGCTAAGCGCAAGGGGGAAGTGGCAGTGGTATCTGTCTCCTCCCGGGTAGGTGCCCACACTAAAGGGAGAGGAGTTCAATCAGATAGGAACTGCTGCAAGTGCTACAATACTGTATATTGAATTGGAGATTATAATCAATAAACATGGCCCATTTTCATGCCAAAGCTGACGTCTTGTGTCATTTACAGGGGTAACCTGGGCAATGCAAAAAAATGGCTTTAGTACAGAGCTGGAATCAAAGTTATGATGATTCAAAGTAATACCAAAAGCAAGCATGATGGCCCTCCATCATTTCCATACCTGAATTTGGCTTTACAGTCAAATGTTTGCCCATCCCTCCACTGGAGAGTTGCATTTCCTCCAACTACTACTTTAGTGTAAAAGGCTAGCAGATGGGCTCAACCCACAGTCCTTCTCAGCACTCTGGTTTCTGTCTCCAGGCATTCACCCTGGTCTGACAAAATGTGGAAGGCTGAAATAGTTAGACCCTGGGAACATCAAAGTTCTCAGAAATATCTCTTCATTTTTGCATCCTTCTCTTATGAACTCTAGGCCTGCAATGATACTTGTGAATGTTCTACATGTGTAGGCTTACCATTCATCCTGATTTTGCTGGGACCTCCCCGGTTTCGGGGTCTCCATCCCAGCAGCGGCCCGGCCTGCCAAACCGAGATGAATGGCTGCCTAAAAAAAATGGTGGAAAAAATGGCGGCCGCCAGAACTCTTCTGATTCCTGATCCATCTACCATCCGGCCAGCCAGGTCTCCTTGTCTCCTCGTCGCGAGGCTCGTGAGGAGACACAAGGAGACCTGGCTGGCGTTGGAGACACAGGCATCTTGAGCAGCTGTGGCGACGGCCACAGCCACAGTAAGGGTGGCAGTTTTTATCACAAAGGGGGGGGGAGATAAATACATACATAAAAATCTTCACAGCCAGATCCAAAAACAAAAATGGTGCCAAAAAAAAATTGTGTTTGTGTGTGTGTGTGTGTGTGTGTGTGTGTGTGTGTGTGTGTGTGTGTGTCCCAGATTGGGTAATCAAAAATATGGTGACCCTATCCATGTTAAACTTTAGTCAAGGATGGTGTCAGCAGTTGGCCAGGTGGGGCAAGGGTTAAAGGCCCATCTATACCCATCCACCTGGTCTGAGCAGGCCAAACCCTGAACTCCCAGTACCAGTACCAGTGCAGTGCACCTTTGGATTCAAACTAATCCCCCCTGCCCCCTTACTAAGAACATAAGCCCTGCTGGATCACGCCAAAGGCCCATCTAGTCCAACGTCCTGTATCACACAGTGGCCACCAAATGCCTCAGGGACCACTCAATTACAGCTGGTTCATTTCACAGAGAGGCCTATAAAAGTGCATATTTTATTGCCAGTGTCTTTCAGAGATAATATGACAACATCTGCATTAAACGCAGAACAGTGCAGGGTGCAAGAGACATCCAGTGGGCAGGCTTTTAATAAGGCAACATAAATCTCTCTCCTTGAGGTTTAATTCTCGACATGGTTCACCTCCCTGCTAATGACAAAAAACGGCCTCCTCTTTACAGCTGTGATGATTTTCAAGGTTCGCAACAAAAGTTTCCTATCACTTGCCTGAGAAAGCGCCTTTGAAAATGGAAAATAATGACTTGGGTCCCACAACACCACCATCCTCCTGTCTTTGGGTTTCAGGATTTTAAATATATGGAGTTGCGCTCGCAGAGCCGTTTTCTTTTCCTTGGATGCGCTTCCCCTTGCGAGGCGATTTCATTCACTGCATCTTCCTTCGTTTTTCACTTTGCAAAGCTCCCAGAGTATTGTACAGTTCAGAGCGTTTCTATGAAGTGCAAGCCAGGCAATTTCCCAAATGTACCACTGCTCAGTGCCTCAGGCACCAATGTTCAAACGTCAGTATATAAAGCAGAGACACCCAAGTATCCATCCATTACAAGTCAATGGAAGCAGCAGTTTCTTAGCAACTCACAAAACTAGGACATTTTTTAAATAAATCCAGAAACCTGAGCCCTTCTACGGGACACATTCCTGACTAAGAACTTATCTGCATGCCAACTTTCAGGGCTCTCCACTTTTGCACATTACCGGTATAGCAAAAGTGTGTGAAGAGCACATACATCCTCTGCCATGAAAAGTGTTGGGGATATTGAAGGGATTCATAGTTTTTTTTTTTTTTCAGATTCTCTGGAGGTTGCAATGAATCTTGATCATTAGAATAAACAAGCTGAGGCATACACAAAAGCTTAGACTTGATTTTACTAAACTAACAACAAAGAGAAAGAGATTCAAATAGGTTCAAGCTCACACTAAGCAAAGCACATACATATCCAAAATGGAGATTCTTCTTCTCTGCAGACCATTGCTTGAAGATCACCTGATCTAATCAACCAATCACAGTTTTACATTTTCCCCGGGCTTAACTCAGTATATATGAAATAACCAACTGTCACATTAACCCTATAAATGACTGAATATTTAAATCTTGCCATAATTCCAACAAAAGGATCATACATTCAGCCATATAGATGGCACAGAATCTGCTGCATCTGAAAAATGGATAGCTGCAGGATTAAAAAAAATGTAGGCTATGGGCTGGGCTACCAAGAGTTTTATAGTACAATCCTATGTATTTCCATGCAGTAGTCCGATATCCCCGCCTCCTCCCAGGCTGGCCCGGCCAATGACCCCCTTCTTTACCACCCCTGCCCGTCCTCCCCACCCACTGCCCAGCGCAGACCTTACATGTATCGGCCAGCATGGATTCAGGACGGTAGTGGTGTGAGCCACTGCTGGTTTTAATCTGAAAATAGGAGTCTTGCCAAACATGAGAGGACACGATTTGTGTCTGGTAGGCTGCATTCAGTTGTACAGGTCTAAATCACGTGAAAGCCTTCTTCTCTTGTAGTTCCCCGCACAACCACTGAATGTGGAGAAGGAGAGTAGGTGGATCTGTGCCTGCTACCCCACCCCTATGATGCTGATGTACTTCCTTCCTTGAGAGCTGTATATGTAGTATGTAGTACCGTCCTTAATGGTACTGGGGTGAGAGCTGTATATGCAGAAAGGTCACATGTCTGCTGGAGGCACAGTTGCCAGAGGTGGGTAGGTAGCAGGCTTGTTGGTGTCAGGTGGGCCTCTAGAGTCATGATCCTACCCCCCCCCACACACACACACCATGTACAGTGAGCACAAGGAGAACAACATTCTGGTAGGTGCACTGGCATCTGGGTGGAGGGGGTCACGGGTATAGTTCCCCAGGAATATGGATCAAGTCTCTGACTCCAAGTCTCGAGTCAAGTCTCATGTCTCTGGGCCCAAGTCTCAAGTCAAGCCCCAAGTCTTTGCCCCCAAGTCCCGAGTCTTTGGTTGCGAGTTGCGAGTCCCTATCTATTTAACGGGGAAAATGGATTTAAACCTGAATAAAATTTGACATGTCATAAATGACTTCAAGTCTTGAGTCGAGTCTTTTGAGTCTTTTACAATCACCGAGTCAAGTCACTGACGTGACTTGAGTCCAACTCGAGTCCAAGTCAATAGACTCAAGTCTACATCACTGCAGTTCTCTCCCCACCTTCAGAGAAGCATTACATGAGAAAAGTGCTAAAGTTCTGAATCAGGATATCTGTCACTTTTGTCCTTTTTACTGGGATGTTCTTGTACTGATTAACAGGTATAGCCAAGCACAGTGTCTTAAAAGTCACTGCAGAATTTGGCATGCTTCAAAACCAGTTTATGGGGCTTGAACGTGGGAGGAACCATCAGGATAAAAAGGAATTATAAGCCCAATTACAGGCAAAAGGTGAAGCAAAAAATGCAAGGGAATTTTCATAAACTTAAAGACAATCAAACTGTAATTTGCTTGAATGAACTGAAAGCCCCAGCCGCGAATCCAGCATTGTTTTAACAGCTCAGGCAGACCCTATAAATGTGGTGAGGAGGCGAAGGGTGTGTGAGCACAATTAAAGAACTCCAGTTAATCTACAATGCATTGAATTACTTTGCCGCACAAGTTATATCTTGCCTAATTCCTACTGAGTCTATACACACATATATCAATGTGCTTGTCACGAATATATTTTTCCTTCATTTAATTTGTTTTCTTCCGATTGCGTGTGGTTTACAAACATTTTAATAAGATATTAGAGATCGACATTTCAAGCAAATCTGAATTACTATTGAAATGCAAATTCATGTATTTACCATTGAAATGCCTGCCTTCAGATAAAATATTATAGGAGAGTGATATGTTAAAATGGTGATATTTCAATCAACTCATTTTATTCCAGTTTACGACAGGCATATAAATCTTCATTGAAGCCTCCATTGTTTGCACTTCAATAGTCAGAAAATCAATTTTATTCAGTTTCACATTATTCTTTAAGGGTGTCGGGGCACATCTCAAGAGTCACACTTGTGAATGAAGAGGTGTGTATGAATCAGGTATGTGCATTAAAAAAATATGCTGCTTCCTGTCGCTATTCATCTTCCTGTGTAATGATCTTTTTCATGCCCACATGCATTCATGGAAATTGTGTTCATTACGTGGAAAAAATGGCCTGTTTTCATTTGCTGGTTGGTCCATGTTCATTTCTATTGAGTTCAATAAGAAAATCACCTCCATTTCTCCTGCCCATGTTCCTGGGTTTCTAGCCAATCTACAAGAAATATACAGTACTTTGAAGAGTCCGCAAAAGGATCATGCCTGCCAAATTTTAGACAGTTAGCACTAAGGGGGGCCCATTTTACTGGACATTGAAGAGGACACAATTATTAGAAGCTTCACACCCGTCCCATAACGTCATGGTTTCCCAACCTCCCATCAAAACAAACAAGAAAACAGTTACCTGAGAATATGTAAAATGAAACAAAACGTAAAAGAAACAATCATGACAGTGAAAGGGCCCAATCCTATGGACTTGTTGTGCCACACTGGAACTCATGTTCTGGCTGCACAGCATGCTTTATGGTGACATGCCTTTCCACGCAGCTGGACCACCGCTGCAAGCGGCAAGCAGTGAGCAGCTATGGGCCAGTGGCTTCTGAAGACGCCCCAGCACAGGTAAGGCAGCGTGGGGACTGGGGGGGGGCAGAGTTAGGCAGAACAGGGTGGGGAAGATAGGAATGGAGTGGAGACTGGGGTGGAGAGGGGGTGTCAGGGCTGGGAAGAGGGCGGTATCAGTGGTGGCAGTGCAGCTGATATCCTATCCCCCTTCCCAGCCTCGATCCACCTCCAATGTCCACTCGGATTTGCATCAGCAAAATCACTGGTACAAGTCCAAGTAGACCCAGCAAGGCAGTGAAAGCTTACCCTGGGGCAAGGCAACAAATGTTTCCTTACATTGAGGAGACCTGCGGGACTGTCTTCAGGAGGATGCAGTGCATGCTCCAGTGGTGCAGCCACATTGACAAGGGGAGATAGATAGGATTGGGCTGAAAGTAATGTAAATTCAGTGTACATTTGTAATAGAGATATGCAGATAGATGCTTCTACTGTATACACAGTATACTTTATGGCTTAGTGATAACCTTCCAGTCTCACCATATGAGGACATATTCCAGAGAAGTGTGACTCCCCCAAAGGGGACATGTAACAAAGTGCTTTTTTTTAACCATAATTATTTACCCTTTAGTGATTAGCCGCAATGATTTTACCATACCTAAACATTAGATGAGGCCAGCGGGTGGCGCAGCAGGTTAAACCGCTGAACCATAAGATGTCAATCGAAAGGTCGGCAGTTCAATTCCCGCAACGGGGTGAGCGCTCATTGCTTGGCCAGCTCCTGCCAACCTAGCAGTTCCAAAGCATGTCAATGGGAGTAGATAAATAGGTACCGCTTGCGGGAAGGTAAACAGCGCTCCGTGTTCCAGCTGCACGCTACGCGCTGCGGCAAAGAGAGTCATGCCGGCCACATGACCACGGAGGTGTCTTCGGACAACGCTGGCTCTTCGGCTTTGAAATGGAGATGAGCACCACACCCTAGAGTCGGACACGACTGGACTTAATTGTCAGGGGATACCATTACCTTTTTAAACATTAGATGAGACGGATAAAATATACTATTCATGGGATATTTATCAGCCTGTGGATTCAAAATGGAGAAATGAAGCTTTGGCGAGTGCTCTATGCTCAAGTGCTCTATGTGCACATTACAGGGCTGCCATTAAAGACAGTCCAGTGTTGCAAGCCTTTGGAACTCCCTGCCCCAGAAGAACCACTTGGCCCCCTACTTATTAGCATTCCTTTTGCAATCTGAAAACATTTTGTTTCATTAGACCTTTGGCCTGATGTTACTTGACTGATTTGCTGGCTTTCTCCTTTATTGCTTAGTTTCTGGGTTTTCTGCATTTTCTGTCATTTTATCTGCTGAGTGTTCTGTTTCTGTTTTATTTTATTTATTATTATTATTATTTAAAGAATTTAAATCTTTGCCTTTCTCCCAGCAAGGGCACTCAAGGCGGCTTACAACATTAAAATAAACATGTACATAAAATAAGTAAAAACAAATAATTAGAACAATTAAAATAAACAACCCCAGTGGGTCACCTGTATTTACATTTGTTAAAAGCCATTTGTTAAAAAGCCACCATGTCAGACATCGAAAGCTAACCTAAATAAAAACGTCTTAAGGCCCCGCCAAAAGGTCTCTAAAGAGGGAGCCGTTCTTAATTCCAAGGGGAGGGAATTCCATAATTGGGGCGCCACAGCCGAGAAGGCCCTATTCCGCGCCGCCATCCTCTTCATCGCCGTCAATGGCGGCATGGTTAACAGGGCCCCCCCGTCTTATGTTTTCGTAATGGTGATTTTACATTATTTATGTTAGCTGCCACGAGTTGTTCATGAATTTGAAGTACAAAGATAGAAAAGAAGTAGTATAAATAAATAACTAAATAAATAATCCTTGCTTTGCTTTTTTGCAGACTTGTATGCATCCCTGAGTAAAAACAACAACAACACACATTTGTGCCACCACAAGGGTAAAGGGACTGTGAGTATTTAATTAGGCACACTATTCTTTAAAAAAAATGATGTACAGCCCAAACCTATGTTTCCACTGCATCACCTGAACATGTGTTCTGACTAAGCCGCATGCATTATGGTCGCTGGGAGACAGTGAACATCACGGTAGCTTCGGCACCAGTAAGTTGTCGTGGGGGGCAGGTGGTGGGAGGGGTGGACAGAATGGGGTGGGAGGGGAGGAACAGGGTGGAGAAGGAAGTGTGCCAAGCATAGGAAGGGGTAGTTATTGGTGGCAGTGGCTCCACCAATATCCTATCCCCCTTCCCAGCCTACCCAATACTCAGACTTGCGCCAGCAAAATCGCTGGCTCAGGTCTGAGTAGACCCATTGAGGCAGCGGAACCTTGCCTCAGGGCAAGATAACGAGTTCCCTTACCTTGAAGAGGTTTTCGAGACTCAAAACTCCTCTGTGGGATACCTTGTGCACCCATTGGCACAGCTGCATCGGTGCCAGGGAAGTCACATTGGATTGGGCTGTTACTGAAGCATTTACTTTTCTTTCCCAAAAACAATACAAAAATCCTACAGTAAGCTCTTTCCGGTAGCATACAGACTACGCTTCTTCCTTATCCTCCCTTGTACCGCCCAACCCAAAAAGTACAAGGGACAAAACAACAATAGACAAATGACAACGTTGGGGAAGGAGTAATGGAATGCTAAATAATATTAATACCTCTTGTAGGCATGTCTACTCAGAAGTAATTCCTATTGTGTTCAATGGGGCTTAATTCCATGCATGTATGAATAGGATGGCAGCCTTTGCCTTAACCTTATATGTTTCAAAACAGTGTCTCCACATTTTGGGGGAATGTGTCTAAGGTCCCATATCTAAATTTTCCTCTAATGCCGTGCTGATTTAAGCATGTCCTGATGTCATTCACTTAAGTGTCACTCTTCAAGAGGAATTATTGACTTCCAAATCATGAATGTGACACTTTTAGTAGTTGGAGGTGCTCTTAAGAGAAACCGCTTAGGGTGGTGTCGTATCACCCAGCTTGCTGGAATTGTGCACAATTTAACAAAGCTCTGGAAGGAAAGGAAAGGGTTGGACCATAATTTCTGAGACTTTTTTTTTTAAAGAGTCCCACACATAATTCTAGACATGTATACCTTTCTCCCTCTTTTGGTCCGGTGTATAGTTTGTACAGGAGTATGCATACCTGCATATAAAAAACAGAAGTGAGGATTGGCCTATAGCCAGTGTTTCTATCTGCTCTGTATTATCCAACAATTTGTACATCTCCTTATCAATGGATTCTTGTGATAAGGAAAAGAATTGACTTTTAGAAGGAAAACAATTGGCCACAGATGCTGTGCTGTCTTTTTCGCTAAGTTGTCCTTTTGTTCGCTATACTTCCAGGCTCACTTGTGAGTCTTTTCGTCGTATTTACAGGCTCAGGTCCATTGTAAATTGCTTCCAGTCACCCAACCCATTAACTATGGCAAAACATACAGTAGTGCAGTTTGACATTCTTAATGAGTACTCTAAAGCTGCTTAATTTATCCGCCTTTTAACGGCGTGACTACAGTTAAGCATCAGGATTATGAATGCTATGTGCCGATTCTTTTGACAATACATAATGATCCTCATCATTGTGCTGCTTATGAGTAGAATATAACCTGATCAGTTCATTAAGAGCAAAGAGGTTTGAAAGTATTAATGATTATGTTATTTACATTCGGAACATGAAGGACTACATTGAGCCCCGGTGTAACTCTTTTAACGGTAATGCAATTACTCCTTGAACAAGTTTTAACCCATGTAATAATGGATACATTTCCCTTTCCTCAAGGATAAATGCTGAGACATCACTCACGGTATCCCTCCTTGTCTAATTACCCTCTTGATCAGGGTGTGCATCTTTGCAGATTTATCCATGCCGAGATGCGCAAGTAATTTAGCAGCCTAATGTCATCCTTAATGCACTTTTTAAGAACTAATGGGGCAAATTCATGCACAGTTTACCTCTACTGAGCTTTAATGGAATTACATCAACAGTGAATTTGTCAAAGTGACTTTACCTTGATGGTGTGTTTTACTATGCCATTATTTCCCAGAACTGTTACATGAAGGACAGGTGATAATGAGTGGTAAAATCCTTATTTCTGCATCCTGTCTTTTAAGTATCATTTTGAGAGGTAATACCTTATTATGCATTCACATCAGACTTAGATGACATGCCCCAGAGTGCATGTTTCCATTTCTACATTCCATTTCCACCCTGGTATTGAAATCACAACTTTACTTGTGGACAGGTTTGCAGCCCCACTGATATAATGATCAGGGACTTTAATGGGGTCATATTTCATGGTTCACCAAGTGTGCATATGCGTCTCTCTCTCTCTCTCTCTCTCTCTCTCTCTCTCTCTCTCTCTCTCTGTGTGTGTGTGTGTGTGTGTGTGTGTGTGTGTGTGTGTGTGTGTGTGTGTGTGTGTGTGTAGAATATCACAACATGATGGTTGTATGGGCATAGAGCTTTTCAATGCAATTGAGATCCCTGAGTGAGCAGAGTTCCCAGAGCAGAGTTGTGCAGACAGGATACAAACACATAAGGTGTCTTGCACACAAATGCCAAATGTACAGCCACCAGGTTGTGGGGTCAGTGGGCACAGCCCCACTTTCCCCCATGTGTTTTGTATACATGTGCAGGATCATTTACATGCCCCTAAAGCAGTGGTTCCCAAACTTTCTAGCTCCGGCACCCACTTTTCAAAATGACACACTATTGAGACCCACCTAGCATTACAAGACTTAAAACAAAGGTGATCTAGAATAAATAATATACTATTTATTTATTTACCAGTAATATTTTATTTTTTTAAGGCCAGCGGGTGGCGCAGCGGGTTAAACTGCTGAACCATAAGCTGTCGAACGATAGGTCGGCAGTTCGATTCCTGCGACGGGGTGAGCACTCGTTGCTTGGCCGGCTCCTGCCAACCTAGCAGTTCCAAAGCATGTCAATGCGAGTAGATAAATAGGTACCGCTTGCGGGAAGGTAAACAGCGCTCCGTGTTCCAGCTGCATGCTACGCGCTGCGGCAAGGAGAGTCATGCCGGCCACATGACCACAGAGGCGTCTTTGGACAACGCTGGCTCTTCGGCTTTGAAATGGAGATGAGCACCACACCCTAGAGTCGGACACGACTGGACTTAATTGTCAGGGGATACCTTTACCTTTACCTTAATATTTTATTTATTTGCAAAAAAAACCTCAATCCATTCCTTGTAATGAGGCATCCCTAATGAATAGCCTCAAGCCTTGAGGGGCTTAGTTATGTGACCCAGTAGCGTCATGACAACGCGTGACACCCCAGAGCGGGGTCGCGCGTCGCCCTTAAGGGAGAGGCTCCGCCCCCGCGCGTGACATCACGCGCAGGAGCGGAGCGCCCTCCCCGCTCCGTTTTCGGCTCATTTTGGAGCCGAACGGACACCGGGGCGGGCGGGCGGGCCCGCCTCCAACAGACAACTGTACATGGGGGGGATCGCGCGTCACCCCTATACGCGCGACGCCCCCCGGCGGCCCGCCCCCCCGCTTCCCCCTGTCGACGCCAGTGATGTGACCCAGCCTGCACCTGCCCCCACTACCAGTCATTGACAGACCTAGAAAAAAGCACACCAAAACAACAACCCCTCAAATATTTATCTCCCTATATTTACACCAGCTTGCAAACTGCAGGAGCTCAGCTCTTTGAATGGCAATTAGCAGCTAAATGATTTTGGAATAGCCTCAGGGCTTGTGACAATTACGTATCTGATCTTTTCATCACCCAGGACCCACCAGAAATCAGGTCGCGATCCACCAAGTGGGTCCCGACCCACAGTTTGTGAAACAATGTTTCTGTATCTGTAAAGTGTTTCTGTATCTGGTACCATTTAGAAGCACTTGCACTTTGATCATCATGTAGCAACTTCTAGATTGGCCCAGGTGCCTCATTCTAGAAAAATAGGGAGCAGTGGTTCAATGACTGATAAAGGAACTAGAGTAGGCTTGCACAACTTGTGCAGTGGCTCACTATGCACAGCACAATTCATCTGGCAGCCAAATGCTTGACAACCATCCTATTTTAGGAATCCCAGGCAGGTAGCAAAAAACGGAAGCTTATCAAGCTAGTAGTCTCTGTTCAAGTTGGTAGATCATAAATTATGCAGGCTTCAAGTCAGGGTCAGCTCCAGATTTCAGGGGGCCCTCAATAAACTGTCTTGTATGAACCCCCTCCTAGATAGGTGACCCCAGGGAAAGTCACTCTGCCCCCAACATGTGAAGACTATGGGCACAGTGGTGTTCTGTTTGAACCAGATTATATAATTGAAGAACACTTTTTTCAGAGAGTAAAAAACCACTTTCAGAGATCCCTATTTGACTAGGGCCCCGATCTTATCCCTAACCATTATTGATGCTGCAGCCAGGCTGACAGAGTGTGCACGGCATTCAACGGTGGTGTGTGATCAGGAGGCCTGTGAATCTTGCGAGAGCCTAAGGTAAGTAGAAATATTCTACTTACCTCTGCATAAGCCTCCTGGTGGACTATGGGTCTACTTAGACCTACGCCAGCTATATAGGTGGCTTAAATCTGAAGAGAGAAAAAGGGCAAGGCGGGTAGGAAAATAGAGGATAGTACTGTGGTGCATGCTGGTGCCACTGGGATGCACCCCATCCCTCCCTTTCCATTCCCAGCTCCTAAACACCCCCTGCCCTCATAGATAGTACTGCTGTCAACTTACCTGGAGTGGCAGAGTCTCTGGGACCCGCTGTCAAACGCACCATGGCACTTGCCATTTAGGTAGGCTTACCAGATTTTCCCAGTTCTAAACTGGGACACAACCCCCACCCCCAACAATTAAATAAATAAATAAATAAATAAATAAAATTAAAAAAAATCTTTTTTAGTTTTTGGGGGGCACAAAGCTCCTTTTTTCCACCCGAAGGGCCGCCGAAATTCAATTATTTATTTATTTTAGTTAGCCAATTAATTAATTAAATTGACTTGCCTGTCCCGCTGCTGCCATTCTGCCGCCACTATCATCTTTGTTGTGCCCCCGAAGCCTCCACTGCCACTGCCGCCACCATTGCTGCCGCTTGTCGCCGCCCCCATTGCCACTCATCATGCTGTCATTGCCACCCATCATGCCACCACCATTGCAGCCCATTGTGCCACCGCCATTGCCGCCCGTCGTGCCCCCACAGCCTCCAACGCTTCAAAAAAGGTAAAAAGTACCTTTTTGGGGGCGCCGCCATCTTGGATCTCACGAAATCTTGCGAGATCCAAGATGGCGGTGCCCAAATCTTGTGAGGGCACATGAGGCAGTACTGTACTGCCTCATACCGTCATGAGATTTGGGCACTGCCATCTTGGATCTTGTGAGATTTTGCGAGATCCAAAATGGTGGCGCCTGGAAAAAAGGTACTTTTTACCTTTTGCCATCTTGGTTCTCACGAGATTTTGTAAGATCCAAGATGGCGGCGCCTGGAAAAAGGTACTTTTTACCTTTTCTGAAGCGGCGGCGACCGAGGCTTCATCCAGGCCCAGAAAGCCCAGGACCGACCCAGGACCAGAGACCAGGATGGTCCCGGACATTCTGGGATGGATGGTAAGCCTACATTTAGGGCACCACGAGACAGCGGCTTGTATCCTGCATTACCATAAAGGGCCTTGCACTGCGGAAATGTGAGTTTCCGCAGTGCAAGGCCCAAATAGGATTAGACCATAAATGTGCCTTACTGTTATTTTCTTAAGTGTTCTTTATCCATCGTTTTCCTCCTCTACTCTTTACCTTTTGCAAATGCTGACAGAGAAGTCAACTTTAAATCACTGTGGATATATTGATTTACAAGTTACCAGTATGCTGCATCCGTATTTCTCTGAGGCAGCTGGACAAGTAGCATATTTTAGATCAGCAGGCCTGTTGTCGTTGGAGAAGACAATGAATAAAATATCAAAATGTCACTGCATCAGCTGCTTCCAGTGAGTGCTTCAATCGAGGCAAGCACCTGTCTTCATGTTGCTGTTGACTGACACAGCGATCAATAAAATATCAAATTGAAGTAACATGGGGTGATCATTCTTCTGGTCACCTTGGGGCATAGTAGCTGACTCTTTGATGCTGCATGTTCCTGGCTGAGCTTGGGATCTTAAACCAGTTAAGATTGTGTTGATAACATAGTCCTTAGTCACTGAGTGAGTGGTTTCCTATATGAAGAACAGGAAGTGTGATTCATGTCTCTTGGGGGGGGGGGGGACACAGGAAGCACAATTGACTTGAGTATCCTGTTTTCTCATTTCTTCTGTAATGGATGAAGTGGAACTCACACTTCTCCCTTGTGGGAAGATACATGAACTCAAGATGCAGGAAGAGCTCACAATATCATCACAGGAAGAATGCCTGAGACTAACCTTAGTTATAACAAGAAGAAGCATGAAAACAGGAAATAACACACATGTCCTGTTTTCACCTTCCAAATTGTAACGTCTGAAGAAATATGTCACTAGCAGCCCAATCTTATGGAAGGTATATGGCGGTGGATTTCCTGATTAAAGGGTAAGGAGACATTTTTCCCCTTCTTAGGTGAAGGTAAGGTAGCAGCAGGGGTGGTTTGTGGGTGGCTTGGGGGAGATTTGGAATGGGGTGCGGGCAGGGCAGGAGGCAGTTTGGGGGAGGGATGGGGTGGATTTCAGTGGCAGCAGCACACGCCAGAATCCCATCCCGATTTTCCAGGCCCGACATGAGTCCTGCTTTGCCTCAGACATATCCCGGCAAAATAGCTGACGTGGGTCTGAGGAGACCCATTGACGGCTAGGTGTTCTATGGAGAAGTAATTAAAAATATTTTTACTTGCCTCTCCCAGGCAATCTGGTCACCACCGCCCTCCACCATTGTGTGCACTCTGGCAGCTTGGGAAGTGCACTGTTGCAAAGCGCTTTCCAGCACTTTTGTAAGAGTGCATGCCAGTGGAATACGTGTTCCACTGGCACATCTTCTACACTGGATTGGGCCCTAAGTATTATAGAGTTGACCCCATAGAGTGAAATGTTGACCCCACAGAGTGAAAAAATGGGGTAAACGAGATAATACCTTTACTAAACCAACTAATACTCAAAATGTTTGATCAACGTTTAAAAAATGATAGAAGATGACTAAAAACATATCCTTGACATGCTAGTTTTACAAGTGTAACATTTGTGTTTGATATATAGGGGGGGCATATAATTGACCCCTTCTTACCAGCATTTGGGGCAAGTGCAGAAAACATCCTCACAACTGGTTCCTTCTTTTTGATGACCAAAGTATAAGTAACACAACCAATATTCATGTAATGGTCATTCACCATTGATCTTCAGCATTGTAATAGATTGGTTAACCCAGGTCAGAAGGGGCCCAATCCTATCCAACTTTCCAGTGCTGATGTAGCCGCAATGCAGCCCTGAGCTAAGTGTTCCCTTACCTGCAAGAGGCCTCCATGACCACCCCACCACCACAGGATGCAGCGCATGCCGCATTGGCATGGTTGCATCGGCGCTGGAAAGTTGAATAGGATTAGACCCAAGGTGAAGAAGTAAATGTTATTGGGTTGGATAGTGATAGTTGCAGAAACTGTTGTGTTTCAAAAAGCCCTCAGATTCTTGAATAGTAGCTAGATAGTTCAAGATTAGAAAGTTAACACTGTCTGTTTCGCTCCTGCTTTCTCTCCCTCACCACTTCAGCTGCTATTGATTAGTGATAAGGAAATTGAAATGAATGAATGAGATCCAAATGGGGCTGAAAGGATCTCTGCTCACCCAGGATCCATTCAATCTTATGGTGATTGACTCATTGCAAATGCCCAAGTTCTTAATTTATTGCATTTTCCCATTCATCCCCAACCAAATACAGGTGGGCCCCCATATCCACTGATTCGCTATCCACGGTTTCAGTTATCCACGGATCGTGGGAACCCCACCAGGCTTTTACTTTTGTCCCAGTAAGCTTCATTTCTTCCTTAAAGAAACAGGAGAAGCATCCTCTGGCTGCTTATTACAGGCAAGTAGAACGAGACTAAGTACTAGAGAGGCTCTGCAAGGTTAACAGAAACCTTGCAGAGCCTGTCTAGGACTTAGTCTCGTTCTACTTGCCTGCAATGGAGGCTGCTTCTCTGTTTGTTTTAAGGAAGAAACAAAGAAAAATAAGAGCTGGTGGGGGGGGGGAAGCATGCCTGCCTGCAGGGGAGGCAAGGTGTGGGGGCCCTCAGGAAACCATGGAGGGGGTGTTCGCTCTTATCCATGGTTTCAAGTATCCACGGAGGGGCCTGGAACATATCCCCAGCGGATATGGGGGGCCACCTGTACACACTTCTCCTTGGCATATAGGAGGATGCTGCCAAGAGGCAGCTCTTGATCATAGCTCACGAATAGCACAGAGCAGCAGTTGCCTTTAAAAATGAACAGGAGAGAAAATAAGCTACATTTTCCATCCTCAAAGTGGGGCATGCCTGGTAGCTAAACCTAAATACTTGTGTGAGCTAGTTCCATAGGCCTCTGATTTTTTAAAAAAAAATGTACTACTCTATTATGATACTCCAAAGCCATGTGCTAAGTTTTCTTTTTACATAGTATAAATTAGCAGAGTCCATTTCCTTGCTTTCACCATCATTAAATACAGGATGCTGTAAATTATGCAATGCACTCTGACAGCCTGCGAACAAATTCATCTCAAATCCAGCAATTTTCAAGATTCAAGGAGAAATAAAGTGCATTTCATAAGAAGAAGAAAAAGAGTCACCATGATGATAAGTCTATTTTTCTTCAGGGTTAAAAATATAATTTTGCCTGGGAAATTTGCATCATATTAACAAGGTAGAGATTACCTTTTAAATACACAGAGTAGGGGCAATTACAAATACACAATATGTATGTGAGATGAATGCATATTTAATTTGTATAATACCTGGAGCTTATTATGATAAAATGTTTCATAAAAGTGGTGATAAAAATGTCGCTTAATTCTCATTTATAATATATTTGTCACTGTGGGCTTTATACTTAGGACAGATTAACTTGCCAAGAAAACAATGACTTGAACATTCAGGAAACACAATATTTATCTCATATGATAGACCTTGCTTACTGCCTAGAAATGCCTGGAATTGAACAAACATGAGTGGTGGGGAAAGCTTCCTGGGGCTCGGTTCAGAATCAGCTCAGTAATTACGAGCTTTCTCAGTGAGCACTCAGAAAACAACAACTTGAAATCTGCATTCTGCAAAAAGGTCGAGAACAGAGCTAACAAGCATGCAGCATGTGCATACCTAGGCTCTGTACAGAGGAGCAGCTGAACATGTGGAAGCTATCAGGGAGGTCCAGGGGGTGGGATCGCCTCCTACCCGCTCACCCCGCCCACACACAGACACATTCATTAGCCACAAAGTTCTGGTCACCACACCTCAAAAAGGATATAGTTGAATTGGAAAAGGTGCAGAAAAGAGCGACCAGAATGATTCGTGGGCTGGAGCACCTCCCTTATGAGGAAAGGCTACAGCGTCTGGGGCTTTTCAGCCTAGAAAAAAGGCGCATGAGGGGGGACATGATTGAGACTTATAAAATTATGCATGGGATGGAGAGAGTGGATAGAGGGAAATTCTTCTCCCTCTCGCACAACACCAGAACCAGGGGACACGCACTAAAATTGAGTGGAGGGAGAGTTAGAACAGACAAAAGAAAATATTTCTTTACCCAGCGTGTAATTCATCTGTGGAACTCCTTGCCACAGGATGTGGTGATGGCATCTGGCCTAGATGCCTTTAAAAGGGGTTTGGACAGATTCATGGAGGAAAAGACCATCACAGGTTACAAGCCATAAGCAACCTCCTGGTTTTTAGAAGTGGGTTTTCTCTGTGCCAGGTGCAAGGGAGTGTCAACGGGAAACAGGTTATCTTGTTGTCTTGTGCTCCCTGAGGCATCTGGTGGGGCCACTGTGTGACACAGGAAGCTGGACTAGATGGGCTCTTGGCCTGATCCAGCAGGGCTCTTCTTATGTTCTTAAAATCGGGTTCGTCAAACAGAGCTTTTTCCTCCTACACATATAGCTTTATTTTCCCTGCCACTTTCGTTTTCTCTTAAACATTGCAACCTTCTTATGATGACGCGTTTTCCAAGATTTGAAACGTGTGTTTTGTTTAAGCCTTGGTTCCTTTGTGAAACACGTTCCCTCCCTTCACTGCATCGGCAGAGAGTGGTGGGAGAGGCAAAGCGGCTCTTTTCCCCTCTCTGTGATCGAGTGTCAGAGGCTGCAGTGCTGGGGAAACTCAGCCAGAGCTTAAACATATGGCTGTAGTGGTACATCACGGAGCCTGAACAGCAGACAGTAAATAATGAATGACCATTTAACAGCAAGGGCTCCATGACATATCCCTAGCCAGCACTGTGTTTGTAGAACCAGCAGCAAATAAATACATTCCTGAAAGTTATTTTCTCTGGGTGGGCTTCAATTAATTGGTTAAATTAATTGTTGCCAACAGTTCAATCAGCCATACTTACTGTGGGAAGTGACTAAAGACCAGTCTAAACAGGGGGAAGGGGGGGGGCTACGATACATTCTCATCTTCCCATTGCTATCTGATTTTTTTTTTCTTTCCAAGGAAAAGCCTTTATCGGTAGTGTTTAAATAAAGAAGGTGTGTGTTGAATCAATGAATCTGGAGTCCCTGTTTCAAATGAATAGTGCTCTCAGAAATATAGCCAATTTGCGGGACTGAGTTGATCTATAGCAACTGTCTCAGGGGCATGAAGCAAAGATCTGGCTGTCTTGTGGAGATCAGTGCTTTCTGGACCAGATGCATACTTTCTGGATATTTTTAATTTATTTACGTTAAGATATTTCTCTGCCACCTTTCCACCTCCTATGAGGCCTCCTAAAACATGCCATTTTGCTCAGCAATCTCTCTCTCTCCTCCCCTCAGGTGAGCTGCTGCTAGAAAGAGCCACTGGCTTGCCAGTTTGTTTGTTGGGCTCTCTGGGGTTGGAAGTGGTGGAGCTGAGGACTGGCCCCTTAACTGGAACACCTGGGCCTGTGGAGCTATTGCTCAGCAATCTCTCTCTCTCCTCCCCTCAGGTGAGCTGCTGCTAGAAAGAGCCACTGGCTTGCCAGTTTGTTTGTTGGGCTCTCTGGGGTTGGAAGTGGTGGAGCTGAGGACTGGCCCCTTAACTGGAACACCTGGGCCTGTGGAGCTATTGCTCAGCAATCTCTCTCTCTCCTCCCCTCAGGTGAGCTGCTGCTAGAAAGAGCCACTGGCTTGCCAGTTTGTTTGTTGGGCTCTCTGGGGTTGGAAGTGGTGGAGCTGAGGACTGGCCCCTTAACTGGAACACCTGGGCCTGTGGAGCTATTGCTCAGCAATCTCTCTCTCTCCTCCCCTCAGGTGAGCTGCTGCTAGAAAGAGCCACTGGCTTGCCAGTTTGTTTGTTGGGCTCTCTGGGGTTGGAAGTGGTGGAGCTGAGGACTGGCCCCTTAACTGGAACACCTGGGCCTGTGGAGCTATTGCTCAGCAATCTCTCTCTCTCCTCCCCTCAGGTGAGCTGCTGCTAGAAAGAGCCACTGGCTTGCCAGTTTGTTTGTTAGGCTCTCTGGGGTTGGAAGTGGTGGAGCTGAGGACTGGCCCCTTAACTGGAACACCTGGGCCTGTGGAGCTATTGCTCAGCAATCTCTCTCTCTCCTCCCCTCAGGTGAGCTGCTGCTAGAAAGAGCCACTGGCTTGCCAGTTTGTTTGTTAGGCTCTCTGGGGTTGGAAGTGGTGGAGCTGAGGACTGGCCCCTTAACTGGAACACCTGGGCCTGTGGAGCTATTGCTCAGCAATCTCTCTCTCTCCTCCCCTCAGGTGAGCTGCTGCTAGAAAGAGCCACTGGCTTGCCAGTTTGTTTGTTGGGCTCTCTGGGGTTGGAAGTGGTGGAGCTGAGGACTGGCCCCTTAACTGAAACACCTGGGCCGGTGGAGCTATTGCTCAGCAATCTCTCTCTCTCCTCCCCTCAGGTGAGCTGCTGCTAGAAAGAGCCACTGGCTTGCCAGTTTGTTTGTTGGGCTCTCTGGGGTTGGAAGTGGTGGAGCTGAGGACTGGCCCCTTAACTGGAACACCTGGGCCTGTGGAGCTATTGCTCAGCAATCTCTCTCTCTCCTCCCCTCAGGTGAGCTGCTGCTAGAAAGAGCCACTGGCTTGCCAGAGGCTCGAGCCTCTGGCTCGAGCCGAAGGGCGAGAGCCTAAGGGCTCTTTGCCTGTGGCTCTTCGCCAGTGGAGCGAAGACCAGGCAGGCCAGAACACTGCTTCTCACGACTGAGCCCATCCAAGCTGCTGCTATCCAGTGGGTCACCAATTGCTACCAACTGTCAGCCTTCTCCCTTCTCCATGCACACTGTTTGTTTGTGCACAGGACACCTTACGGAGATTGGAGCTACCGCGTCAGCATCTAGAGAACGGTTGAGTGATTGATTTTTGTATGTGGGTGAGGGTTAGTGTGTAGGTTGAGTGTGTGGTTGTTAAGTTTTTGGGATTTCTGTGAATGGGTTAGGGGAGTGTTAAACCTGGGTCTCGGTGAGAGGGAGGCCTAGGGGGGACGAGTGGGACCTTTGCCCCAGTGAGAGGGGGGCAAAGGGTGGGGGGTGCAGTGATCCAAGCCTCAGTGAGAGGGAGGCAGGGGTTTTCTGAACAGGAGTGGTTGGGTTTGGATGAAGTGTTAGACAGTGGGTTGTGGACTGACTGGGGAGGGTGGTAGTGATTGAGAGTGGGCTGGAGTGTGTGAGTTTTGTTAGGTTGTGTGGTCTTGAAGTAGGCTCCGCTGAAGGGCTATGTGTTTGTCACCTCGAGGGAGTCTAGGGGAGGGGAGGGCAACCACCATTAGCAGAGTGACGGGTCATGGAAGATATGGCGGTGGGGGCTGGGCAGGCCGTTTCAGGAGAACGAGGGTCAGTCACAGGCAGACTGTCCCCCTTTCTGGCCCTTCTCCCATCCCTCTGACCCTTGGCGGTCTGGGCAACAGTCCCCTGAGTCTGAAACTGCTGCTCTTGAACGCCAGGTCAGTCAACAATAAAATCTGCCTAGTCCAGGATTTAATCCTGGATGAAGGCGCTGACCTGGTGTGTATTACGGAGACCTGGCTGGATGAGTCGGGAGGGGTAAGTCTCTCCCAGATGTGCCAGCCGGGTTTCCGGGTATTGCAGCAGCCACGACTACAGGGGCGGGGAGGTGGAGTTGCGATAGTCTATCGTGATACCATCCATCTCACTGGGTATCCTGTCCCGCGGTCCACTGGGTTTGAGTGCCTCCATGTCGTGCTGGAAGGGCGAGACAGAATAGGGATTCTGTTGGTGTACCGCCCACCATGCTGCCCAACAGTCTCCCTGCCTGAGCTGACCGGGGTGATCTCGGCGGTGGCGTTGGAGTGCCCTCGCCTATTGGTGTTGGGGGACTTCAATGTCCATGCTGAGGCCCCGAGGACAGTTGCGGCTCAGGACTTCATGGCCGCCATGACAACCATGGGTCTGTCTCAGAGAATATCTGCCCCGACGCACGATGCGGGACACACGTTGGACCTGGTGTTTACTGCGGGGCAGGTGGATGGTGATCTGGATGTGGAGGAAATTAACATCACTCCTTTGTCATGGACAGATCACTTCCTGGTGAGATTTAGGCTTGTTGCAGCTTGTCGCCTCCGCAGTGGTGGGGGACCTCATTCTATGGTCCGCCCCCGGAGGATGATGGATCCGGATGGATTCCTGAGGGCTCTGGGGGATTTTCCTGTTGCCAGAGTCGGCGACTCACCCAGCGCCCTGGTTGACCTCTGGAATGGGGAAATGACCAGGGCTCTGGATCTGATCGCTCCTGAGCGTCCTCGACCAAGCCGCAGAGTCAGAGCGGCTCCTTGGTTTACTGAGGAGCTGCGGACGATGAAGCGGCAAGGTAGATGTCTAGAGCGACGGTGGCGGAAAACTTGTGCCGACTCCGACCGGGCACGGGCTAGAGCTCACTTCAGAGCCTATTCCGTGGCGGTGGCGGCAGCTAAGAAGGCTTTCTTTTCTGCTGGCATCGCGTCTGCGGAGAACCGTCCAGCTGAGCTTTTCCGTGTGGTTCGGGGCCTGCTCCATCTGGCCCCCCCAGTAGATGGGGTGGAACACACGGTGGCTCGCTGTGATGAGTTTGCAAAGCACTTCGTGGACAAAGTCGATCGGATTCGGCATGACTTGGACGCCGCGTTAGCAGTATCTAATGATGTCCCTGAGGCACCTGTCTGTTCTCCTTCCTGGGATTCTTTTCAGCTTGTAGAACCTGAGGATGTGGACAGGATTCTTTGGAGTGTGAGACCGTCCGCTTGCCCGCTTGACCCTTGTCCAGCATGGCTGATTAGAGCTGCCCGGGTGGGGCTGGCTGAGTGGACGGGGAGGGTGGTAAATTCATCTCTGAGGGAGGGGGTGCTGCCGCTGTCTCTGAAGCAGGCGGTGGTGCGTCCCCTCCTGAAGAAACCCTCCCTGGATCCCACTATTCTGAACAACTTCCGGCCAGTCTCAAATATCCCGTTTCTGGGCAAGGTGATCGAGCGGGTAGTGGCGTCTCAGCTCCAGAGAGTCTTGGAGGAAGCTGATTATCTGGATCCATTCCAGTCTGGCTTCAGGCCGGGGTTCGGGACAGAGACGGCCTTGGTCGCCTTGGTGGATGACCTGTGCCGGGGACTGGACAGGGGGAGTGCGTCCCTGTTGGTCCTGCTGGACCTCTCGGCGGCTTTTGACACCATTGACCATGGTGTCCTCCTGGGTCGTTTGGCTGGGTTGGGGCTTGGAGGCACCGTTCTGAGGTGGTTCCGCTCCTTCCTGGCTGATAGATCCCAGAAGGTGGTGCTGGGGGATGCTTGTTCGGCACCCTTGCCCTTGAGGTGTGGGGTGCCACAAGGGTCAATTCTATCCCCCATGCTGTTTAACATCTATATGAAGCCGCTGGGAGAGGTCATCCGGGGGTTTGGGGTAGGGTGTCATCAGTATGCGGATGACACCCAGCTCTTTCTCTCCTTTCCACCTGACTCCAAGGGGGCGGTCGATGTCCTGAATCGTTGTCTGGAGGCAGTTGGGAGCTGGATGGGGGCGAACAAGCTGAAATTAAATCCTGATAAGACAGAGGTTCTTCTGGTCCAGAAGTCTACGACTCAGGTACTGGATCATCGTCCTGCTCTGAATGGGGTTGTACTCCCTCTGAAGGAGCAGGTCCGCAGCTTGGGGGTTCTCCTGGATGCGCAGCTGCTCCTGGATTCCCAGGTAGCGGCTGTGGCCAGGGGGGCTTTTGCCCAGCTTCGGCTGGTGCGCCAGCTGCGACCGTACTTGGATCGTGCAGACCTGGCCACAGTGACCCATGCCCTAGTGACATCTAGACTAGATTACTGTAATGCGCTCTATGTGGGGCTGCCTTTGAAGACTGTTCGGAAACTGCAACTAGTGCAGAATGCGGCGGCCCGGGTGGTTGCCGGGGCTTGTCGGTTCGACTCAGTCGGACCGTTGCTTCGGCGGCTACACTGGCTACCGGTTCGTTTCCGGGCACAATTCAAAGTGCTAGTTTTGACTTTTAAAGCCCTTAACGGCTCGGGTCCAGGGTATTTGAGGGACCGCCTCCTTCCCTACAATCCGACCCGTACTCTGAGGTCATCAGGGGGGGCCCTGTTGACCGTGCCGCCATTGGCGGAAGTGAGGGGGATGGCGGCACGGAGTAGGGCCTTCTCGGCGGTGGCGCCCCAATTGTGGAATTCCCTCCCCTTGGAACTAAGAACGACTCCCTCTTTAGAGGCTTTTCGGCGGGGCCTTAAGACGTTTTTATTCAGGACTGCTTTTAATGTCTGACACGGTGGGCTGACTTTTTAACAAATGGTTATATATGTAAATGCTGGTGACCCATTGGGGTTGTTTTTAATCTCAAGTGTTTTTAATTATTTTAATGTGTTAAAATGTTTTAATTATTTTAAAGTTGTTTATATGTATTTTAATATGTTGTAAGCCGCCTTGAGTGCCTTCGGGAGAAAGGCGGGCTACAAATTCTTTAAATAAATAAATAAAATTTTAAAAACAGGGGTGGCAGTTATGGATGTCCCTGCTTTTCCCGTACTCCTTTCTTCTCCACCTTATGTACAAAGGTGGGTGGTGGTTCTTTGGGATGGGGAAGGGGCACCATTCATACATTTGAATCACTCTTGTAGCAAAGGAAAACCAAGGGATCCCCTGTTCCAGACATTTTGTCCTTCCTCGGACTCTAATAGCTAAGCTTATGCATTCAGAAATGTCACAGGGTACAGCCCTCCTTGGACAGTATCATTTTTAATAGCAGATGGGAGATATGCAGGGAGGTTATTTTACTTTTAAGGGGGGAGGCATGTACAGCTCAAGCTTCTGCATGTCTACTCAGAAGTTAGCCACATTGAATCTAATGGGAGTTACTCTCAGGTAAGTGTGTATAGGATTGCAGCCTTATGGCCCAATCCTAAAGTAAAGGTAAAGGTGACCCCTGACAATGAAGTCCAGTCGTGTCCGACTCTAGGGTGTGGTGCTCATCCCCATTTCAAAGCCGAAGAGCCAGCGTTGTCCGAAGACACCTCTGTGGTCATGTGGCCGGCATGACTCTCCTTGCCGCAGCGTGTAGCATGCAGCTGGAACACGGAGCGCTGTTTACCTTCCTGCAAGCCGTACCTATTTATCTACTCACATTAACATGCTTTGGAACTGCTAGGTTGGCAGGAGCTGGCCAAGCAATGAGCGCTCACCCCGTCGCGGATTCGAACTGCCGACCTTTCAATCGACAGCTCATGGTTCAGCGGTTTAACCCACTGCACCACCCGCTGGCCTCTGGCCCGATCCTACTTGGCAGATCCTGAAATCTTCCGCCATAAGTGCCACATCTGCAGGCGCGTCACCAGGACGCGCGTCACCGGGGAGCGGGGCATGTGCGTCACCCTTAAGGACGCACCCCCGCCCCCACACGTGACGTCACGCGCATGCCCGGAACACCCCCCGCGCCGTTTTCGGCTCATTTCAGAGCCAAACGGACGCAGGGGCGGGCGGGCGGGCCCAGCTCCGCCAACAAACAGTAAGTGGGGGGGTCGCACGTCACCCCTATGCGCGCGACACCCCCCGGCGGCCCGCCCCCGCGCTTCCCCCTGTCGACGCCCATGCACATCTGTAAATGTTGCGCCACTGTTGTGTGCGTTGTAGCTGCTGACGCAAACGGCCAGAGGCTCCATGTACCCACCAGAGGCAGAGCAGGTAAAGGGGAGGGTTGTGGGTAGCCCAGGGAAGGTTCACAACAGGGAGCAGAGACAGCAGGGGTCAGGAGAAGATGAATCTTGGCCGCAGCAGCACACATCATCCCTGTTTTCCTGGCCTGGCACACACCCTGTCTCATAATTATGCCAGCAAAATAGCAACATTCCCACGCCTGTGCTGTGCTGCCCTGCAAGCTCTTATGGGAAATCCCTTTACGGTCCAGTTGTCTGATGTGCTATCTATCTGCTTACATACATTCCTGTGGCAAAGTGGTGCTCAAAATAGCTGTCACAGATTCGAGGAGACCCACTGACAGCCAGGCAGCAAATGGAGAGGTAATTTTTACTTACCTCACATAGACTGTCCAGTCACCGCCCCACCACCATAGCAGGAAGCATGCATTCCGGCAGCAGGGCTGCATAGCATAACACGGTGGGGGATAAGATTGGGCTCTTACAGCCCAATGCTACCTAAATCCCCAAGCGTCAATGCAGCAGTTCTGGAGCGGGCTATGCTGGATCCCACAGGGCATTTTTGGCTTTTGAAGGTCTCCTTGGGGTAAGAGGACATTTGTCCCCTTGCCCTGGGGTAAGTCCCAGCAGCCGCAACTAGTCAACTCGGACCTGCGCCAGAGATATCGCTGGTGCAAGTCCAACTTGATCCAAGCAGGCAAATCAGGCCTGGGAAGGGGTTTGGATTCAGTGTGTGCCAAACTTGCTTGCCCCCCTCCTGGGTCTGATCTGCCCACCCCATCCTATCTCCTCCCAGCGGAGGGCGGCAACGGAGAGGTAAGGCCCTGCTGGCCGGTGGAGGGTCAGGGGCAAAATGGGGTGTTCCAGGGGGTGGGACTGGAGGATTGGGCCCAAGAAGGGGGAGGGATCAGTGGAGACCTCCTACGCCATATCCTATTCCCTTTCCCAGGCCTGTTAGGCCTCACATGGCCATGGGCCTCTCAAATTTACACCTGCAAAATTGCTGGCATGTATTCAAGGAGGCCCATCTGTGGCTGGTGCATTACTCAGGGTAAAGGGACAAATGACCCTTTACCCCAAGGAGGCCACCGGCTGCACCAGGGCAGGCCCAATCCTGCATAGGATGTGGCGGGTGCCTTATGTGCACCGTTGTGTCCTGCTAAACAGGATTGGGCTGTTAGACTTGCATAAGCCTGAGTTCAGAAAGAACATGTGCACGCTGTCAGTGTGGGGTGAGGAAGGAGCAGGTCGTTGAAAAGGACAGAAAATGCTCCCTTTCAGAGGGCATAAAGAGTCTTTTGCCTGCAATGGAGTTTGGATTGGGTTTGGAATTTTTTTTTCCGTTGCATTCATCCTAGCCAGGAAAATATATATATGTGGGCAGCCTTAGCCGAAGCACATTTAATGAGAAATAAGCTCCACTGATTTCAAAAGGGCTTCCACGTACAATGCGCGTAGAATTGCAGATGTAGCCATGTTTACCCTGAGTATCGATCATTCAATATATAATGCACTGTAACTTCTGGTAAAACATAACAGGTAGCACAGTATCCAAACGCACAGGGGCAAACCCGTAAGAGCAGTACAGAGGATGTCAAGACTAGGACAGCAGCCACCTGCCTTATTCCATAGCTGATCTTCTGTTCTGCTCTCCAGGGACCTCATTTAATCAAGCTTAATTCTCTCACTTCATTATGGATATTATTCAAAGAGGATGAAGAATGTGGAGTATAAATTAGTCATTTGTCGCAAGATATATTGATTCCCCCCCCCCTTTTTGCAAGAACCAGAAAGAATTCCTGCATGTCTGGACTTGCTGAAGGTAAAAGCTCAAATCACCAAATGATCTTTCTTTTTCTTCTCCGTTTAAAATACTCCCTTAAATTCAACCTGGCTAATTTTTCCTTGTATTTCTGATTTAACGCTGAGCTGAACTGTGGGACTGTGTTTCATGTACTCCAAAGGTGCAAACATATTTTTAGGGGGGAATTTCCAGATTTTAAGAGAAGAAAGCAGCCTCATTTAAGCTGTTGTGATGCACACTATCACACAGAGTCTTTCAGTTTTGCAATTGTTTTTAATGTCAGGCATGTTTTGTGTATTAGGGCACAGCAGGAAAACTTAAAACGAATCTTCTAACGCACATCTGCACTGGCTCACAGCAATGGGGCTGAATGAGAAGTATGGGCAATACCCATCCAAGTTGAAACATTCAGCCAATCAGGGAAATTATGGCTGCAAACAGATGTAAAAAGTGGTGGAAAAGGGGACATCTTTACAGTACCCCTTCAAAACAGTAGCTTTCACATCGAAAAGAGGATATCGTGAAACTTGGGCCTAGCACTCTTCTGCGATCATTCCATTGATTAGCTGAGTTGAAATTTCTTTCCTTCAGGGTCTTCTTGTAACTTAAGGGGAACATTCTGATGAAACAGAATAATTCTTACTCTCGACTGTGTGGCTCAAAGCAATTGGTTATACTCTAGGATCAAAAACCCTTTAATTTAAAAGGAGAGTTAAAGCGCTAACAGATTCACTGCGCAATCCTGCACAGACGTAGGCCGGTGGAGCGAGTGCTCCGCTTGTCTAAGGTGTCAAAAAAGTGCCATTAGGCACTTTTGCGGAACCGGGAGAGTAAGCGGTGCTGGCACTGAACCCCGCACCGCTTACTGGGCGTCCCGCACGACCCACGTCACCGGACACAGGTAGGTCCTTCGGGATGGCGGGAGGGCGTAGGTAGGGCAGGCATGGTTAGTATGGGAGGGGGCGATTGGCTATCCTGGCCTGGGAGGGGGCATGGATATTGGCGCTGGGTTGTGCTGATATCCTAAGCCCCTTCTCGGGCCGGCTGGCCTTACACAGCCTCCCGGAATGCACGCCAGCTAAAGAGTTGGCATGCATCCGAGGAGGCCTCTGGCGTTTATACCAGGGGAAGGGGACGAATGTCCCCTTCCCCCGGTGTGAGCCCTGGCTGCACCGGCACAGGCCACATCCTACCTAAGATGCAGCAGCCGGCCATTTCGGCCAGCTCCCCAAATTATTCAGGCAGGTTCGAGCTGTCACTTAGTACTGGAAAACCACCTGGGTCCCCAAAGTTCAAATTCATGGCCTGGAGTGAGCCTGAGATGGGAAAGTGAATATATTTTGCTTGCAGTCGGTCTCAGTCCCCTTCTGCCTCTTGTGGTTGTTAAAGAGACAGTATGCATTTTTTGGATGTAAGTGATTTTCAAGGTAATTTTGAATATATGTGATTTTAGCTTCATACATTGACTCTGGACTGTAAACCTCATGTAAGATGTGGGCCAACGGTATATACAAAAATATAATGAGAATCTCTTTCTACCCCATGCAGTGAAATATGAAATGGTGTCTCCTCAGAAGCAATGTATGGGTATAGGAATTGTATCTGGAAAACTCTTTGCAAAGCTTTGCATGTGAGAATTTTAGGGGACACTGTAGATTAAGCATTTACTATTAATCTACTTGTCTCCATTCCCAGGAATGACTAGAGCAGGGGTTCTCAACCCCTTTCCGGCCGAGTACCACCTATGGCACTATTCTCCTGCTGCGTACCACCAGAAGTGACTGGTGATGACATCATTGCCAGTTACTTCGGGTTTTCAGGTTTTCGGAGGCCAAAAAACGCAGATAGGAAACTCTGGGTGGGGCCTTCTTAGCATTCCCAAGAGGCTCGGCCAAAGGCAGGACCCTCTCGGGAGTGAAAACGTGCTGCCAAAAGTGCCGTGTTGGAGTGGGGTTCTGGTGATCTGAGTACCACCAGCAATCGGCCGAAGTACCACTGGTGGTACTAGTACCACTGGTTGAGAAACCCTAAACCAGAGCGAATCCTGCCCATTTAAGTTGTCTGTTTTACCTTCCTTATGCTTAGATATTTGTCTTGAATGCTTAACAACCTCTCCCTTCGTCAACATCAGGAATCAGTACATTTTCCATTCACCTTCCAACGCTCATTCGACATGGCCATGGGACTTAAAAGGAGTTTGGCAATTCTCTTTTAGACAGGTTGTATTCTAAATAGCTGATCATTTAATTGAATACAGGTTACGGGCAATGACTGACAAACCCAGCAGGCAGCTCAAAACTGAAATGGGTCACTAACTAGTAGACCCTGTGCAAAGCTCGCTATAATTTGTATGTTGACATTTTCGTTTAATCGTCTGCAAAGAATAACTCAAACGCAACTGTCAACTTGGCCAGGCTGTAATTTCCTCCCTCTTTCTCTTGGCATGTGTGTTTCTCCTTGAATTAAGAACAAAAACACACCGGTGTTGATTAGTTCCTTCCTTCATGATAGTGTAGCAGAGGAAGCCTAAGTGCCCAGTGATGGGGTCTCGGCTTACATGCTGCAATGCACCACCTCTGACAATAGCATGACAGATGCCCTTGTATAACACTATTGATCTTTCTTAATGGGAGGAGCCCTCATGTTTATTTCAGATGGTGGAAGTCCCTGCAACCCTTTTCCTGCACGTACACAATTCTGCTTGCACTGTTAGGGTTTCGGAAAAGTCCCTGGTGCTTGACAGTAACTCATTGTAATGTGCAGTGTAATGTGATTCAGTGCTTTGCCCTTCAAGCACAAAAGATTTGTGTAGGTGGTATCGGTGGGTTAATGAACTAAACTATCATATTAAAAGATCACAGTTCATATTCCTGTGAAATCCTGTCCTGTATAGGCACAATACCCAAGTATTCCTTGATAGGTCCTGTGATAGGAGACGGACAGGCACAGGGGTGCAGCAACAGCAACCAGCTACCACTTCCAGACTGTTTCATCTGGAATCCAGTCTGAAACTGGGATGGTAGTTCTTGCTGTTACCACCCAAAGCTTGGGGGGGGGGGGTCTAGACAGAAGGAAGCCACTGTGGAAAAACATCCCTCCCAGTTTACTAGAGGGTCCAAGATCTAGGGGTCCTCTTAATTAAAATCAGACAGGAGTAGTGGATGGGTGGTCTGGGAAGATGGGGCAAACCAGCTCCCTCCCTAATGAACCGAGATCAGCAATAGAATATTGGAAGTTTATTGAAAGTGGTTAAGAATACACAAAACCAGTGGTTCCCAAACTTACCTGGCTCACAATGCCCCCACAGCCTCTTCCCACCTTGCCTAGATGTCTCCACCTTGGATCACATGAAATCTCACAAGATCCAAGATGGCAGTGCCCAAATCTTACAAGATATTGTGAGATGCAAGATGGCAGTGCGCAAATCTTGCGAGATTTGGGTGCTGCCATTTTGGATCTCGCGAGATTTTGCACAATCCAAGGTGGCGGCGCCCGGGAGAGCAGGTAGGAGAGGCCACCAGGGACTTCCCGCGATACCTCTGTGAGTGCGCCGTGACGCCCTAAGGTGTCACAACGCAGAGTTTGTGAACCACTGCACAAAACAATGGAAGGAGAATAAAAAGCAGAGAATAAGACATTCAAGAAGTAGGCAATGACATGGGCAACAAATTGAAAGGGTTTGGGCAAATGGTTGGCGCTGAGGTTAAAGAGCAAGCTGAAAATAAAGCAAAACACTAATGCAGCTTACTGGGTGTTTTCCCTATCCTACGTTTTCACGTTCGTCAAGGATTTTGGTCTGTACACCCACACTTAGCTGGGCAGACGGGTGACCCATATCTGTGCATCCACTGCTTGGGTGAGAGCCCAAGGCAAATGCACAGCGGGAGGTTGTGACCCTGTTTTTTGTAACCTATGGGCATTCACCAGGTTTTACCTGTGGGATCGAATATGGGAAGAGATACACGAGTCCCTGACTTTCCTGCATTTGGGAATCAGGTGGGTTTCCGTAAGCTGGCTCAATGTCATTTCTTTTCTTTCTTTCTTTTACTGGACGGTTGGGGAAGAAGAAGAAGAGCAAACCATAAACAACAACCGCTATAGGACGAACAAGGCTACTGCATCTGAATGAAACAAGAGCCCGTTCAGGATGCTGATTTCATTACAGGAGCCTCCTAGGTGATGGGATGCTTCAAAACAGGTGAAAAAATAGGCAGAAAATAGAGGATAATTGGGGATTTTCACCACAGGTGTTCCAAGAGTTAATTTTCAGGAAAGCTGGAGTACCATGGCCCTGATCCAAAACTACATGCACAAACAACATCTGCAGCTCTCCGGAGTAATTCAGTTAGATTTACTTGAAACAACCCGCTCCTTACCCCCACCTGTACATTGCATTTTAAACTCAGTGTGATTTAAAAATTAATTTGTGGGTTTGATGCAAGAGTTGCTCAAAGGAAAGATCACCTCCTGATGTTCTTGTCTATTTATTTTTTTTTGCCTTTGAAGTGTCTTCCACTGTCTTCCACAACCGCTAGGCACTCTCCTTGCCCCATCCCACTTTTTGTACTTGGGAAACTGTAAGGCTGAAGACACAATCAGGATATTATCCAGAATGCCAATAAAGGTTCTGAAATCTGATCTGAATCAGGATATTATCCAGAAGGCAGACAAATGACTCCTTATTGAGTATTTGGCTTACTAACATTTTTATACATACTTCTGGCTCAATCCTACAGGCTCTTTATGACGGCTGAACTTGCATCTTGCTGCCATAAATGGCATAGTGCTGCCGCCGTAGATGCTACCAAGCAGCAGCGTCACTGCAGGGGGGGCGGAGCTCCAAGTTCCATCGGGCTCTGACCCTCCGTTACACGACAGGAGAAAGCGGCCCCGCCCCCTCACCTTTGGAGCCATTCTGGCCGACGAAATTCCGACTTGCTTTCGTCGGCCGGAATGGCTCCAAAGGTGAGGGGTAGTGGGGCCGCTTTCTCCCTTCATGTAATGGAGGGTCAGAGCCCGACGGAACTTTGAGCTCCGCCCCCCCTAAAGTGACACTGCTGCTATCAAGCACATCAGTGCAAATGGCGGACAGCTCTGCATGGCCACCCCCAACAGACCTGACTTATGCCAGCAAAATAGCTGGTGTGGGTCCATGGAGACCTATTGGTGATCAGGTGGCCTACTGTCTGATAAAGAAATGAAACAAGTTATTTTTACTTACCTCTCGTTGGCCATCTGATCTCCCCCCCCCTCCCATAGAATGTGGCAGGTTCCATGGGGGGGGGAGGTTGATAGGATTGGGCTGTTACTATGTGAAATGGTACTCTCCTCAATATTGGATGTTCAGAGAAGCTCACAGAAATAAGACCACCACCGCAGTCATCACCATCACCATGCAAACAGTTTAAATAGCATGGCTTTTTATTAGATGCCCCATAAAAACAGAGTTTAAAAGACTGAACTAAAAGTAGAGAATCTGGGGCGTGTGACAGTCAGAAAGAAGCTCAGTTACCATTACTATGAATACAAACTGCTCGGTCTGAAGAGTTCAGATATATTGAGATGTTATCATGCAAGCTGAAACACCATTGGTATTTTGTAACTGACAAATTCCAGGGTCTGCAAGGCTCAAGCTGGATGTGCCAGGTAACTATGACAGTATCTTTGGGAATGGGAATCTTGCTTCATGAATCCGCTGTGCATGCAGGAAGTCCCAGGCTCAATCCCTGACAACTCCAGGTAGTCTTAGGAGAGACTCCTGTCTGATACCCTGGAGAGCCACTGCGAATCAGTGTGAACAATACTGAGCTAGACAGACCGATGGTCTGACTCAGTAAAGGGCAACTACCTATGTGCATCCAGTTACATTAGCAAGCAATGGATGATGGGATTAAATTGCCGGAGCTCCTTTTTCTGACTTGATGGGGGAAAGATGGCATAGGGGGAAAGATGCTAATGTTTTGCTGCCAGGGTCCATGGTTTAGCCCCTGTGTCAGGGTAAAACCAGAGAGCAATAAAATGTCATTTGAGAGTTTGGTGGGGGAGAATCTTGATGCTCATCAAACAACTCAAGCAGATGCATGAACTGCCTGGCCATTGTACAAAAGATACATATCTTGAAGCTGCCTTTTCCTGAGGCCCAATATTATTTCTGGGAAGCAGTTCTCCAGGGCTGCAGATAGGGGTCTTTCCATTCCTCCTTGGATGTACTAGGATTGAATCTGGGATGTTAATGCATGCTTTGCCATGAGCAAAATTCCTATCCTCTCTATATATAAGATTTTGTAGAGGTGAACGGACAACCACATCCCAATTGATACATTACTATAGGAATGCAGCAGTCACTGACAAATTGCCTCTGTGTAGCCAGGGCTTCATGTCACAGAAGTAGTACACGCTAATGGTCATCTCAGGGTCTGACCAGTTTGTATGGTTCCATTCCCACGCCTGTGCTGTGCTGTGCTGCCCTGCAAGCTCTTATGGGAAATCCCTTTAAGGTCCAGTTGTCTGATGTGCTATCTATCTGCTTGCATACATTCCTGTGGCAAAGTGGTGCTCTGACTATTTTGTTGTTGTTGCAGCCACATTGATCTCATTATACACGCCATGGTCTTTAAACACCTGTATAATTTGCAATCTGCATTTAGATTGCTTCTCACTCCCTATTCCAGGGGTGGCCACTTCCCACCATTAGGGCCTCTGTGTTCTTAAGAGTTGTGTAGATGACAGACTCTTGGCAGCTGCAAGTGCTGATGGTGCTGCTAAAGCAGCTGCACCTGCTGAAATGCCCTCACCTAGACAACCATTAAAGGTCCAGGAGCATTCAGGTTGAAAGGTGGGCCACCCCTGTCCTATTCCATGTATAGCCAGCCAGTGTGCTATAAAGAGACACAGACCAAATCCATCCCCAAGAGGCACTGTAATCATGCTTGCAAACGCCATGCTCACATCCTACGCTACGCCCCTGTGTCCAGGGCCTCTGAGAGGGGGGTTAAGGGGTAATTTGTACCCGGGCCCAGGGCAAAAAATGGGTCAAAAAGGGGGCCCAGGAGCCAAATTCATATGTAGGGAAGGGGCCTAAAAGAAACTTTGTACCCCCTGATAAAATTCCTCTGAATGACCCTGCCTGTGTCTGTCTCCCACTGAGAGAGGGTGGCAAAATTGTACCCACCAGCCCAGCCCCCTTCCCTACATATGTTTGTATAAAGATCTACAAATGGGACCTATGTGCGTACAGCTACATGCATGCAGGCTCACCTTGCACAATTGAACTTCCAAATCACCTGCGTGCATGTAAGCTCCCCTACAGATAGCGAATCAAATGTATGGAAGTAAGGAGGCAAGGTTGAGAGGCATGCCGACAGAAGGGCTGATGGGCACTATATCCTGCGCCCCAGGGCGGTTGCCAGAGTGGGGTCAGTGGGTGTATTTATTTCTTTATTTTTTTTCAGATTTTTATACCGACTCCTTCAATGAGATCAGGATGGTGTACATAGTTGTTTCCCTCTTTTTTGTCCTCACAACAACAACCCTGTGAGGTAAGTGAGACTGAGAGATAGTGACTGGCCCAGGGTCACCCAGGAAGCTTCATGGCTGAGCAGGGATTTGAACCTGGATCTTCCAGATTTAAGTCCAATACCACAACCACTACCATCCTGCCCCACTGAGATACTCCTTTGCCCCACCCTGTGTTTGAGGGGAAACTGACTTTTTAGATTTGTCAGTCTCCATTTACAAAATGAGAGCATTGCTTTAAAAATGGGAACAATTGTAGTAAGAAAAAAATAATGCATGGCAGTTCCCCGTTAAGTGCTGAAGGACCTCAGGTTCCACTCGACCTGGTCTGCACAGCTCTGCTCACGCAAGGATTCCCTCGGATCAAAGAAAGGTAGAGTTTTCATTATCACAACCCCACTTATGCTTATTTAAGTGGTCCTGAAGAAAACATCCTCTGTTAGGCATTACAACAGTGAGAAGAGCAGGGTGCTTAAAAGTAGGCTTACCAGATTTCCAACCGGGACAGAGTGCTGGACCTTTAGGAGAAGGAATGTGGGCAGGTGTAGCTTGTTAAACCTTAGAGCACACTCCTAGGCATGTCTACTCAGAAGCAAGCCCCACTGAACACAATAGGGCTTGCTTCTGAGTAGACATGCCTAGGATTGTGCCCTAACGATTAACAAGCTACACCTGCCCACATTCTTTCTCCTAAAGGTCTAGCACTCTGTCCCGGTTGGAAATCTGGTAAGCCTACTTAAAAGGGGCAAGAGGTCACTCAGAGAGCAATCTTGAAAAATAGCTACCCGAGTGACCTGTAATTTTTTAAAAGTACCCTACTATACTTACAGTCATAGTGGCTGAAAGGGGAATTTTATTTTATTTTTTCATAAGCAGTTAAGGGTGGTAAAGGATACTCCTCTCTCTGTCTCTTTCTCTGTCTGTCTGTCTGTCTCTCTCTCTCACACACAC
This sequence comes from Plestiodon gilberti rubricaudatus, assembly GCA_026170595.1. Taxonomy (NCBI): domain Eukaryota; kingdom Metazoa; phylum Chordata; class Lepidosauria; order Squamata; family Scincidae; genus Plestiodon; species Plestiodon gilberti. Next base: position 163,535,842 of record JANXHW010000001.1, read on the forward strand.
ACACAAAGACAGACAGACACAGAGGGACATCCCCCTAACACATATAACCCTTCCCCACAAAAATGCAAGCACCTCTTCTGCACATAACAACCTTATACCTGGTTCCAGGTAATCCCTCCCTCTGCCCAATAACCTTGTTGTGAATGGCTATATAGCAGGCAGCAGCAGCAGCTTGTCCCTTTCCTTTTCAGTGCTGGAAGATCGTACTGCTCCCTTTCCACCCTCTTATTAACTAGGAAAGGAAGAGAGGAACAGAACCCCAGGAAAGGATCAGAAACACGATGCTGAGTCAAATTAGCTGTACATTTTGCATCATTTGACCTATCAACTTTTACGTAGCCTGTTTGGTAAGCTGAAGTTGGTTCTGGGGAAATCGCTGATTTCTCATTCATGTTTTTGTAGTCCCACCCAGGCCCAGCCCCACTGGCGTAATGAAGCATGACCCCTGTCCCCCACAGTGAGCAGAGCATTGTGCTGAGCATGTTATGCGCTACTGCTTCCCCCCACAGTGTAGCACTCAGATCTCATCACTGGCCACTCTTCCCCCTCCCCTTTGATGAGTGCACCCTGTTCTCCTTCATCTACTGGCTGGCAGTGGTGGCGGCGGCGGCGGCAGCGGCGGCATTCCTCCCTCTCCCTAACTTTGAAAAGGTAGAGAGGAGCAGGAAGCAGTGGGGAGGAGCCAAGCTGTGGGCTAGAACATGCTCCAGCTCAACATGTCCTTCTGCTCCCACTCTCTGCCTTTCCAAAAACCAGGGAGCAGGAGGAGAAGGTGCAACAGCACCACAACTGTTGCCAGATACAGGGAAACGGAGCACCAATCAGGAAGAGTGGAGCACCAAGGGTCATTCAGCACCAACCTGCCATTAGATGTAGTCACCTCCCCACACTTTATCATCAATCTAAAAGCACAATCTTAACCAACATTCCAGCACCGGTGCAGCCACAATGCAGCCCCAAGGTAAGGGAACAAATGTTCCCTCACCTTGAAGAGGCCTCCCTGACTGCCCCTGCACTGCAAAATGCAGTGTGTGTGTTCTGTTGGCGGGGCTACACTGGTGCTGGAAAGATGGTTAGGATGATGGTTTGGATTGCGTGTTACTACGGCCCCACCTAGCAAGGAAGGGTGGTTAAAGCCCTGCTGCCCCCGGTCCATTCTTCACGGAAGAGGCATTTTTGTACATATTTGTGGCGGCTTACAAATCTGCCTTCTCACATCTGTGCCTATTTGGATCCTCTGAGGATAAGGTAAGCCCTTCAGTCCAGGACAGTCCCTCGATTCTTCTTTGCTATGAAAATAGAGAGAATTGAATGCACCACCACGTGACATTTGGCTCCTTCAGGCCCCGTGGGCATTCATTTTGTGACAAATTACAATGGAACGGAATGGTCTCAAACGGAAATGTCCCTACGCTACTTACCAAGAGGGTAAATCTAGATTGCAAAGGCTGCATATATGTTTCCCATGGAACGTATTAACCAGCCAGAAAGAATCACTTTCTAAATGGCCAAGACTTAATGAAAGAGCCCCATCATCCAAGACACAGAGCCTTTGAGCCATCCATGCAGCTCCTGAGTTTACAGGCAATTGTTCAGCCGAGTTAGCCTGTGGTGAAAAGTTCGCTGCAGCTTTGGTTTGTTTAATTCTCCTGGAACCAAAAGAAATCATTCTGTAAGAGAACCGCTTGGCTCTGTCACTTGTGAAAAAGTGGCTGTGTATTTGCTATGATTTTAAAGTCTGTCCTTGACCATACTGGTACAAAAGCATAATCATTGGATCCATAGAACTGGAGAGAGGGCGAAGGAGAGAGCGAGAGCGCTAGCTTTATTGGAAATACATTTTCAGCTTTGCCAAAGGCTTTTTCCAGCAGCCCAGAAATATGATAAGGCAAAAACATATTATAAGAGTGGAAAAGGTAGAGGGGTGGGGGTGGGGGGAGTAGAGAGAAAAATAGAAGAGAAAAAATAAATTGCTGAGTCTGGTTCTCCTGGGTCAAGATGTACTGAATTGTTTTCCTCTTGGAACAGATAGGATGGCTAGATCCAATACTCAACCAACACCCCCAGTCTCAGGGTGGAGTCACATGTGCATGAAATTCACTGTTTGTTGTGGTTTCTTTAACAATGCGTTTAGTGGGCATGTTATCCCACACCATACACAATCAAGTACGTGTATGACATGGCAATTTCCAGTAATTTCTGTAGCATATATAAAGAGGCTATGCTATTGAAAATCAGGACCATCAGGATAGGTCTATGCAAGTTGCTGGACATGATACTTGCTTTTGTTTGTGTGGTGGGGGATGTTCATGCCTAGAAGACATCATTGCATGGTGGGGGGGGGTAAGTGAATGTGTGAATAGAATCTCAGATCTTTCTCACAAACCATTTGCAAGGTACTGAACAACAGTACAGCAAGTCTTCACTTAATGGCATAGAGAGGTTCCGGGAAACTACAACGTTAAGTGAAACAATGTATAATGAACCAATTTTCACCGGCGGGCTCAGTGACGCTCCAGGAGGCTCTGGTAGGCTCGTTGTGTGCTGCAAAGCAGCTTCTGGGTTACACAGGACTGCGACCCACTTCCTTGGCTTTGTTCTCACCTCAGAATCCTTACAGTAGCTACCTGCAAGGCATTCTGGGGCACAAATAGAACCAGGAAGTGGGTCGCAAGCCTGACGCAACCCGGAAGTATCAGCAGCCACGGAGGACGTTAACAATGGTTAACGAAATGATGGTAAGCGAGAACTTACTGTACAATAAAACCGCTAAAAAGCCATGCTTGAGGATCAGAAAGTTCTTCAGGTATGGGATGGGGTAGGGCATGGGGAAGGTGGAATTCCCAGAACTTCCGATCATGGAAGGTAGCCTCTGTCCAGTTTCTGGGAATTCTTCTGTAGCCAGAATCAGTATTGCAGTTTCCTGGAATCCCATGGAGCAACTTCCATTTTGGACTAGTTTAAACAGATCTGGATAATAGCCCAATATCTAAACTTCTATACCGTAGAAGACTGAAAAAAAGGAGCATCAATAAGCAAGTCAATTGAAGGACGGATTTTGTTTGTTAATTATTGACATGATAATTTCTAGGACAACACACAACCATGTACATTATTTTTGACTTTTATAAAATTCATATCTGCAATATTTCAAGCAGTTGTTTATTATCTTACTTCACGATTATCCTGCCATAATAAATCTATATAACAAGGAACACACTGTGCAATTATAATCCGAAGTAAAATGTTGTTGTGAAGCGCAGCAACAGAATGAATTATGCTGTCATGTGTCCTTTATTTATAAGTTCCTAATTCAACCCCCAAATCACACTATAGCTGCACACATATACCAAGTTAACGTCCCTATTTGCAACATGTTCCATTGCCCTTTTGACTCTATGGTATGATGGCTCCTATTTTGCTCTAGGATACCATCAGAAACATGATGGGGTCTAAATTTGGCTCAGTATAAATTGAGCTATAGCATTTGGTTTGCTGAGCCCAATTCCAAACCAAGCTGGGGTTGTCCACCCACCATTGATAGCAATAGCTTCCCACATGGATTTCTTTAGTGAAAAAGGCTTAGATATGCCATACAAACAAACAAAAATCCAAATACGTGGAAAACAATAATAATGTCAAGATATACGCTGCAGATATATATGCAGGTGATTGCATGCAATGAGTTAAGGAAATTGCTATAAGGGTACCCAGCTCATTAATTAAAGAGGTGTAATCAATTGAAAGTGTTATGCTGCAACTCAAATATGCATGCCTAGAAAGGAACAGCTGTTCTGTGGGTGGTCTGCTTAGCGGTCTCCACAATGCCCTCATCACATGCCGCCAGTATGCTAACTTACAAGCTTCCTCCGGAGAGACAACTCTGATTAGTCACAAAAGAACTTATTCCAAAAGTATCTCTGGAGGCTTTGCTCCCAAACTGTGTGCCTACTGCCAATGAACACCTATCTTTGGTACACCCACTGCATGATAGGCTCAAACTGCCTGCAGAGAGTTCATGTGATTTCAGGGGGACTTTCCCCCTTTCTGTTTAGATCTATTAGTACATAATGTGTTATCTGAACACCAGTAGCGTAGTCAGGCTGGGGCCAGGTGGGGGGAATGCTGTACCCTGGGTGACAGCTGAGGTCTCCTCATGAGGAGGAGCCATGGTGGCAGCTTTCTGCTCTGCGGCTGCTTTTTTGCAGTCTGAGTGGCTGCATGTACAGCTGCGGGGAGGGGGGGGGGTTGCACATCATTTCCAGTGCTTTTGATGCCCCCCCCCCCAGCCCCTAGAAGGCTTCAAACAAAGCCTTCCAGGAGTGCAGGGGGCCGGGTGATGATGCAAAATGCATCATTCCTAGGCTTACCAGATCTCCAACCGGAACAGAGTGCTAGACCTTTAGGAGAAGGAATGTGGGCAGGTGTAGCTTGTTAAGTCCTAGAGCACAATCAGGCATTTCTCCTCAGAAGCAAGACCCATTGTGTTCAGTGGGGCTTGCTTCTGAGTAGACATGCCTAGGCTTGTGCTCTAAGGTTTAACAAGCTGCACCTGCCCACATTCCTTCTCCTAAAGGTCTAGCACTCTGTCCCGGTTGGAGATCTGGTAAGCCTAATCAGCCCCCCCCCCCAGCACACTAGTAACGCCACCACTGAGCGCTAGCAGCTAAAACTTCAGCAAAAGATATAGGACCTCTTTCCTAAAGCATATTTGGGAAACATACGCTACATCCCTTCCCCATCCCAGACACTGAGTTTTGAACAACTCAGAGGTTCAGTTCATAGACGCAGGAATTGTGGGCAACACTGGAATCTAACAGGGTGCGTGTGTGTGGGTGTGTGGGTATGATTTTTACTCAAGCTTCTCAAATTCTATCGTCACATGAATCCCATTTTTTTTAAACTAGCAATAAAAATATAATCATGTTCAGTATTAGCTGCCACCACAAGCAAGGTTTCCCATCTAGGCACTTACACCCAGGTAGCTGTGTATATGACTGCAGCCTTAAATATCCATTTTCCAACACACTTTTGCAGATCATTTCAAAGCATCCAAAATGGCCCCTACCACATGTTGGCTAGGCCACCTGCAATTTGGAGCTGATTCAGTCAGACGTTTAGCGCCTTGTCAGTGTGCCATGAAATGAAAAGGGTTGAAAATCACTACACAAGAGGGACGTATGAATTAGCTCCACAACCTCGCTCTTGTTTGTGCCCCACTGCCACTACAACTATGGCTGGCCCACTAATTACACAACTTGGGCTGCCATCTTACGCAAATTTCCCTGGGTGTAAGCCCCATTGAACTCAATGGGGCTTACTTGTGAGTAGACATATTTAGCATTACGTCACTGAGATTGCAATCCCTATTAAGTATCGGGCAGCGGAGCGAGCGCTCCGCCGCTCGAAGCCATCGCAAATGTGCCATAAAGCATGTTTGCAAGGACTGTAGAGTAAGGCCGGTATGGAGACTGGCGGCCCTTACTCCACCGCCGGATTGACCCTGCAGCCGCTGGGGAAGGTAATTCTCCTGCCAGTGGGTGCGGGGGTGGTCCGGGTGGAGTGGGAGGGAGGCCGTTGGCTTTTTCTCTTCTCTGTGAATCTGATTGGACTCTCTGGGGGAAATGAGGGGGAAGGCCCCACCCTTATCTTTAAGACCACTAAGAGCAAGCGAGAAGAGGATCGAGAGGGGTGGCAGCAAAAGATCAAGCAAATGTTTGCAAACATACATTCAAAACCCATGTGGACATTTCACAACTCACAGAATAAAAATACTTGGTTTAAGCTGGGAAAACACCATGGATAAGGAAACTCATGTGGCCATTGCTAGCTTTGCTAACTCCCCAAAGGGGAAATTTGGTATTTTTAAAAATGTAAATCAGAAGATCAAGATGGCTAACCTTTAGCTAGCATGGCCAAGTGGAACCCAGTCATCTTAGGGACGATGGATTGTTATGTATATTAAGTCTTCATAGTTTACAAAAATGCATAGTGCTAAAATAGCTTGGTCATGTCTACGTTTTAACCTTTTCCCCAAAACTATAAATAAATATCCTAATTTGCTATTCAGTCTTTATATCAACACGCAGATTTTTGTAGAAGCTGCAAAAGTTGTCGGCCTCCTCAACCTGAACCTTCAGACAATCCCCAATGAACATTTGAAAACTCACAAGCAGCAGATCCTTCTTCAGTGAGGCAAAAGCTTGGCTAGTTTTATGACATCTGAAAGCATCCTTATGCATTTCTGTAGCTGTGAGCTCTTTATTTTTCCAAAAGTGCCGATGCTTCAGAAGGAAATCAATGGGAGTACAGAGGTGCTACAGGCATGTACACCACAAAACTATATCACTGCGCTGGGTTATTTACAGCTCTCTTGAGAGATTTAATTATTTACAAGATTTACCAATAGTAATGGCATTGCATTGTAATTTATGGCATTAAATTCAATTTGCAGAAATGTGAGGTAATGTACAGTAAGTTATTAGTACATTGCCAAATGATGCCAGAGACACTGGCCAAGTTCTGACTTTAAGTATGTTTTAATTATTATTATTATTTATTAATCCTATCATATCCCACCCTTCTTCCAAGAAGCTAAGGGCAACATAGATGATGGGGGCTAGCTTCTGTTTTAGTCTCACAACATAGGTACATTGACCGGAGAAACTGCAGACAAACACACACTGAAAGATGGACCATTGACCAGTTTTCAGCATACATCTCCACTTCTCTGTCTCCTCAGTGGCTAATTTGCCTAGGAGTTCACAGGGGGGCAAGAAAATTAGCCACTTAGGAGATGTGCAGAAATTAGCAACAGATGCAGGAAGTTAGCCAACAGTTCTTCCTTCCCTTGTGTTTAATTGCAATCCCCACCACTTTCATTTGTCTGCTAGTTGTCAGAGTTCAAAGTTCTCAACAGGCTGTATCACGTAAGCTTACTAGATTTTCCCCGGTTCTAAACCGGGACACACACACCCCTAAAATTAATTGTTGCAAACATACCGCCAGCCTGCAGCCTCCAACAGCAGCAGCAGCCGCTTTTAGAGGCTTGTATTTTTTAAAACTTGCCTTTTTTCCTGTTGGCGGCCATCTTGGATATCGCAGAAATCTCGCGAGATTCAAGATGGCTGTGCCCAAATCTCGTGAGGGCAATGACAACGAGGCAGTACTGTACTGCGTCATGCCCTCACAAGATTTGGGCGCCTACATCTTGAATCTCATGAGATTTCGGCGCAATCCAAGATGGTCGCCAACAGGAAAAAAAGTAAGTTTTAAAAAATACAAGCCTCTAAAAGCGGCTGCTGCTGCTGCTGTGGGCTTAACCGGGCCAGGAAAGCCCGGGACGGACCCAGGGCCGGAGCCCGGATAGGATGGTAAGGCTATGTATCAGGCTTCTTCTCACATAGCGTAATGTTTAGCCCAGCTTTTGGTGAGCATTTGAAACAAGCTCTTCCTGGTCCAACTCCATTATTCTGTTTAAGAAAGATACCACACTGGCTTCCCCATGACTACCAGATCAAATGCTTCTTTGGTCACATTGTTCTATCTTATCAGTAGCATACTGTAGCTAGAGCAGGGGTGGCCAACCTTCCACCATTAGGGCTACTGTGTTCTTAAGAGTTGTGTAGAAGACGGAATCTTGGCAGCTGCAAGTGCTGATGGTGCTGCTAAAACAGTGGCACCTGCTGAAATGCTCTCACCTATGCAACCATTTAAAGGGCCAGCGTTCAAGTTGAAAGGTTGGCCACCACTGAGCTAGAGGGAGGGGGGCGGTGTAGTAATGACTACAGTAAGTGCTACATGGCAAAGTGGCCCCTCCCACTTTGCTGCCAGAATAACTCCAACGATGAGTGGAAGGGGCTACTTTACACTGCCATGCATGTAGCACTTACTTACCGCACCTCCCCCCCCCCCAGCCACACTTAAATTCGGCTCTTCTTAAATTCTGTTCCTGCAAGCAAAATTGTCTTTGAGAGGAATTTCTTCCAATTTCTCTGAAAGGATATTAGGGTTGTTACTAAATTTCATCCAGAGCGACAGGAAGAACACTCCTTGGGAGAAGCATTTCAGGAAACACTGAGCAAAAAGTGCCTCATTCAGACAAGTGAACTTCTCGAGGGATTTCATACAGCCATATGCCAACACTAGTAGACAGCACTAATATAGCGTTTTACTCAAACTGCACTGTGCAATATCACTTGCCTTTCACCAGCATAAGCTGTCCTGTTGGCAAAATTGATGAGACTTTTCTATCACATTTTGCCTAAATTGAAATGAGCTAAATTTGCAGAAAGAAACTTCCCTGGAATTTAAAGATCCTGAACTGGCATCGATTGAAATACATGCAGGTGTCAGGAAACACTTTGCTTCAGATTCAACTTTCTTCATCCTTAAATTTGCATGTAGAGTTCCATGCAGGATTATTCCATTTACACAAAGAGGAACTTTCCTTCTGATGTTAAAAAGGTAAAGGTATCCCCTGACAATTAAGTCCAGTCGTGTCCGACTCTAGGGTGTGGTGCTCATCTCCATTTCAAAGCCGAAGAGCCAGCGTTGTCCAAAGACGCCTCCGTGGTCATGTGGCCGGCATGACTCTCCTTGCCGCAGCACGTAGTATGCAGCTGGAACATGGAGCGCTGTTTACCTTCCCGCAAGCGGTACCTATTTATCTACTCACATTGACATGCTTTGGAACTGCTAGGTTGGCAGGAGCTGGCCAAGCAACGAGCGCTCACCCCGTTGCGGGAATCGAACTGCTGACCCTTTGATCGACAGCTTATGGTTCAGCGGTTTAACCCGCTGCGCCACCCGCTGGCCTTCTGATGTTACTGATGTTACCTTCTGATGTTACTGTTCTATTAATGTGCTTTCACCTGGCATATTCCCATTCCATTGAACATCCCAGTTCTCAAGGTTGGCAGTTCCTGCTGATACCATCCTGGGAATGTGGACATGGTAGAAAAGTCATTCAACACTAAGGGCTAGTACATGTGAAACTCCAACAATGTGGAAATTCCTTTAGGTTGGAAGAGTGACTGCATGTGAGCTAGATCTGCAGTGAGTATGGGTATATATGTTCATCCCCACCAGCAGGGGGAGCTGTTACCTATTAAGTTCCTGGTTTAATGGTTGCTCTCTGCTACTTTGCTTAGACTTCTTACTGGTATTAGCTTCTTTTCCTTTCTTGTTGTTTTATGTCTCCCTGCCCAAGCAGCCATGACCAGTTACTTCTCTTGCTCTTATTTTGCAGTATGTATGTGAAGTGCTATGTGTAACTCAGCTCATTGAATGAGTTTTTTTCTACAGCTCTGGGTTAACTTTTAGCTTTTTGGATGGCAGAAGTCTGAGTGAACCGAAGGCAAACCACAAAGGCAAGGCTGGGTGGGAGTCATTAGGATATTGGTGGCACTTTTGCTTCTGACAACCACCCCCTGCTCACCCCTGGGACACCTCCCAGTGGCCCTGATCCTTGCCCCGATACCCTACCTCTCTACCCCATTACTCCCCCTCTCTGCACACTGCCCACCCCAGTGCCAATTTATAGGTGCCGGAAGAGACACACAAGCCTCTGTCATCGCTCACCATTTGTGGCAGCGACCTAGTAGCACGTGGTAGCGATGCCACAAACTATGCTGCAGTGCCAGAATGTGAGTTCCAGCAGCACAGATGGGGAGAGGATTTGGGATCGTATCTCAGGATGCACCCAGGTCCTTCTGAGACTTACAATTATGTCCACCTAACCAAATAATGTCTTCCATTAGTAGAAAATAGAAAATCTAGCACTTATTCTGTTCCATCTCCAGCCATAGGCTCGCTGAAATCTGTAGGCGTCAAGACAAAAGGTATTTGTCTCATGTAATTACTTGTTTGGAGAACAAATTGTTTGTTTTGGAGACAAATTAGTTGCTTATTCAATCTAGTCTCTTCTTAATAAGCACAATGGAACATTCCAGTGCCAGCTTTTCTAAAAATGAAAGCTGACGGTTTCCTTTCAGTAACCTTTCATCCACAAAACACTCTCTCGTTAGTGTTTAAATTAGTTGGAATACAACTGTTTTACTGCCATTCAGTTTACCCAAAACCTGACACCCTGAGCAAACATCCGATGAGTAGTGGATGTCAAATACTTTTAAGTAGTAAGAAGTACTTTGTATTTTTTTCTGGTGCTGAACAAACAGTTCCTCTATTATATCCCATTTGCCTTATTTTCATGTTCTGCTCTTCTGTTCCCCTTTGTCTTACTTTACCGTTGTCACTGTTTAGCACCAAGCACTTCTAATAAAACTGCGCTTAATGGGGAAGCGTCAGCTCGCTCTCCTCGGCTCGCTTTTTGTTATTTTAAACAAAACAAAGAACATAATGCAATGCAATATGATACATTGCTTCATACTTGCACAACCTTGAGCCTATTAGAACAGTTGCCGTGCTTCGATTTTCATTTAAAACCACAAAGACATCATTGGAAGCCTTAGCCTACCTAGGTAATTGCTTTCACATTGATGGTATCTCATGAGGGTACACTGGCAAACGTTAACTCTTAATGCAGCCTTCGTACATAAGGGGATGATTTCATGCTATGAAGCACAAAGGCGAATGCAGTGGAGCTCAATGAAATGTTCTGAGCCAACCAAAAGCAAACATTAACATGGCTTTATCTCAGTATTTGCTGGGGGTTCATTTCCTTTTAAAATAGCAGCCATGGAGAGGGGGCGGGAGGGAGGCTGATCTGGATTGAGAAAGTGACATAGAAATAGACCCTTTTATTTTGCACTATTTTTTCACACACACAAAAATCACACTGTCGAAGCAGCTGTTTGTCCCTGAGCTCTGTCATTTGCTGCAATAGCATCCATCCCCAATGCAATATGGGGGGACATCTTCATATGGGGGGACATTTGCATTTTGTTCAAATACAATATGGGGGGACATATAAGGTCCAGGCCTTATATGACTCTTCATTTATAACTGCAGTCTGAGATCCAGCTGGTGAGAATTAGCTCATCAGCGCCAGCCTCTTTAGCCACATAGAGAAGCCGAAAATGAGACATCGGAAGTGCTGACAAATCAATTTTCCATTCACCAAAAGTGTTGTTTCCATCCAGGGAGGGTTAAAATGTCTCTAAAGGTTATTTCAAGCTAGCTAGTTAGACGCTTTTAGCTTTATTAACGGTGTGATTTGCAATGTCACACAGCGCATTTTCACACTCCTCGTTTGCTCGTTTAAATGGTCTCCAATCACTTCCCTTCTTTTTCAACGTGGATGAGCTATTTCATCCCAGTGCTGACCCAATGAGATGGGATCCCAACCAGAGAAGCTGAAGAAGGTCAACCATGTGCTGAAAGAAAGGGCAAAGAGACACCGATCGAAGCTCGTTTTTAGCAAGGAAGCTCAAGACTGGGTCAGGATACAGTTCATTTGGAAATGAGACTCTTCTTCCAGTAAGCCAAAGGTCAGAGAACTAGCCATCGTTAAAGAGATCCCATGTGCATAAAAAATAGAATAATAGCAGGGATAAAAAAAAAGGTCCACTGCGACAACTTCTCTGTAATCTATAAATGTATTTCTAAGGGAGGTAAGTAGAAGTAGCAAGAAGAGAACAAGATTGTTAAAGATGTCAATAGGCCGTGCTGTGATCAGCAACTGACTCAGACCCATTGTAGGGGAGAAGGCCTTCTCCTTTGTTCTCCAAGTTCAAAGGCAGCAAGAGTCTTGCATTTTCGCACAGCTTGTAATTTTGTTCAGAAGGCTTCTGAGGCAAAAGAGAAATAATTCAGTAGAAACCTGTTGTCTCAAGTTTCTAAAACATGGAGAATCTTATATTCAGGAAACAGTTAATATACTGCAAAAGCTACTAGATAGATAGATAGATAGATAGATAGATAGATAGATAGATAGATATAACATATGAAAGCAAGAAAGATGTTACCAGATAATACACAACCAATGCCCAGATCACCTCCAAGGGTGGGAAAAAGTGTAAGTCTTGCTGTGAAAAGCTTTTCTGTCCTGTTGAAAACATCGATAACGCATGCTGTGGCCAGCACTCTCCGAGAAATAAATATTGATTTCCCTCCTCCTTGAGGCTTACCAACGGCAGTCAAATGTCTTCCTAAACTCTGGGGTTGTTATTTTCATTGTTTTCCAGGTGACAGATTCTCTGAGCACTTTTTTTCACTTTTTTTTTTCATTTTTCTCCCACTCTTTATTTTTTACACACGCACATAAGTGTGTGTGTGTTAGACAAAGGGCCAATCACGGTACACTTGACTCTGCCTTCAGTTCCGACACAACCTAATAACCAGGGATGTGCATCACATTTCTGACTCCAAGTCTTGAGTCAAGTCTCAAGTCTCTGGGTCCAAGTCTCAAGTCAAGTCCCAAGTCTTTGCCCCCAAGTCCCGAGTCTTTGGTTGCGAGTCCCTATCTATTTAATGGGGAAAATGGGTTTAAACCTGAATAAAATTTGACGTAAATGGCTCCAAGTCTCGAGTCTATTCTTTCGGGTCTTTTACAATCGCTGATTCAAGTCTGAGTCAAGTCATTGACGTGACTTGAGTCTGACTTGAGTCCGAGTCAACAGACTCTAGTCTACATCACTGCTAATAACTAACTAGTAGTTTGCTTTTACGGAATGACGGCATATCACTTTTATACTATAACTAGTGAAAGGCCTGCTACTGTGCCATATTGGGGGCATGTGGAGGGAAGGCCTATATATTGCAGAGACACATTGCACCCCCACGGGGTCCCCATACATCCTGTGGTCTACACATTTAGTCACTAGCACAATTATTGCTTTCTTTCTTTCATATGAGTGGATGGCAGCCATTCATGACTAAGGGGAAAGCATGGAGATATATTCAGAGACACTGGTGGGGCAGAGGCTGAGCCTGCCATCTGTTCCTTGTGCCCCAGTTTCTGAGGTGAGAGACATTTTAGATTGCAAGTCCCGTTGGAACAGGAAACTATTTTCTCTTTCCTTTTGCTATTGAAACCACTTTTCTGTTTCAATCCTTTTTTTTGTTGAAAGCTGATTAATCATCGTCATCATTTTTGCCACCTCTCAACTGCTGACAAACCAAGGAATAAAGTGATACATCGGTGGTCAAGCTTCTCTTGCTTCATCTCATTGTTTGGGTGAGCCAACCCTGGCTTAAAGTTCCAGAGGAGTCGTCATTGGTGCTCCGGGCTCTTCATAGCCCACACAATCCAAAGATGTGCCAAGGAAGTCTAGCCAAGGCACCACCCCTCAAACAGGCAAGACTTCGTTGAGTGAGGTGGCCTGGGACCAAGGGAACTTCTGATCCCAGTTTATCTAGAGCCAGCTAACTCCAAGTTGGTGCAGAGAGAATGTCTTGCTCTCCAAATGATGCCTCAAGGTGTTCACCAATGTATCTCCTCTAATCTTTCTAACCCTTATTTTGCACTCACTCTCCCATAAGAAGGGACCGTGTATGCTTAGTGTTTTAGCTTCATCTGCTGAGAATGTATTTCTGCAGGCTCCATTACAGATCTGCAGGGAAGACATCCTACAAACACAACTAACCATATTATATAGGGGAAGGCAAAGTGAGCTCTAGAAGTTAGCCATAATGATCACAGTTCACAGATGCTTGCCCCAGCTCTCTGTATCCAAACCAAAGGCCAAACTAGACATGACACACCAGCCAGTTTTTTATTCAAGTATTGGATATGCCATTTTATTCAAGTCATATTCACACATAAAGCTGGAGCTTCAGATAGGGATGGTGTCCAGGACTGACCAGGTCAGGCACTGTCAAATGGTCTACTATATCCATCAGCAGGCCCACCTGAGCAAGCCAACCCCATAACTCTCAGTGCCAGTGTCCCAAAACCATCAGGGGACAGCAGGGGGGAGACAGTGCAGGGCTTGCCCCAGGGGCCCCAGTAACCTGGCACTGTCTAGTTTTTGCCCCCAAAGTTTGTAGGAGTGCAGGGGTGGCCCAAGTACCTAGAACAGCAGGTGATCTGCCGCCACCCCCAATTCCAGCACTCCATGCCAGTGTACATGTGCATGCATTTGTGCCAACACCACCCCCCCATGCACCAGCACAGGTCCAGGGCACCTGAAGTCACACTTGAATCCCCCCCCCTTTTTTTTTTGGTTTATTGGTGCGTGCATTTGTATGTGCTCTCCACCACTGCCACCTCCTCCTCTACATTTGCTGAATTTCCCCTGCCTGGCCACTTTAGAGGAACCAGAAGAGGAGGATCAAGAGCAGTGGTGGGATGGTAACCCCCACCACACAGGTAACCCCCACCACAGCAGCACCACTCCTCCTCCAGCTCCAGTGCCACAATCTTCAACAGTGGTGCTGGAGGCAGCCCCCTGCTCACCCACCCGTCATACCCTCTTACCTTTTTCCTCCTCTGCTCTCTACTAGAGCAGGAGAAATAGAGAAGCAGAGCAGGCTGGAATGAGGAAGTCAGAGTGGTCCAGAAGGACCCCCTCACTTCCATTTGTTTCTTTATTGGCATTATGGCAGTGCCTTTCCTGACTTTCTTGTTACGGCCTACACCACTGCTCAATTTCAAAGCACAGCCACAGAGCAAAGATGGCGGAGGTAAGTGGGGGCAAGGTGAAGCTGCTGCGGTGCTGGTCGATGGGTGCAGGGGTCCTTCTAAGTCCATCTGCCACTTGAGGCAGCCTGCCTCACCTCGCCTCATGAATGGGCCGGCCCTGTGTGAGTGAAAGGAGCTGGACTGTATCCTAATTTGTCTCCCAGTGCCAGGCTCTTTTCTCCCAAACCAACTTCAACAACGAACATGAGCAGTGCTGAGAGAAAAACTTCTAAGGTGATGGAGCACAGGAAGGGCTCTGGGGGGAATTCCCAGCTTCCCGTGTCAGTGATTCATCTGATGCTCTGGCTGCCCTGTGGTATGGGGAGGCAGCTAGAGCATTGGATCAGATCGCTCCCGAACGGCCACGGCCTTGTTGTCGAGCCAAGGCGGCTCCTTGGTTCACTGAGGAGCTGCGGGCAATGAAACGACTGGGCCGACGCCTAGAGCGACGGTGGAGGAAAACTTGTGATGAATCTGACCGAACACGGGCTAGAGACCATTTCAGGGCCTACTCTGTGGCAGTGATGGCAGTGAAGAAGGCGTTTTTCTCTGCCACCATTGCGTCTGCGAGTAGCCGACCAGCGGAGCTCTTTCGAGTTGTCCGGGATCTGCTCCACTCAGCTCCTGTAGTGAGTGAGCTGGAGTGTTCGACGGACCGCTGCAATGATATCGCACGGCACTTGGCAGATAAAATCGCTCAGATTCGCCACGACTTGGACTCTGGTTTAACAGTTCCAGAAGTTGTCCCTACAGCATCTGTCAATTCCATCGTTTTGGATTCTTTTCACCTTATACAGCCTGAGGATGTGGATAGGGTCCTCTGTAGTTTGAGATCGTCCTCCTGCCCGCTTGACCCTTGCCCAGCTTGGCTAATACGATCTGCGCGGGTTGGGCTGGCCGACTGGGTGGAACCTATTGTAAATTCATCTTTGCGAGAGGGAGTGATGCCTAGCATCTTGAAGACCGCAATTGTGCGTCCCCTCCTGAAAAAACCATCTTTGGATTCCTCCAATTTAAATAACTATCGGCCAGTTTCCAATTTGCCTTTTTTGGGTAAGGTGATTGAGCGGGTAGTGGCGTCTCAGCTCCAGGGGATACTAGATGAAACGGAGTATCTGGACCCTTTTCAGTCTGGCTTCAGGCGGGGCTTTGGGACGGAGACAGCCTTGGTCGCCCTGCTGGATGATCTTCGCCGAGGACTGGACAGGGGGAGTGCATCCCTGCTGGTCCTTTTGGACCTCTCGGCGGCTTTCGATACCATCAACCATGGTATCCTTCTGGGCCGGCTGGCTGAGTTGGGATTAGGGGGCACTGCGTTGCAGTGGTTCTGTTCCTACTTGGCTGACAGGTCCCAGATGGTGATGCTGGGAGATGCCTGTTCGGCGCCCTGCCCTTTACAGTGTGGGGTGCCACAGGGTTCTATTCTGTCTCCCATGCTTTTCAACATCTACATGAAACCGTTGGGAAAGATCATCCGGGGATTTGGTGTTGGGTGTCACCAATATGCTGACGACACCCAACTCTATCTCTCCTTGCCATCTCGCTCCAGGGAGGCTGTGGAAGTCCTGGAGCGCTGCCTGGAGGCGGTTGGGGTCTGGATGAGGGCAAATAGGTTGAGATTGAATCCAGAAAAGACAGAGGTCCTACTGGTCAGGAAAGCTTCGATGCAGGTACAGAGTCATCTGCCCGTTCTGAATGGGGTTGCACTCCCCCTGCAGGAACGGGTGCGCAGCTTGGGAGTACTTCTGGATTCACAGCTCTCTCTGGAAAGTCAGGTGGCGGCTGTGGCCAGGGGTGCGTTTGCCCAGCTTTGGCTGGTGCGCCAGCTGCGGCCATACTTGAGTCGATCGGACCTGACCACGGTGGTCCACGCCTTAGTGACTTCAAGACTGGATTACTGTAACGCGCTCTACGTGGGGCTGCCCTTGAAGATGGTTCGGAAGCTGCAATTAGTGCAGAATGCGGCAGCCCGGGTGGTCGCTGGAGCTAGGTGGTTTGACTCTGTTGAGCCGCTGCTTCAGCGGCTGCACTGGCTGCCCATTCGTTTCCGGGCCCAATTCAAGGTGCTGGTAATGACCTTTAAAGCCCTTCACGGTTTGGGTCCAAGATATCTGAGGGACCGCCTTCTCCCATACATTCTGGCCTGCTCTCTTAGGTCATCTGAGGGGGCTCTCCTGCGTGTACCACCTCTATCGCAAGTTAGGGGAGTGGCAACACGTGGGCGAGCCTTCTCTGCTGTGGCGCCACAACTGTGGAACTCCCTGCCAGGGGATCTGAGAACCACCCCCTCCCTCATGACTTTTCGGCGAGGGCTCAAAACGTTTTTGTTTCGTCTAGCGTTTGGGTGATGGGTTGTCGTCTGCCTCCTGTGTCTCAAGATGCTCTGCCATGCTGCTTTTGTGCTCCATATTGTCGACCCCCCCCCCGTGGATTTTATTGTTTTTAAATTAAGTATGTATTGTTTTAAACTTATTTTCTGTATTTTAAATTATGTTTTTTAATTTTTGTTGTAAGCCGCCTTGGGCATTTGCCTCGGCATAGGATAAGGCGGGATATAATTTTTTTAAAATAAATAAATAAATAAATAAATAAGGTGCTCAGCTTCCCTCACTTGTGCAACGTGCCCTCTCAAAGGCACATTGTTATTACTATGGATAATGCAAGGTGTGTGAATGCACAAAATGGCTGCCTGGTCCCATTATTTGGTCCTTCCATGGTCATGAGGCATGTCTGCAGCAACAGTCAGGCAGTGACCGATTACTGGGAGGCAGGAATGGTTTGCTAATGAGTTACCTTTGCAAAATATCCCTGGTAAATAAAACATTTTCAAGCAGAAGGAAATGCACTGCCGATCCATTTTACTGTAACACTTGGAATGTGTCGGATCTGTCTAAGACATGCTAATGCTATGCAGACGGAGACCACTTAGAACCAGCCCAGTTAATTTTAGTTCTTCTGTGTAATGGGTTGAGAGTGACACAGCAGCGAAATTTAACCCTTAGTCCAGCTGGAGTATTTCAGAAACAGCAAGTGTGAAATGCATGCAAAATAGCCCTTAAGTGCCTGCTCCATTGGCCATTTAAATATTTTTCCCCCCATGGAGTCTGAAAAATGTAACCAATTTTCTAAAATGCAATCAATGCCTACTTGACTTTTCAGAAAGATGTGTTTGAAATTATTGGAGAACATAACTCACTAATGTCAAGTGTACTTGAGTTTCATTTTAGATAACCATTTTGTTCAAATAAAACCAACTATAATTACGGAAGTATAATTTGATTTTAATTCCATGTTGAAAGTTTATTATTTTTCCCCTTTTAATAGTCAGTTTCTGTGTTCTGATTTTTCCCATATGCCTATTACCTGCATGTTATTTTCAAGCCTTTTAGCTTGAGTCTCAACAAATCTCTTTTACAGCTCACTCTTGTGCGTATTTCTGAGTTTAGCATTCTGCTCAGTTATGCACTTTTAATAGTGCTTTCCTTATATAGTGGCTTAACAATGACATCCTCACACTACAGTCCATGTAATCAGTTTGGAATTTCTCCTACATACAGCACTGCTCATGGATCTCCTCGTGGCGCAAGTGGCCCAGAGGGCTTTGGCTAGCTTATGCTAATGCGCCAATTTTGTCCATACCAGAGTCACTGCCCAATCTTATCCAGCACCGGTGCAGCGTGGGTGCTATGCACACGCTGTATTCTGGCATGGGAGAGGAGCAGGCTGGATGTCTCCTTGGAGTAAGGGGACATTTGTCCCCTTACCCCGAGTAAAGTCCCAGCCCCCACAGTAGGGCTATTCGGGTCCACGTTAGCTATTTTACTGGTGTTGACCCAAGAAGCCCTGTGTATGCCAAAAAGGCCCAGGAGGGAGCATAGGATTCGGCATCCTGCCCCCTTCTGGGCCCAACCACTCTCCCCGTTATACCCCCTCCCCACCCTCCCCCAGCCCCTGCGCCGCCCAGTGCAGAACCTATCTGCTCCATGGCACTGGCAGCAGGATCCAGCGCTGCTTACTCTCAGGGTGTCGTGAACATACTTTATAGCACGTTTGTGACATCCTAGCCCAGCGCTGAGACCGGCAAAAATTAGGATTGCACCGTCAGTCAGATTTGACCATGGTGATCCATGTATTGGTTACTTTAAGTTTGGATTAGTGTAATGCAGGGATGTCAAACTTGTGTCATACAGCAGGCCAAATTGTATTCACAGCGCCTGCTGAGAACCGGATGTGACGTCATTAAACAGGTGATGTACCCACAAATCCACTGAACAGCTAACTCCCTGATCTACCTCCTCTAATATGCTTGCAATGAGGTGAGCAAAAGGAGAATGACTCTCCGATGAAAGTAGAAAAGTGAAAAACATCAGTGGGCATGATCAAAAAGAATCTGCCTGTGCTTGGTGCATCGTTTGTTTCTAGCTTCTCGTCATCTTTAAAGGCTTGTATGAAAAAACAGTGTATGCATCTATAGATCTGCTATGGCCACTGTGTTTGCATGGCTGGCGAGGTATAATGACTCAAACTGAGCTGTGTGAATTAGACTTTTCCTGGTTCAAATCTAACCTCTGCCAGGAATTCTCACTAGATGGCTTTAGGCCAGCCACTCCCCTTTTGACCCCAGCTGCAATATGGGGGTGATAATACTCACTTTGCAGGGTTGTCATTAAGAACAACATCAAGATAATGCCAGTGAAGTGCTTTGCGCACTTCAGTGCTACACAAATGCTTTGCATTATTGTAAGATGGCTGAAACCATGCTTCCTAATGGACCCTGTGAATGATCTAACCTGTTGATGAGAGCAAATGAGCAAAAGGTGTCCATTTTGGGGGTGGTGTGATGGGAGTCAAGCTTAACGGTTTTGAGAAGTGACTGGATTCAGCCTGTCTCAAGAGATGAGCGCAGAATGTGTTACTAGAAGGGAAAGAGAGAGAGAGAGAGAGATTTGTTTTGCGAATGAATAACCATTGTAAAAACATCTTTGATTAATAAAGCTTTCCAAAGCAGAGGTCTGTCTTCTGATCCATTTTCTGCCATTACCATACCGTTCTTGATGTCTTCGATCTCTGTAAGTAAACTTTTCAATATACATTTTAAATACCACCCCAATGCTCAGAGGGGTTTAGAATGAGTTATTTGTATTCATGGTTGACAACATACTTTAGCACAGTCATTTTCACAATATGAAGATTTTTCAGAACAGCAATTTTTCAATGGCCTCAAGTACTGTATTTACTTCATTTTCATGCATATTACACACATGTCAAAAAAACCCTCAAGGAATAAAATTGACTGCTTAAAACAGGTGGGAATATTAAAATGCTGGAGAGTTAATAGGAGCGTTCGTCACCCAGCAAACAGCTTTCTTAAGGGGATAGGAGTGGAATACAGTAATTCCTTGTGGTTAGGGTAATTTGATGCACGGTACTAAGATGAAATCAGTGGCAGGTGTCTGCCAGGTTGGGCACTGTCTTGGCCAATCCTGAAGCCCCCCAGTGCAAAAGCTATTAGGCAGAGGTGGTGTGACTTGTTCAGCCAAATGACTTGTGTCATTATTGCCTTCTTCTGCCCTCCTCATTTGCAATTGAGCTTCCTCTGAGAAAGTCCATTTGCGGAGGGCAGGAAAGGAGAGGTAATGACAGAATGACTTAGTCCATCATTATTTTTCTAGCTGCTTTCCAAACAATTGTGTGTCCAGAGACCACTGCCCTCTATCTTCCTGGTCATCCAGGATGGTAAATGGTAGCAGTGTCTCTTGATACTCCTCTCTTAGCACCTGAGCAGTGCTGGGGGAGAAGCGTCCCACTGCCCCCTTTTTACGTTTCTGGTGGAAGGGGGCAGTGTGAGAGTGTGTGCCATGGAGCAGGGGAAACTAACACAGGGATTTGCCCCCAAGTCTCCAAAATATGTCATGGGGGATGAATGAAATAGATGACCCAATCAAGAGTGACCACAGCCCTATATAGGTCTTCTCTACCAGTGAGGTATGAGAGAATCGTAACATTAGATGTCCCTGCCTGATGCACACAAACATAAGGTCTATGTGCATAGACTAGAATGGTACAATGTAGTCTGTACAATTCACACCTACGTAGATTTAGATCTACACATGTGTGGCTTTGTGCAGATGTGATATTCAGAAACAGATGTTGGGTGTAAGGGAGGGGGATGATGGCCAGTAGGATGATCCCAACTACCATATATATGGAATAATATCTACATAGGGCCCATATTCAACACACAAACAACCAAATTGACAAATGTATTAGCATAGTTAAAGAACTGAAGAACTAGGTTTTAGATTGGAGCTAAACTACATTACACATAAATACAACAGTATCTTGATTAAGCTTTTTGTATAGGGAAATCCACTTTCCAGAGGTGACTATTGGGACCAGGCAAGCAATGGCTGGGGAAGGCGTTCCCCAGCCAGCCTACTTCTTCACACTCGATCATCCCCACTCATAAGGACAAACATGGCTGCCAGGCTTTTGTGTAAATGGTGTAGTTTGACTTTAAATATACATTGACTGACAGCGCAATCCTAGCCAACTTACACCACCGGTGCAGCAAGAACAGGAGGCCCCAGAACAGAAAAGGGATTCAAATCCCCTCCAAAGGGGGATTCAAAGGGGATCTGTCTCAAGTAGGAGTGTGAGGGTGGGACCCAAATTGTCCCAAATTTGTTTTGAATTTTGCAGAAAGGCAAATTGCTGAAATTTCAGTGACAACTCTAGAATGTTGTGGGTTAAATGTAGCCTGAGCTGACTCTTTCTCCATACAGTGATAAGTGTAAGGCAGTAGGATTTGGAATACTGTACTTAGAGCAGGGGTGGTCAAACTTGCTTAAACATAAGACCCACATACAATAAACTTCAGATGTTTGAGAGCCACAATATTTAAGAAGCATTTACATTCTTAAATGTATTTACTCACCATGAACATTACATTTATGTTTTAATCCAGTGGACTCTCAGATTATACCTGGTAAATAATTATCAGTGATGTAGACTTGAGTCTATTGATTCGGACTTGAGTCAGACTCAAGTCGTGTCAATGTCTTGACTCAGTCTTGACTTGGCGATTGTAAAAATCTCGAAAGACTAGACTCGAGACTTGGAGACTTTTACAAGAAGTTGAATTTTATTCAGGTTTAAACCCGTTTTCCCCATTGAATAGGTGGGGACTCGCAACTCGCAACCAAAGACTCAGGACTTGGGGGCAAAGACTTGGGACTTGGATCCAGAGAATTGAGACTTGACACGAGACTTGGAGTCAGAGACTTGATCCATATCCCTGATAATTATAAAGCTTGAAAATGTTCTAATTTACCTTTTATATTAATTGTGATGCAAAAAGGAGGTCAGCCAACATATTACCAAGAGCCACATATTATATGTCAAAATGCCGCATGTGGCTCAGGAGCCGCAGTTTCACCACCCCTGACTTAGAGCATCGTGTGTGTGTGTGTGTGTGTGTGTGTGTGTGTGTGTGTGTGTGTGTGTGTGTGTGTGTGTGTGTTGTATAGGGGATGTGGTGTAAAGAAAGTGTTAAAGTAAACAAATAATTGTGCATGCATGGAAAAATAGTTTTCCTTTGTATCATGACCCTGATCAAAACTAAACCGTTTTCCTTTGTATCATGACCCTAATCGAAACTGGGCTGCCCGATAGGTCCTGTGTGTGTGTATGTGTGGGGGAGAGATACTGCGATGCATTCGCTCATCTCTGACATTGTGTCTGGTTTGCTCTTCAGTCTCGCCCTGATATTGCTCTATTCATTCTCTTGAAGAAACACACACAAACTAATCTCTTCATGCTTGTAAACCTACTTCCAGTATTAATTTGTGGATTGAGAATGTAAGTGGCTCAATCAGGCTGTGGTCAAAGAAAGATGCTATTAGGCACATCTTCACAGTCAAAAGTCTAAAATGTATGCTTTGTATTCATGTCAAGAGGCCTTTCTTCTCAACAGATTTAAGGAAACCCCATAAAACTCTTAACCTCCTGTTGCATTTCTCTTTCCCCACCCTTATCTCATAACAGGTCATCCTTGACCGTGGAGCAGTTAATTCAGGATCAAGGAGGCAATTAACACAGAAGCCTATGCCAGAAGCTTCCCTAAAGACACCTCTGTAGTATTTCATTCCTCCCTTTTTAGATCACTTCATGAACAAAGTCATTATTAGAAAGGTCAATGGTAGACAGGCCATGAACGTTCTCAGATACAATGAGACATGGCAAACATGGATATTCAGTTGCGTTGCTGGCTGGGTCATGTGGGGGGGGGGCAATAACGCGTTTCATGTCATTGTCCCGCCTCCTTCATTTGAAGCCTTCCAAGACTCAGGGAGAGTGGGAGGGCCCCCCAAACGTGCCAATTTTGGCTCATTTGTGCTCCGCAGTTGCTCACGCAGCCCTCTGGCTGCAAAAAAAGCAGCTGTGGAGCTCAAAAATTCCTCTGTGGCTCCTCCTCGTGAGGAGACTGTGGTTGTTACCCGGGGTCATTTGCTTCCCCCCCCCGGCCCCATTATAACACCACCACTGTGGATGTTGGTGCTGTGACACCTCAGCCTACATGCATGCTCCTACCTGCCTGCTCCCTGCCCCATTCAGGATACTTGCAGGAACCTTTTCCAGGCAGGCAGGAGCACAGTGACCCAGTGTTAGGCACACACAAAATGTATCATGTATTTGTGACCTTACTAGCGCAAGTTGTGGTGATGCTGCCAACTTAGATGGCTTAAAAAGGGGGGCTTCAGAGGGTGCGCTAAACGTGATTTTGGGGACAGCCCATTTCAAGTGTTGCAACTCTCTTTCAAGTATTTTGCAACTAGAGGTTAATACGGGTAATGCGGTGAGGAGTGAAAAAAAAGTAGCGAGCCAGCCGATTTGAAACAGTATTGCAAATCCATTCAGAGGATAACTACCATAGTCAAGGTTCTCTCACCTTCAAGGTTCCCTCTCTCTACTTTTATACTGGTGACCTCCCTTCTTTCTTTCCCTGCTTTGAAAAAAGGGGCCAGACGGATTCATAAATCTGATAAAATGTATCTGTAGCTATTAGCCATGATAACTAAATGGGGCCTACATATGAAAAGGTGTTTGATCTCTGAGGACTGGATCCTGGGAACAAAACAACAGAAAATCATCATTACAGTCATCCACTACTTGTGAGCACCCAGAGGCATCTTGTTGGCCTGATCTGGCAAGGCATTGAAGGCAAATTCTTCTGTTCATATGCTGGGCCCCACCCGAATTCTCTTTATGTAAAGATTGCTCCTTGCTGCTGTCATCATTGGTGCTTACAGCATACCTTGGACATCCTCGGTCCTTTTCCTTGGCAACTCACACCTCCATCCTGCAGTGCTGACTGAATGATCTCTGTTCCTCACAGCCCAATTCTATCCCCGCCACCAGTGCCTATGCAGGTGCACCAAAAAGGCACGTGCTGCATCCTATGGTGGTGGTTGTGGTGGTGGGTATAGGACAGCCTGCAGGAGCTAAGTAAAAACATACCTTTTTTTAAAACTTAGCTCCTGGTAGGCTGCCCAATCGCCAATGGGTGGCACATATATGAGAAGAGAAAAGGGGTGGGGAGGTTTTAAAAAGTAGGGAAAAGGTCTGGCATGCATCATTGTTGCTGCAATGATTCCTCCCAATGATTCCTCCCCAGTTCCTCCCTAAATGCCCCCATTCTCCCCACTCCATCCCATCTCCTCCCCGATTCCTCCCTAAATGCCCCCATTATCACCACTCCATCCCACCTCCTCCCCGATTCCTCCCTAAATGCCCCCATTATCACCACTCCATCCCACCTCCTCCCCGATTCCTCCCTAAATGCCCCCATTATCACCACTCCATCCCACCTCCTCCCCGATTCCTCCCCAAAATGACCCCATTCTCCCCACTCCCTCCCTATCCCTTCCACCATCTGCCCCCACCGCAGCCTTACCTGGTGTCGGTGGACAGTATTCTCATCCCCAGTGAACGCACGCAGCTGCGAGAGACTGTGCTGGTGGCTTCATTCCGCTTGCCAGTGGCACTGGAGAATGTGACATTGTGCGTCACGTACCAGATCCAGGCACTTCCCCATGGTTCCTGATGCTTCTTCTGGCAGAATGCAAGTTCTGCCGGCAGCCCCAATCCGATAGGAATCTCCAACTTTGGTGCATCAATCATTAGCTTCTTTTCCTTGTTTTTCTGCAATTTTCCTCTTTCTTTGAACAGCTGTGCCCAAATACTTGTTTCCAAAGGAACAAGTGTGGAGGCAGTCACTGAAACAAAATAAAAGAAGTTTTGAGAGGTGAAGAAAAAGGCATCATGTTTTATGCAGAAATTCAATTGGAAATTTTTAAAAGGAAATCACTAAATAGTTGATTAATGAGGAAGGTCCTTTCTTGTGCCTACTAATTAGATCTGCAGAGATACTAAGTATTGATCATCAGGAGCAGGGACAATAGGGCGAGAATTTTATTTGCACGCCTTCTTTATTCTCCAGCTTTAATTTCAAGGTTATCAAACTCTGCAGTGCTGTTTTTCCTCCTCTTTTTGTTCCAGTCTGTTCCTATTGTGAGGTGGAAAACTTCTTGCTGTCAAGATGAAGTTGCAGTCAAGTCTCAGCTGGGAATCTGTCTTCTGAAAGCAGCAAGGAGTGAAAACTTTTGTGCGTTGTGCTGTCGCTAGCAGCTGAATCAAGCCTTGGAAACAGTGGCGTTTTAAGCCACTCCGGTGCCCGGGGGGGGCGGGGGCTGGAGCGCCCCGTCGCGCCAGAGCCCGGCTGCCGCCGCCCCCCCCAAGCGGAGCGTCGCCGGCTTCCGGAGGCTCTGCTCCAAAGCCGGGACAAGCCCTAGTCATTGCGACCGCGCAGTTCGGTGGTCGAGGGCTTTGTGAGCCGGCCGAACCCATCGCAGGCTTTTATTTGTTTTTTCTGCACATGCGCAGAACCTTTCTGAGGGCAAACGGGCAGCCGAGTGGGCGCGCTGCTTCCCGGGGGCTCGGCAGCCGGGCTCCACCGCACAGCCCCAAGCCCAAGCTCCCGCGCCCCTCGGAAGCAGCATGCCCACTCGGCGCCTGGGGCGCAGCACACCAGCGCCAAAATAGTAAGAACGCCACTGCTTGGAAACGCAAGCCCAAGAACACACTGGAGGTAAATGACAAAACTGAAATCAACATAGATTGATGGGGATGTGCCTATTGAATGCTACAAAGATAAAGTAGCACCAATCCAAATGATGAATGAAAATAAGTTATCGGGGCTGTGCTCTAATGTCTGTGCTAAAATGAATGTTCAAAATCTGGTAAATGACGATAGTCATGTGTGAATGCTTACCCGGGTGCATTTTGGGAATGTCCAAAACTAGATATACCCTGTTTCCCTGAAAATAAGACCTTCCCCGAAAGTAAGACCTACTGTCATTTTTGCGTGATTTTTGCTGGCACGCATAAATATAAGACCTCCCCTGAAAATAAGACCTAGCTAGGATCATCAGCCAGACGGACGCGACCCCCCCCAGCACCCCCCGGCACTTACTTTGATCAATTTAAGCTTCGTTCTTTCCCGAGGGTGCAAGGCCTGGAAGGCCTGCACTTGAGTCCTCCACCATAGAGACGACGTGCTAGAGAAACTCTGCAAGGTTGCAGCCTCCTTGCAGGCCTCTCTAGCATGTCGTCTCTATGGTGGAGGACTCAAATACAGGCCGTGCAGACCTTGCAGAGCCTTGCACCCTCGGGAAAGAATTAAGCTTTAATCGGTCAAAGTAAGTGCTGGGGGGAGGGTCGCTCCACAGGTTGGGAAAATAAGACCTCCCTGAAAATAAGACCTACTGCATTTTTGGAGCCAAAATTAATAAAAGACACTGTCTTATTTTTGGGGAAACATGGTATGTATATTTTCCCATTCATTTAAAAGTGAACACAGTCTATTACCTTTAAATAACAAGCAGTCAATACAGGTATACCATTTCCCCCCTCAGAATAGCCATCCAGAGACTTGTCTCAATGCAGAGAGGTTGCCCTGAGGATAAAGGGCTGACTGGGGGCCAGGAGTGTCGTTGTAGTATCTTATTTTAGCAGTGCGCCGCCCCGCACCCATTCCTGGACTCCCGCACCAGCTTCCCAGTACTTGAAATGGCTGTAAAGAGTTAAAAAAAAACCTGATTCACAGCTACTTCTGGGTTCGCGTCACTACTGGAAGTCGCTGTGAATAGGTTTTTTTTTAAACTCTTTCTGCAATTTCAAGTACTTGGAAGCCGGCACAAGAGTCCAGGAGTGGGCAGTGGGCCAGCACGCTGCTAAAATAAGGTACTGTGATGCTGCCTGGTCGCCACCTCACCCTCCCCTGCAGCGGATTTCATTTAAGACTTTTTTATCGCTGGGGGTTCGGGAAACGAACCCCCGCAGACACAAGGAGCCAACTGTATTCACCATTGTGTCTCTGATACTTTGAACATTTAACTGACATCGGTAGTCTGGACGTTCGGGTGTGATGTAATGATGTAATCACATCAGCCTGACCTTCCAGGTTATTGCATTGTATTCATTATGCCTGCCCTCGGACCGCCTCCGTTCGGCGATCTTCGGTACCTAACTCTGGCCCATCCTTGACTGCTCCTCCTGCCTCTGGCCCTTGGCTTCTCACCCATCTAACCTGAAGTGGACCACTCTCTACTACAGCTGGTCTTGGCCCCTAACCAGTTCCAACACCATGTTGCTAGAGGCCCTGAGGCAAAGCCCTGTACTAGGTGTTGGAAATGGGCAGCTTTTGTTTGGACACTAGGGGGGGGGGGAGTGTATATCCTGGTCACTTGAGAGACCTCTTTACTTTGACCTCTCTGTGTCTAAAGGAAGGGGTGTGGCCCCTGACCTATTTCCTCCTTCTCCATGCTCTTTCTCACTCTCTTACTATCTTGACTCCAAGCAGGAAGGTCGTGGCATGCCTGAGCTCTGATGAATGGCGACCATGATCCAAGCAGACCTCATGCAGGAGGCTCCCAGCTGTAGGGGGAGCTTCATCCTTTAAAGTTAGAATAACCTCTGATCTTAATCAGATGCTGTACATGTGAACTGAAACCGTGAGTAAACGCAGCGGCGGAACTTGGGTGGGGCGCGTGGAGCAGGAGCTGCAGGCGCTCGGGCGGGCGGGGGGCGTGCTCAGGGCACTTACCCTTGCGAAGCGCCGCGTTGCCTCAGCCCTCCCTGGAGCCCATTCATCTCCAAAATGAGCTCAAAACGGGCGGGGGGCACGTCGACATGATGCGAGGGGCGTGTCGACGCGACACGACGCTGGCCCTGCCCCAAGCACCGGGCGCCAGAAGGGCGCCCGTCATTTCTGAGTAAACGTCCTCTTTTTGCAACAACTCAGCATATGCCTTGTGTGTTTATTTAGCTAATAGCAGTCTGCCTGGGTGTAAGAGGGAACAAACTCTGCTAAGAATCTCCTAGATAACCTCCCAAATAGAGGTAATCCCATTACTAGGCTCTCCCCATGGCACCCCTTCCACCTCCTGATGGCAGATTGGATGCTACTGAGGGTTTAGGGGTTGGCCCAGCTGGATGATGGACAAGGGCCATCAGCCAGTGTCCGATATCACACCACCCTTGCCCCTAGCCAATGTGGGATGATGCTACACTGAAGGCAATGTTCTTTAGGATAAACATTTAACATTTTTTCTGTTGCACCTTTTAGTCCCAAATGTATCGCCTAGCCTATTTGTTTGGAAACAATTTAATACCAATTATGAAAGAGGAAGAAAATGAAGCTTTGACTACTTCACAACCTTGAATGGAGAAAAGTCAATAAACAAGTGGAAAAGAGTACAGCACTGAGAATCATCAATGTGCAAACAGCATTCTTAAAACCATTCTTTATAAATGGCTTAGAAATATCTTACCAGTAACATTTTTTTTCCTTGAGCAAGGTCCTAGGGGTCCTACCAGCTCCAAATTAAGAAAGTAATTAAACTAATGCTAATTTCTTTCGAGGGATGATTTCAAAGTATCTAGGGAGGCATTCATACATTCTTGTAAACTTCAAATAGATTTAGAATGGCACTGCAGGAGACACAGAATCCATAAAAAATGTATCAATCAGTCAATAAGAGCCCTGTGTAATGTGAAGATGCCCTGTTTTCATATTGATTGCATAGTACCAGTATTAACACCTTGCTTAATGATAAAGTCAGAACAACATTCTATTATTTTAGCATTTGATTTATGCCCCAATCCTATCGGGGATTTACGGCAGCAGATCTTGCAATCTGCTGCCCTAAGTCCCAGTGCAGTACTTTTAAAGGTGTGCCACTGTTGTGTGTTGCAGGACCCCCGGCACAAATGGCTGGAGGCCCTGCGTGTGCACCAGTGACTCACCCAGGCTGCATTGGAGCAGGTTAAGTGGCAGCAGGGGCACTCTGTGGGCAGTTCAGGAACCGTCTGTGGGCGGTTCAGGTTCAGGGGAGGATTGGGGCGGAGAGTGGGATGGACAGGGTGGGAGTGGTTCTAGGGTGGGAAGAGGTGGATCTCGGCAGCAGTCGTGCATGCCCCTTATCCATTTTTTTCTCAGCCTGGCATGCCCCTGACTCTCCTCGGATGTACACCAGCTATTTAGCTGGAATACATCCGAAGAGACCCATTGATGGACAGGCGGCTTACGGGGAAGTAAGTAAAAGATAGTATGTAAAGAAAAGGTTTCCTCACTCATACTTCACAGCATATCAGGTGTTTCAAGTTTCAGTTTTAATCCTAAGCTCTTTGTGCAAGGCAAAGGCTCACTCACTCTCCACAGGGGTCTGTTTCCTATTTCAGACTCAAAGACATCAAAGCATCTATCATTATGTTCACTGTGCTCAAGGTAGGCACTCTTTATTGATTTTAGCATGTTCTAGTTGTTAATCTTAAGATTCTATCTCTGCCGTTTAATATATGCAGTGCCTAAATAATCATTTAAAAGAAACCACTGATTATTTTCAATGACTATTGAAGGTGTATTTCCTAATGGCTATTGCCTAGCTCAGCATTTTTCAAAGTTCTCCCTGCCTCACCCCCCTGTTTGCGGAGCCAGTAGCAGCGGCGATCCTGGGGATCGCCACCGCTGCCACTGAAATCACCCCCAAAACCGCCGTTGCAGCACTTACCCGGCCTTGGGGGAGCTTCAGGGAGGCCTGTGCGAACCTCTGCAGGCCTCCCCGTTCTTCAGATCACTGCAAAATGGCAATCTTCGGGTGCTTCCGCTTTTCGTGAAAACCAGAAGTACCCGAAGATCGCCGTTTTGAGGTGATCCGAAGATCGGGGAGGCCTGCATAGGGTTGCGCAGGCCTCCCCGAAACTCCCCCAAGCCCGGGAAAGTGTTGCAATGGAGGTTTCGGGCAATTTTGCGGCAGCAACAGTGGCGATCCCCTGAATCGCCGTCGCCATGCTGTCTCTGCCCCTTAAGGGGGCAGGGGACAGCTAAGGTTCTCAATGGTGGGTTGCGACCCACAGTTTGAGAACCGCTGGTCTAGCTAATTTAATAACTGGAGTGGATGTAACGAAAGTCCAAATCCCAAAATATTGGTCACCTAATATTTTTTTATTTAATAGTCAAACAGCCCAATCCTACTGCGCAATTCCTCGAAATGAGCATTCCGCCATCAGTGACTGCCGTACAGCAGTCATAAACACATGTCCAGCAGTGCGAAAATCCGCATGCTGCTGAGGCACCTGGGTGGCCCTTTGCAAGGCAGCAGCTCCGTCAAGGACCACTGATCCAGGTAAGTTGGTGGGGGAGGGCGAGACGGGGCAGGGGGGGTGAAATGGGGCGGTGGGGGGGCTGAATCCTAGCCCCCTTCCTGGACCCGATCCTGCGGCACTGGTACACGTGGACCTGAGCCAGCGGGTTTGCTAGCACAGGTCTGAGTACACCCCTCCATACTGCAGAGTCTCACTTTGGGGAGACCTCTGCATCTGCCCCCTGCGGGATGCAACACTGCAACAGTAGCCATTTTGGTACTGCTGCATCGACAGGGTTGGGTGCGAAGAATAGGATTGGGCTGTGTCCCATGTAGTTTGACCCTTCTCCGTTGTTTCCAGCTTGTTGTTTCCTTCCTTTGATTTTTTTTTTTTTGAAGCTAACAGTGCATTCAAAATACATCATCTTGATTCTCTCTTTTTCTTGAGGGAAACTCTCTGTTATTCAGAGAAATTTACCCTAGAGGGCATGAAATTCTCTAAAGGAGAAGATGGAATTTTAAAATCCCCAACTATATGTTTTCTTGTAATTTATTCATTGCTTTGCTAACCCAAAACTCTTCGGAGAGTATGACACATAGCCACATATTATGGCTGAGTGCTAGATTTTCATAGGCATCTTCTGATTTATCTGACAGATGTAAGGGGGGGGGGAAACATGTGTAAACAGACAAGTCCCGTTTGTCTATGCTTGCACATTTGCTAAAATGCACAGGTTATTTCAGTTAACACCGGCATTAACGTATGTTCGAAATGTTCCCTGCCGATACACCTTCCTCTAGAGACTTAATGCAGCTAAGTGTTGTGGGGTTTTTCTTTACTTGGCTTATTACTGTTTGCATCTCAGCATACGCACATGATGGACAGCTCTGAATATCAACTGTTTTCTGTGAACAGACTAAGGTGATAGTAGTCATGCACCGCGGATATTTTAGTGGTACCTTATTTGATGATGTCCACATGAGTTTTAAGGGAGGTCTACTGAGGAGCTCACCACTGAGCAAACATATGTGGGTATTAAACCCCATCATAGACAAGGAGTTGTTTGGTAAATTGGCGGCGGGGAATTCTGGGGAAGAAGTCTGGTTTTCACATGAGGTCGCTGTGACGGACGGGGCGACATCCTGCCTCTCCGGAATGTTCAATTGAATTGCTTCCCACCCAGGGACATAAGAACGTAAGAAGAGCCCTGCTGGATCAGGCCAATGGCCCATATAGTTCAGCTTCCTGTATCACACAGTGCCCCCCCAGATGCCTCAGGGAGCACACAAGACAACAAGATACCTGTATCCTGTCGCCACTCCCTTGTACCTGGCACAGAGAAAACCTACTCCTCCAACCAGGAGGTTGCTTATCCCCATCATGGCTTGTAAGCTGTGATGGACATTTCCTCCAAAGATCTGTCCAATCCCCTTTTAAAGGCATCCAGGCCAGGTGCCATCACTACATCCTGTGGCAAGGAGTTCCACAAACCAATTACACGCTGTGTAAAGAAATATTTTTTTTGTCTGTTTTAATCCTCCCTCCACTCAATTTGAGTGAATGTCCCCTTGTTCTAGTGTTGTGTGAGAGGGAAAAGTGTTCTAGTGTTGTGTTGTGTGAGAGGGAAAAGAACACGTGTGTGTGTGTGTGTGTGTGTGTGTGTGTGTGTGTGTGTGTGTGTGTGTGTGTGTGTGTGTGTGTGTGTGTGTGTGTGTTATTGCTGCTAATAGCAACCTGCAAAATTCCATTCGAAGGCCGCGCAGGTTTCCAGCGCTTGACCGTTCTCGGAGATTGCTGAATGTTCCATTGCCCAAGTATTTTTGATCATCCAAATGACTGAGCTGCAAGGAACGATTGCCAGAGTCGCTGCTGAACTGTTGTGTTGCCCGTATAAAAAGGGACTTTTGTCACAGGAAGAAAAAAGGAAGGAAAACTCTTACAAATGAGGCTGCAAACTATGATTCATACAAGATGACATCTTCTATAATTGCATCTGAGGGGAATGCCTGGTGAGTCCTCTGCCAGGAACATATTCAATTATCCTCATTGCCCTGTGCCTGCTCTTCAAGACTCTTTTTTGTATTGGCCAGGGCCTCATTCTCAGAAACCCCTTTGAAATCTTCATTTCCCCCCCTCCATGCAGTTCTCCTGATTAGCTTTGCTTTTACTGTGCTCAATGACTTTTTTATTGGGAGAATTGGCTCCCGAGGCAGCATGTTTTTTTATTACATTTCCAACAACAAGTAGAGGGCAAGACTGGAAATAGTCCTTCTGCTTTGGAGGTCAGAGATGTGATCTAGTTACCCTCCTGTTTCTAGAAGCTGGCTGAGAGGCTAATTCTGCCCTTGCCTGGGGTTGTGTGTGTGTGTGTGTGTGTGTGTGTGTGTGTGTGTGTGTGTGTGTGTGTGTGAGAGAGAGAGAGAGAGAGAGAGAGAGAGAGAGAGAGAGAGAGAGAGAGAGAGAGAGAGAGGAGACCACCTGGAGCCAAATGCTATAGAAAGGTCAGCAGGTTGTCAGAGGATTGGAATTGCCCATTTCCAGTTCCCCACTGAAAGATCAAATGAGAACCTGAAGTGATTTTCTCCTGTAAGGACATCATTTGAGCACTGTGTCATGCCATGCTCTTTTGCACCAGGTTTGATGCCAGCCCACAGGAAAAAGCGTAATAGATTAACTGGGTTTTAACTACAGATGATCCGCATTCAAGTTCGTTTCAAAATGAATGGACAGCTGGATCTTTAGAGCACTGTGCTGCAAACGCAAGCTGGGCCCTTTTGCAGGCAGAGCAGCATCAGGAGCATCAGATTCATGACCCATATGAAGACATAAGAAGTGCGCATGAGATACATGGGACGCATGAGGACTGAATAAATGGCACTTATATTGGGGTGTATTCCGAGGTGCTTTTTGGACGTATACCATGTGGGCTAGTTCCTTCCCCTTGTTTGCTTGGTTTTCAGATGTCACTGTTTCTACGAGTTACATTATGGTGAGTTTTCAGAATCACCCAGCCTTAGTTCAGTTGCAGATAACTCATGATGTTCCTATGCAGGGATCAAGTCAAGGAAATGCAAAGGAAATGAAACCTCCAGCTGAGTAATCAGACTAAACCAGGGTTTCTCAACCTTTGTCCTTGTACCACTTCTCGTACTCTAATTATCTTAAGTGCCATTGGAAGTAACTGACAAAGTGGTAAGTGGCTCAGGGCGAGAAAATAGATTCCTATTTTACTCCTCCACTGTGCAGAGGAGAGATCACCAGTGAGATGAAGGATGAGATAGGTCCACCGATCAGGTACTGACTTGCATTTCTTCCAGCTCTCCAAAAACAGAGGAATCAGAAGAACCAGGACAGTAAAATTAGTTTCAGGAATAATAAATTGAAAAGATATAGAACGTAGCAAGAATAACGGCATAAAAATACATTTAGTGATTTGAACAAGAGGTCTTGCACACTATAATTTAACTGATCTACATAGTAATTTAGCTTTCCTTCTACTTTTTTTCAAGCAACAACTGTTTCTCTCTGAACGGAAGCAGGATAATCTATAATATGAAAGATGTGTTGAAGCCCACTTCCAGTAAGGCTAAGCTAACTGTCCTTGCTTACGGTAAGTAGCACTATAGAAATAGTTAAAGTGATATATCAATATGATATACTGTATTGCCATGCAGTTGTTGATGGTATTGAATGCCTTTGGTCGGTTGCTTGCTTTCTGTGGCTTGAAAATTATGCTGCTTATCAATACAATACCCAGAGAGGCCAAAACACACTACTAACCAGGTGAGGTAAGTATGATCTGAGAATGCCAGTGGAGTGGAGAGGGTGATTAGGCTACTGGTAGCACCTTGCAATACATACTACATGCCATGCAAATAGCAGACCCTAATGGTTTGGACCATCAAAGTAATGTAATACAGTGGACCCTTTCTATCCGCTGATTTGGGATCCGCGGGGTCCAAGTTCAAAATACTGTAAAAAGGAAAAAAAGTTTTAAAATGCAGGGTTTAGACCTTTTAGAAGCAAACCACACCATTTTCAAGCCTCTGCAGAGCTTCTGCAAGCTTAATGACCCACTTCCAGGTTGCGCAAAGGCTCTTCCCCCCTCCCAGCCTTGCCCCAGGATGCATTCTGGGACAAGACTGGCAGGAGGGAAGAGTCTTTGCGCGACCCGGAAGTGGGTTGTTAAGCTTGCAGAAGCCCTACAGATGCTTGAAAACAGTGTGGTTTGCTTCTAAAAGGTACCCCCACACGTTTTTTTACCTTTCCCCCCTCTTTTTACAGCATTTTGAATGTGGACCCCGGAATGAATCACCCATGGATAGCGAGGTCCAACTGTATATAAATGATGATGGGGCAGGGATGTGGGCAGGCTCTCTCTCTCTCTCTCTCTCTCTCTCTCTCTTATTATTATTATTATTATTATTTTATATTATTATTATTATTATTATTATTATTATTAATAATAATAATAATAATAATAATAATAATAATAATAATAATATTGAATTTATATCTCGCTTCCCACCCCCATAGGGGGACCCAGAATGACTTACAACAATACAAATACATAAATCCATGGATAGCGAGGTCCAACTGTATATAAATGATGATGGGGCAGGGATGTGGGCAGGCTCTCTCTCTCTCTCTCTCTCTCTCTCTCTCTCTCTCTCTCTTATTATTATTATTATTATTTTATATTATTATTATTAATAATAATAATAATAATAATAATAATAATAATAATAATAATAATAAAATTGAATTTATATCTCGCTTCCCACCCCCATAGGGGGACCCAGAATGACTTACAACAATACAAATACATAAATCATAGAATGATAAATAGATTATATAAAACTCTTAAAAAGATTAATACAATCTAAAACACACAGAGCGAGGTACATTAAAAAGCTCATATAAAAAGGGGGCTAAAATAGTTAGGCTGGGCGGTAACTCAGAGGGCTTGTTTTAAAAAAAAATTTCAGGCCTCTCTCTCTCTCTCTCTCTCTCTCTCTCTCTCTCTCTCTCATCTATCTATCTATCTGGATCCTCCAGGCTGTAAAAGGTAGACTACATGGCTCTCTCCTTTTTTATACAGATGCTTGGTTAGTCTGAATAACAGCACCTAGCCCAAGGCCACTGAGCTAGCTTAACAACTCAGTGGGGATTTGAACCTGTGCCTTTCTCATCAAAAGCTAACACTCTCTCCATTACACCATATGAGATTTCTCAAGAGCTCAGGGTTATTACTTTGACTGTTGAAACAGGAGTCTCTGATTGCCTCACTCACAGCATCTGCAGCAAGCGATAGGACTGGGCTGTAGATCTTGCTTTGACCCTTTGTGTATTTTACATGGCAACAATCAGCAACTGGTAGTTCCTGGGACAAATTCAACCCCCCATCCCCACTCCAAGGAATTCCGGTTGTCCACCTCATATTATCATGCCACAGGCAAGGGACAGTGGCTGGGGTTAGGAGATTAGCCAGTACTTTGAGGTGTTTATCAGATGTCCAGTCTGCCACCTCCCATGCACCAGTCAAATCGATGCTCCATAAAACTAGCTTATTAACCCTTTAAGGAGTTAAAGGCAGACAGGTTAAAAGTCATTTGTCTTTCTTTTTGTAAATGCAACCATTCATGGAAGATCCATTGAAGTGAGAACTTATCTATATCTAAAGCCACTGCTGATTACCAACCAGAGGCGTAGCTAGCCTCCGCGGGGGGATGGGACACCGCATGCCTCAACACCCCCATGTGATGTCACAAGCCCCTCCCCGGGGTGTGGCATCACAAGCCCAGCCTTCCATACCAGAAAAAATCCAAAAAAACACATACACACCGGCGGGGTATACCAAATATACCAATCAATTTGTATACCAATCTGGCAGTTTCTTTACAGTGAATGTAAAGAAACTAAAATATTAAGGTTTTTACTCTATCTGTTTTAAACAAAGACATTCTTAGAATGTGCAATATTCAAAAAATAATACAAAATCATTTGGCTACAGAAGGCATCTAGTTTCTTTACATAGATCTATGTGTAGTTCCATTCAACACTGTGGAAAATGCTAACACAGGGTGACTTACCTATGGAATATTGTGTAATAGGTAGGCATAAGTCAATTTTGAAAAAGCCACAGATAAGCAAACAAACCCCTGAATGCTTGACAGAGATGCCATTGGAAGTGTGGAGGAGAAGGGATTGGTGGGCTAAGTGTCCAATGCTCTAGCCCGCTACTCCCCTCCACACTTCTTCCACTCTGTCCCCCTCTTTCTTTTCCAATCCAGGGAGTGGGAGGAGCAGAGGCTGGCACATCACAATGTAAGGGGGTGGGGAAAATTTAGCATGCCGTCTCAGGCACCTCAGGAGACTTGGGCCAGTAATAGACTTATTGACCCTGTTATTGTCCCTGGAAGACTTATTGTCCCTGGAAGGACAGGTACTGAGGCTGAAGCTCAAATATTTTGGCCACCTAATGCGAAGAGAGGACTCTCTGGAGAAGACTCTGATGCTGGGAAAGATTGAAGGCAAAAGGAGAAGGGGAAGGCAAAGGATGAGATGGTTAGACAGCATCACCGATGCAACGAACATGAAAATGAGCGAACTCAGGAAGATAGTGGAGGACAGGAAGGCCTGGCGGGATATGGTTCATGGGATCACAAAGGGTCGGACATGACTTAACGACTGAACAACAACAACAGACTTATTGACTAGTAAGCGTACTTAGGGTTCTAGCCTAAAATATAGTTCTATTAGACAATTTAACTTGCACACCTGATTAAACCTAAATATTATTTTAAATGTAGAGGTGTTCTGGGATGGAACTATGGCTGCCCTCCTCATTCCCTAAAATATTAAGGTTTTTACTCTATCTGTTTTAAACAAAGACATTCTTAGAATGTGCAGTATTCAAAAAATAATACAAAATCATTTGGCTACAGAAGGCATCTAGTTTGGTAAGGTGATGGGGCAAATAAAATACATTATGAAATTAGCCCAGCATATCCTCCATCAATTGTAACTATTAAGGAAATGAAAAGCAACCACAAAAATGTAACAGATCAATGAAGAACTATGAGTATGGTATCATGATGTTCTTTTGAGATGCATAATCTATAAAGCACTTCTTGCTTCCTTCATCATTTATCTTCTTGATGATCTCCACTTAATTAATTGTCAACCTAAAGGCCTAAAGGTATTGGACAATGCCACAGAGAAACATCACATTTTTATCGTAGATGCCTGTAAAAGTGGAGAATGTCCTCACTCACTCCACGCAATGAAATTGGGTCATTGGTTCATGACAGATCAGGCCACAGCCATATTTAGTCCATGCAATTTTATTTTTATCTTACAAGTCTACCCCAAGATACACTCTACTATGTGAGTATTTTTGTACACCTATGAGGGCTAATTGTGGTGATAGTTTTTTTTCTATCTGAATCTTTATCTTTTATCACAAGGGCAGCCCAATCCTGTGTAGGATATGGCAGCCGGCCCTTTAGGCCAGCCACCGTATCCTATCGAGTTCCTGGGCTACCCCAGGGCAGCCTGGTAACAACTCGGGAGAAGGGGACGATTGTCCCCTTCCCCCGGTGTAAGCAGCGGGAGGCCCAATGGACCTCCTCAAATGTGCGCAAGCTCTGGCTGCGCCAGGCCTGGAGAGGGCTTGGGATATGGTGGATCTTGCCGCTGATATCCCTACCCTCTCCAGGCCCGGGGGCTGCTAACGGCCACCCTCCCTGCCTGCCAAGTCTGCCCTCCCCCCGCCCCTGCTCTGTGCGGCACTGAACTTACCCAGTCTGGCGTGCGCGGCCGGGGAAGAGAGAGCTGCCGGCCTCTGCGCAGCGGCTCTTACTCTCCGGGTGCTGTAAATGCACTTTACTGCACGTTTATGACACCCTGCACCGGGGGAGTGCCTGTTCCCCTGGCGTACTATTGCACAGGATTGCCCAAAGCCACACAGTGGGAGCCTTGACTGATGAGGAATCTGAAGATATATATCGCAGATGGTTGCCCTGCCCCCTTCCCACAAGTTGAGGCTGAGGCATGTAATTTCTGCCCACTGATTGGGTGAGTCACAAAAGTGTGTGTGGGAGACGTGCACATGTGGGCGAGCATGCCTGCCTACCGTTCATTTTCTTCCTGCTTGTTGACCTCCTCTCGCCCTTTGTTCAGTCTGAGATTAGCTGGTTGCCCTTTATGGGAACCAGGTAGGATTTTGTTGCTGATTACCCTTTCCCCATTTCTCCTTCATTCCATTAGGTCACTTTAGGCAGGTCTCGGGTGGGCTGGGTAGGCAGAACATGACTGCTTGGTGTCCATTCTGAGGTCAGCAAGGTCAGGTGGGTGAGCCAGCCAGGACCGCGCAGATGATACTTATTATCTGGATGAGTGAGGCTGGCTGGCAAGCCCCCTGGCTGGAATTTGCAAAGACTACTGCAAGGCTTGGCCTGTGGGAATCTGCGCTGTCCAGCTGCTTCAACATTTTGGGGTTGGTCATAATAAGTTCACTCTGTCTCTGACAGAGTGTAGCTTTGAGTCAGGTGGCTACGCTCATTGATTACCACGGGGAGGTAGATGGTTACCACTGTTTTCCCCAATGTAGGTGCCCGTATGCTGGGAGGGAGGTTGGAGTTAGGTGTGTTCTGCTGCAGATGTGTTCTGTTAATTTCAAATACAGTTGGCCCTCAGTATCTGCAGGGGTTCCGTCCCTGCGCTGGATATAGCGGAGCCTGCCCGGCACCACTGCATCCCAGCGTGGGGCTTTGGATAGACTTGGGCTGTAAAGGAATGAGCCATTGTGGTACAGGGACTAGGTAAACCGAGGTTCAGATCACTGGCGTCGACGGGGGGAAGCGGGGGGGCGGGCCGCCGGGGGGCGTCGCGCGTATAGGGGTGACGCGCGATCCCCCCCACTTACAGTTTAGAGTTGGAGGTGGGCCCGCCCGCCCTCCCCTGTGTCCGTTTGGCTCCAAAATGAGCCGAAAACGGAGTGGGGAGGGCGTTCTGCTCCTGCGCGTGACGTCACGCGCGGGGGCGGAGCCTCCCCTTAAGGGCGACGCGCGCCCCCGCTCTGGGGTGACGCGCATCGTCGCGACGCGACTGGTTCAGATCTCCAGTCAGCTAAGAAACTCACTATCTCTCAGTCTAACCAGCCTCATGTATGATGCCCTAAAATATGATGCCCTGAACTCCTTGTAAGAAGTGTGACAACACTGTAAGACAAAAGACAGTCCATGGCAAACAATGCCTCTATCATATCATTTACAACTCTCTTCAAAACTATTATCTGTCTCTAGCCAATGTAACGAGGCTCAATTCCTTCCAAGCTGTTGTGGACTTCAACAGAAGAGTTCAATTAGCTGATGGAACGAGACCTTGGCTGCATAAATCCTTAGGGCCTCTTCCCAGTCACATGGTCCTTTCGCACAAAAAGAAGCCTGACACTGTTTGGTTTCTGGAAAAGGTCAGACTATTTCATTGGCAGTTTGCTCCAGAGCCTTGAGTGCAAAGCACAAGCACATGACAGTGTTCTAATAATTTTTTGACATCCAGCAGATCAAAAATACACAGGGGTATTTTGATGGGGAGCTGTGGTTACAAAAGATGAAACTGCTTTGTCTTGGAATGAGTGGGAAGGTTTTCTGAAGGAAAAAAAATGTTCTGAACAATAGCTGCTCATTTTAGAAGTAATTAACCTTCATATACCATTTGCATTATTAATGCACCAGAATTATCATACTATCCTAATGTATCTGAATGTTTCTTTGGGTCTTTTCTCTGCTTAAATAAATACAAGTGAATCGAATAAAGGAGGGGACATCTGTTTTCAGTTGATCATGGATTTTATCTTATTCTTTCACCAAAGGAATGATAGATTTGTAAGCTGAAACACTTAAATGTATGGCATATATCATATTTGATTTTGAACTTAATTATTATATGAAAGAAGCATAGACCCTTATACATTCAGAGATGTGATGTTGATGTTCAACATATCTAGGTGCTCATTCACCATCCACATCATGAGAAGCCTGGTAGGTAAGGGAAAGATCGGTTTTGCTCTCACTCCAGTGCAAAGCTGATCGTTCTTTGATTAAGGGAGGAAGGTGGGTTAGCGGTTAGAGGGAGGAAGTGGCACCCCACATCCACCAACCCTTTGGACCCCTCAAGATCTGCCGCTGATGCAGCCGCTACTAGCCATCACTAGGTCCTTTGTGCTGGCAATTTGACTCTTGTGTCTTCCAAGGCACTGCAATAACACAGCCCATGGATGGGAGCTGAGTCTCTTCAGCTAAGAACCAGAGCTCTTGAGTCAGTAACTAGGAAGGCTTCAAAGACTACAGCTGATGGTCACTTCATTTTATTCCAAGCTTCTCACTTAACGACGGGGATACGTCCCTTGAACCCCGTTGTTAAGGGGGACTGTCATTAGCCAACTTCTGGAGTTCGAGGCCTCTCCACAAAGGCCTGCTTGGTGCCACACCCCTCTCTGGAGGCCTCCATAGGCCTCGGAGGGCCTCAGAATGGCCCAGAAAAGCCTCTGTAAGGCACTTCTGGTTTTCAAAAGCAACTTCCGATTTGCTTCCGAAGCCTTACGGAGGCTTCTGTGGGCCATTTTGATGCCCTCAGAGGCCTGTGGAGGTCAGGGACAGGCCTCTGGGGAAGTGTGGAGAGGCCACAAAATCTCAAAACATCAAAAGGTAGGTAGGACAACTAATGTTCTGTTTAGGCACACCACCACCCCCTGTCATCTAGACGGGACGTCATTAGGCAGGGGACACCTGTATTTTTATTAGACTAATAACCACCAATTTTCTGCAGACCCACATATTTTATGCTTCAATTTTATCCCTCATTCTGTACTCTACAGCCCTAGTAAGTGTTCTAGTAGATTATCCCAAGACTGGCCTTGATATTGCTACTCATACTTATAAATGTGGATGTCTTAAAGCTTTGTACTAGCTAATTTCTATTTTCTTTTAATTGAACCTCTCTCATTGACATTTAACTGTATATCTGATAAGAATATAAGCAGAGCACTGCTGAATCAGACCAATGGGCACTCTGTTTCTCACTGTAGCCAACCAGATTCACAAGCAAGAGAGGAAGGCAACACTCCCGTCCTACTGTTGCTCCCCTGTTGGAAATGAACAACAACAACAAAATCTGTTTGATCTAAACTTTGAGGCTCTTGTTCGATAAATTGCTGCTGACGGATTTTAATTCTAGATTGCTTAATCTGTTTTATTTCGTTTAGTTGTTGCATTGTAATGTTTACATGTAGTAAACTGCTTTGTAAATCGATTTGGAAAAATAGCATACAGTATAAATTAAAGCAAAAATAAAATATGAACTAATATGTATACATATCTGCCTAGGTTTCTGGACTAGAGCAAGATTTCAGGGCGAGTAAGGCTAACGTACAAGTAACAAGATGGTTACCCATTGCCAAAATTCTCGGTCTAAAACTGTCACAAGATACACAACCCATTTCAACTTTGCTTATTACACTTTAATGTGAGTCATTTCCATGTAATCCCATTTATTATATTGGCTCTGCTGTTCAGAGCGCCTTTTGGAAATGTCTTTTGGAATTTAGCTCGGTACAGAAGTATGCAAAGCGATCCCAAGGTGAACATGCAAATATGGCAGATGATAGGCACTCCCTGATGGGAGAAGTGGAATGATAAAAGCAGATCGGTTTAGGTTAATGAGAAGCTATTTATCTTCTTTTCTACATGCACGATGAAGGCTCTGTTGGGGGAATTACTGTCTGTCTCAATATAAGCCACTTGGTGATTTTGATAAGCTGAACTGACAATGATTGCCATGTAAAAATGTCTTAAGGGTACTTTCATATTTATTTATTTATTTTCTGTATTTATATCCCGCCTTTCTCATCATCAGATTTTTCTCATCAGATTTATTCAAGGCGGCTTACATAGGCAGGCTATCTTTAGACCTGATAAGGGTCTTTAAAATATTGTTCTATTCCTATATAGAACCTTCCATGCTCGAGATGTTTTCCCTTCTGAGTCCAGCCCTCCCTCTGGCTTGTGCTTTGCACTTCCAAGCTTCACAGTTCACCGCAGTTCACCCTCGGACAGTTGTCTTAGATGTTCTCTCTCTAGCTGACTCCTCCGCATTCCACCCTCTCACAATGCCTTCTCAGTATCTTTGCGAGGTTCGTCAGCAGCTTCCATCTCCCATCCAAGCGGGAACCGAGGTCGACCCTGCTTAGCTTCTTCAGGCAGGGCCTCAAACCTCCAAGCCACACCTTTCATATATCATGAAAGTGGTTCCAGGAAGCCAATGTGAGGGTGTCTAAGGGCGTAAAGAGATTCCCACATTAAGACTTATTCATCTGTGGTCATGTAATTAGATTGCATCTAGCTTTGCACTTGTCTTGACTCTTGAACAACAAGTGGGTTAGTGGGGGCCATACAATCCAATAGCATGGTTTGGTGAATCGAGTAAGAGTATGACAGTGCAATCCTATCCAACTTGCACTACCAGTGTAACCAGCGGTGCAGGGGATTTCAAAGGGGATTTAAATCTCCCCTCCTCTCCAAAGCCTCCCACCCTGCCCTCCCCCGCTAGTTACACCAGTGGTGTAAGTTGGATAGAATTGCGCTGCCAGACATTTTGGAATTGGCATATTTGTAGCCTGCACCCTCCCAATACCATAGAGACTACACCTAGAGGGTCTCATAATTGTAATCACTGCTTCAGATACTAGGCCCAGACACAAGGTATTTACTCTTGAGATCTGCAATAAGCAATTTTAAAATGGAGGATTCCGAGCAATATACCTATGATGGACTGAAGAAATGTTTACATCACAGTTCTTCTCTGGGAAGAAAAATGATGTGATGTCTGAAGCCAAGCCAAGATCACAGCCTTTCTTGACCCTTGGCAGGAGAAAAATTGGTGCGCATTTAAAGTGTTCTTTTGGATACCAGAGAGCATGTATGAACAGGGCTAGTATAGGAACACAGAGCACTGTCATTAAAGTTGGAAAACAGCAAGTCTAGTTGTGCCCTCCCCCCCATCCCTCTGAAGGGCATGATCTGTTCATGTCATTACACAGGAGAATTGTCTGTGGGGATCAAAGCATGTCGCTCAGGTGTCACCAAAAGGCAGACAAGACGGGGGAAATAATATTGGCATGAGGCCAACAGCATCTTGATCTGTGGCTGCTGCAACATCCACAATTGCTGTTCAATATACAATCCCTGTAGTGGTTGACACCTCCTAGGAACAT
The DNA here is from genome assembly GCA_026170595.1 of Plestiodon gilberti rubricaudatus. NCBI lineage: Eukaryota > Metazoa > Chordata > Lepidosauria > Squamata > Scincidae > Plestiodon > Plestiodon gilberti. The sequence continues at coordinate 163,579,407 of JANXHW010000001.1, forward strand.
GAGTAGTCTTACTTTTAACCAAGAGCGCATACTTTCCCTGTGACTACTGATGGACAATATTAATGACTGCAATTTTTTTCTTTATGTGTTTGTGTTGTTCAGCATCTTAAGGATCAGTGTATTGCCTCACCGTTGAGTGGAATACCTACTTTCATCATATATTAATGTGTTTTCATCGTATTACTATCTAGTATCCCCTGTTAAACTGTCACCTTCTGCAACTGACCTGATGCAAACACAGGTTTTATTCTAAGGTTTTCTGCAGAATTTGATATAGTTGTAAGAGGAAAGAGGTGGAAATGAGATCTGGTCTGTGCAGAAGCAGCTGTTCATGCTGTAAAACAGTGTTTCTCAAACTGTGGGTCACAACTTGATTTCTGGTGGGTCCCAGGTGATGGAAAGATCAGATAAGTAACTGCCACAAGCCCTGAGGCTATTCAAAAACCAGATAGCTACTAATTGCCCTTCAAAGAGCTGAGCTCTCGCAGTTTGCAAGAGAGCTGCTAATTACCCTGCAAGCAGCTGAGCTCTTTACTTGTAAATAAATATATTTATTTCTAGATAATTTTTTAAAGTCTCATAAAGCTAGGTGGGTCCCAATAGAGTGTCATTTTAAAAAAGTGGGTCCCCGGTGCTAAAACATTTGAGAACCACTGCTATAAAACAATTCCTGGACTACAGCACTTCAGAGGGCAAGCTAAGAAGCAAGCACGCTTGAATATCCCACTCCTCACACAGAACACTCCTCCCCAAGTCCCTCTTGAGAATCCACCAACCTGTGAATGTGTACTGTATATGTTTGTATGGACCTTTGCTACCTTTGCACATTTCAAGACTTTGGGTAGCATTTAAATCTCTCACATCATCAGAAGCTCCCTCTCTGACAAGGAGGAGCTTTCTGCTTGTGCAACAACTCCTTCCATGCATGCAAGGACCCCTGGCATGAGTGGAACACTTCTTCCAGTCACAGAGGGTGTGAAGGAGTTGCACATCACGTCCTATGTCTTGTGTGTATTCAACGTGTATTACTGATCTCTGTGATGTAACACGATCTGTGCTGGAGGGGAAGTAACAATAGTGGTCACTGTCCCTTTGAAATTGTAATTTCCAATTTGAGTGTTAGTGTGGGAAATAGAGAGGTTACTTTCCAATAGCAGACTCCTTTTGAAATGCAAGGAGACTTGCAAATTAGAAAGGCCAGACAGGAAGGAGATAAAGTACTGCAGCGGAACGGGCTTTAACAGGTGCGTCGCTAGAGCGAGGCGCGGGAGGCGGACCGCTGGAGGATGATGTGCGCAGAGGGTGACGCACGCACCCACGCGCGTGTCACCTCCGCTGCGCACATCACCCTCCGGGAGGCTCCAAGGCCGGGAGAAGACCTCCCCGGCTGATGCTCCAGGGCCTTCTGACGAAGGCCCAATGCGCGATATGTAATTTGTAACATTTTTCGCGCATGTGCAGAACGTTTCTCATTGTGTGCATGTGCGAAAAACGTTATAAATTACGTATCGTGCATTGCGCCTCGTCATTAGGCTTCGGACAGCTGGCCGGCGCGGATGTGTGGAGCCAGCCGGCCGGGGGTGGGTGGGTAGGTCAAATGTGACACGAAAAATTTTGAGGGGGAATGGGGGTCACTAGGGTGGCGCGCGCCCCCCGCTTTGGGGCGGCGTGCGCCTAGTGACACCACTGGGCTTTAACAACTCAGCTGCAGGTCTGCTATGCAGATACAGAAGTGTGACAGTACAGACAATTCAGGTGTGAGGAGACAGAGGTACGTGCACCTAATTTCATTGGTTCCAAAAACCTGGCGTGCTTGGGCACCTATTGGGTATTTGGCTGTGTGTGTTATGAATTATGAACCAAAAGTAAGCATGGGAAAATGGGAAGCAGCGGACCAGTATATACTCTGAGGTGGACATAGCTGTAAATAAAGCACAGGTAATTTTATCCTGACAACTCCTGGGATAAAGGAGTTTGCTGTAGATAAAGCCGGGATTTCTCCTCTTATTCCTGCACCTCAGGGTACAACTCTGACAGATGGAGCTTCTGATGATGATGGAGCCCATCTCTACAAAGGGTCATGCTACCCTATATTTATATCACACACTGTGAGCCCAATCCTATCCCGGGCCACGACCCACTGCATCCTGTGCATCCAGGGGACCAGGCCATCCTGGAGAAGAACATAAGCCCTGCTGGATCAGGCCAAAGGCCCATCTAGTCCAGCTTCCTGTATTTCACAGTGTGGCCCCACCAGATGCCTCAGGGAGCACACAAGACAACAAAGAAATGAAAAACTGTACTTACCTTCCCAACTGCCGCAATGGGACTCCTCACGTCTACACCAGCTCTTTTGCTGAGGAAGCTGGAGGAGTGTCTGGGCCAGGCTGGAGATTATGGGTATGATGGACACCACTGTCACTGCGATCTGCCCCAATCCCTGCCCCTCCACTGGCAGAACTCTTCCAGAGGCCATGCTGCGCTGCTTTCCAGCTGCCTCACCAGTGGACCTTACAGTACGCCAGCATACCATGAGGATAAGATTGGGCCATAAATCCATTTAGATATATTCCACATATTTATTTAATTGGACCGTAAGGTAAAGGTAAAGGTAAAGGTGACCGCTGACAATTAAGTCCAGTCGTGTCCGACTCTAGGGTGTGGTGCTCATCCCCATTTCAAAGCTGAAGAGCCAGTGTTGTCCGAAGACGCCTCCGTGGTCATGTGGCCAGCATGACTCTCCTTGCCGCAGCGCGTAGCATGCGGCTGGAACACAAAGCGCTGTTTACCTTCCCGCAAGCGGTACCTATTTATCTACTCGCATTAACATGCTTTGGAACTGCTAGGTTGGCAGGAGCTGGCCAAGCAACGAGAGCTCACCCCGTCGCAAATTCGAACTGCCGACCTTTCGATCAACAGCTCATGATTCAGCAGTTTAACCCACTGCGCCACCCGCAGTGGCTGGAAATTATTCATTTGGATTTTGTTTTTTAAATATGTTACTATATCATTAATTACTTATGCTTATTTGTGTTTGTCACTTATTTGTGTTGATTTTCAACAGAAGGATAGCTGTCATAGCAAAAACAGCAAAGTGTCTTGTGGTACTTTAAAGACTAACAGATTTATTGTAGCATAAAAGCTTTCATGGACTAGTCCACTTTATCACATGTGGGGGACTTTAGTCTTTGGAAGCTTACGTGACAATAGTTTTTAAGGTGCCAAAAGTTTCTTTGTATTTTACGGTATGTGTTCATTTATTTTATAATGGTCATTGGTCAGACATTACATTTTATTTATTTACTGTTTCATTTCTGCTAACTTTGCCAATAAAGATTTGATGCATAATGATTTTCTGTTCATTGTTGAATTTGTTACTTGTTGTTGTTTTTTAAATGCATTACCTGTATACTATTTCACATTGCCTATGATGAGATGCATAGGAATTATGCATTCCTTCATGGTGCTAGGTGTTGCTTGGTGAAACCTAATGATGTCTTCAACAATTCTCGATTAAATAAATTGCATTCAACAGTAATTAAATTTATTTTTCCTTTAAAAAAACTGCAAGTCATTGTATTGTACTGTACTGTGAAATCTAGCCACAGGAAAAATATCCACAGGGTGGTGTAACCAGAAATTATTAGTACTTTCATGTTGTCCCTCTGACTCTTTGGGAGTTCAGTGTGGGAATCTCTTGAAACTAAACCTTGGTACCTAAACTTTGGTTCTAAGCATGCAAAGGGGCTGCAGATGAGATTTCTGCAAGAGAGAATTAACAGTGGGACACTGGTGCAAATTATATTTCACTCAATGATACAGAGAAAAGCCTTTCTTCAGACTGGCTCATGGTATGCACTAGCTAGAGATGAACAAATAGATGAAAACAAAAACAAGATGAAAATGATTTCAATACAGTGCAATCGATGATGAAGAAAAGCTGCCAGATGCATTGTGCAAGGTCGATGTAATGCTTTCAATGGAATAGTCGGGTAACACCACCACGTCCAAAAGAAGGATTGGAAAAAGCAGGAGAAAGTATTGCTATGCTCTCTCATTCATGTTCTTCCCCCCCCCCCAAAGATCCAGGCGTATGGCCTAAAAACAGCAGTAAAAGTAGGGCGGAGCGCGTGGAGCAACCCGCGCTCGCCGCCTCTCACACCCGCCACCTCTCCTTACCGTCATCTTCGGTTGTCTTCGTTTCGGCCCTCCCGCCCTCCCTGGAGCCTGAACGGCTTCCAAAATGACAAGGAAACCGTCGGGGGGGGGGGCGTGTTTGGAGCCGTGCTGCGTGCGCAGCTCCCTCCCTCCACCCTCCGATTGGCTACACAGGGCGCAATCGGCACGTCACTTAGGGCCCGTCCTTGCTCCGGGCGCCCCAGCGAGATGTGGCCTCGCTGCCTAAGAAACATAATCCTATCCTAAATTTGATCCACCTCTTGCCCCGACTTTGGAAGAAATGCATATGCTAGCAAAGTTAATGCCAAAAGTCATTGGTGGTCATGGTTTTCCAGAATTGCTTCTCAAATGTATTATGGTATGCGGGGGGGGGGGGGATGTTACAGATTTATACAGGGCCAAAGAAACACAGAACCCTGATAAGTAGGTTCTGTTCATGTGAATTATCTTATTCCAATCCTTACGACATCCCTAAATAAGTATTGCTTTACTACAGATCAAGCTGAGAGGGAGTGGCTTGCCAAAGGCCACCCAGTGAGTTCATAACAAAACCAAGATTTGAAGCAAGGAAGTCATGAGCCACAGCTCCATCTCTTAGCCACCCTAGTACACCCATCTCTCCACTGCTTTTTTCGTTGAAAGCCACGTAAACTGGTGTCCATTTCCACACCTTGTAGTTATGAATTCTACAGCTCTGCTGGTCTAAGGTGTCGCAAACATGCCATAAAGCAAGTTTGCGGCACCCTGGGAGGAAGCGGCGCTGGCACAGAGGATGCCGCCACTCTCCTCAGCCCAGATCCGGAGCTGCACCTGCCAGGGAAGGTACATTCCCTGCTGGCTGATGGAGGGGCATGGGGAGGGTGGAACAGGGCATTCTGGAGCAGTGCATTCTGGGGGTGGGGGTGGGATTGGTTGTCCGGGCCTGGGTTGAGGGAAGGATCAGAGGAGGCCTCCTCCTCCTCCGAATCCTAACCCCCCTTCCCGGGCCTGGCTGCCATGACACAGGCCTCCCAGAGTTGCGCCAGAAAAATAGCTGGCGCACATCATAGGAGACCCGTTTGAGCAGCTGGGGCTTACACCGCAGGAAGGGAACCAACATTCCCTTCCCCCCGAGGTGACCTCCCAGCTGCCTGCTTTGAGCTCTGATTGCAGTGGAGGCTGCACCGGCCCCACTGCATCGCAAGGCGCAGAGGTAAACAGGATTGCTCTGTTAGTCATTATCAATGCTTTGTGTGAAGAAGAAGCATGTCCTTTCATGTGTCGTGAATCCTCTGTCACTACTCAGGTGTGTAGTAGAGCTACTGTAAGGAAGTACTTGATTGCGGCAACTGGCACAACTCTGTTTTCGCTTCCTGGAAGCTGGGGTCTTTTGGCTGTGATTCTTAAGTCAGCAGGAAATTAAGCTGGAAACCTCAAGCTACTTGCTATGGATCAGTCAAACACATTTACGCCTCTCATAGTCTAAAAGTAAGTGATGTGATCTTTAGCTCACCGCACAGTGCGTCCAGCAACTGTGTAACACATGAATGATGGCTACTTCAGGTTAAGGCACAGCCGTTGTGTTTTTACTGTACTTGTCACAGCATTGCTGTATTTCTGCAACACCGTGTCAAGGAATGACATTAAAAGGAGTGATTTTCAAAACTCTTGCAAATCAGCATTTTTCGCGCTGAGGCTAAACTGTCACTCCCCGATAAACTTGCTTTGAGAGTCGGTGCCTCGGAGAATAACGTAATGAGAGACCATGTCAATTTCATGTGTCGGTGAAGATACAGAATCTGCTAAAAGACCAGGTGGCCTATAAGAGGCACCAAAAGCAGGTTGTGACTCACTTGCAAATATTTCCCCCACCATATAGTACAACCATGACTGAAGCATGCTAGGGAGGCAAGGAAGACCCTAAATAGAAATGTAATAAAGCACTACAGTTACACTCTTTAAGGATTAACGTTTCCTTTGCATTATAAATGAAACAGAGTAGAGACGACACTGAATTTTGCCAAAGGCAAATTGGGAGGGCTCTGCTCCAGAGAAATGATATGAATTTTGAGAGGATTCCAATTCATTGTGATAAAAGTAGCCACATTTCTCAGAATGCAATGTGTGGGAACATCTCAGGAACAAACTACATACTGCACATACAGCGCAATCCTGTGTAACCTTGAGAGTTACAAGTGTTCTACTTGAGAGTCCAACAGTTGCTTTTTATACAAAACAAATTGGTCAAAAGCTACACACCAATATCAGCGCAATCCTGTGTAACCTTACACCGGTGTAACAGCAGATGCACCGGTGTAAGTGCGATTACACTGGCATAAGTGCACTTACACCGGTGCATCTACTGTTACACCGGTGCAAGGTTACACAGGATTGCGCTGATATTGGTGTGTAGCTTTTGACCAATTTGTTTTGTATAAAAAGCAACTGTTGGACTCTCAAGTAGAACACTAGGAGTAGGGAGTAGCTGGCAATCTGTTTTCCTGCTCAGTATCAACCTTACAAGCTGTCCCTCTAGCCAAGGGGTGGCCAAATGGGCTTAATGTAAGAGTCACTTATGATAAACTTCAGATATTTGAGAGCCGTAACAGAGATGCTTGAGAGCCGCAATATTGAAGAAGCATTTAAATTCTGAAATATATTTACTCACCATGAACATTCATTAAATGTACGTTTTAATCCAGTGGACTCTCGGGTTATGCCTGGTAAATAATTATAAATCTTGAACATTCCTTATTTACCTTTTATATTAATTGTGATGCAAAAAAGAGCTCAGCCAACATCTTTCCGAGAGCCGCACATTATACGTTAAAGAGCCATATGTGGCTCAGGAGCCATAGTTTGGCCACCGCTGCTCTAGCCCAATTCATGACACTGGCGTTGCTAGAGGTGGGACAGAACTGTAAGTCTTGCACAGTGGTAACCGCTCCGTTCCATGGTGGCCCCGCCCACTCACCGTCGGAACCAGTCCGAGCGGCAAAGTCAACGCGCAGGGAGTCTCCTGCATATTGCCTTTGTCGCTCGACTGGTTCTGACGGCGGGTGGGCGGAGCCACCATGGAACGGAGCGGTTACCACTGTGCAAGACTTACCGTTCCGCCCCACCTCTAGCAACACCAGTAATGGGGAAGGGATATAAGACCCTATAACACTTCATCTCTGGTGAGAAAAGCAATTGAAGGAAATATTTTGAATGGAAAAATGACCAAAGGATTATGCATCCCTCCCTCAGCTGATGTTCAGGATTCAGCCTCCCACAGCCATTTTTTAAAAAGAAAATGTTGATGGAAAGTTACACATGATTAGAGGTGCATGATGCTGTGAAAGTGCTGCACTCAATATGCCAACAAATTTGGAAAACTCAGCAGTGGCCAAAGGATTGGAAAAGGTCAGTTTACGTTCCAATTCCAAAGAAGGGCAGTGCCAAAGAGTGTTCAAACTACCGTACAATTGCACTCATTTCACATGCTAGCAAGGTTATGCTCAAAATCCTACAAGCTAGGCTTCAGCAGTACGTGGACCGAGAACTACCGGACGTACAAGCTGGGTTTCGAAGAGGCAGAGGAACTAGAGATCAAATTGCCAACATGCGCTGGATCATGGAGAAAGCACGAGAGTTCCAAAAAAACACCTACTTCTGCTTCATTGACTACGCAAAAGCCTTTGATTGTGTGGATCACAACAAACTGTGGCAAATTCTTAAAGAGATGGGGGTACCAGACCACCTTACCTGTTTCCTGAGAAACCTGTATGCGGGTCAAGAAGCAACAGTTCGAACCGGCCATGGAACAACTGATTGGTTCAAAATTGGGAAGGGAGTACGGCAAGGCTGTATATTGTCACCCTGCTTATTTAACTTATATGCAGAGTACATTATGAGAAATGCAGGGCTGAATGAATCGCAAGCCGGAATCAAGATTGCCGGGAGAAATATCAACAACCTCAGATATGCAGACGATACCACCCTAATGGCAGAAAGTGAAGAAGAACTAAAGAGCCTCTTGATGAGAGTGAAAGAGGAGAGTGCAAAAGTTGGCTTGAAACTCAACATTAATAAAACTAAGATCATGGCATCGGGTCCCATCAATTCCTGGCAAATAGAAGGGGCAGAAATGGAAGCAGTCACAGATTTTACTTTTCTGGGTTCCAAGATCACTGCAGACGGAGACAGCAGCCATGAAATTAAAAGACGCTTACTCCTTGGAAGGAAAGCTATGGCAAACTTAGACAGCATAATAAAAAGCAGAGATATCACCATGCCAACAAAAGTTCGCATAGTCAGGGCGATGGTGTTCCCAGTAGCAATGTATGGTTGCGAGAGTTGGACCATAAGGAAGGCTGAGCGCCGAAGAATAGATGCTTTTGAACTGTGGTGCTGGAGAAGACTCCTGAGAGTCCCTTGGACTGCTAGGAGATCAAATCAGTCAATTCTAAATGAAATCAAGCCTGACTGTTCCCTGGAAGGACAGGTACTAAGGCTGAAACTCAAATATTTTGGCCACCTAATGCGAAGAGAGGACTCTCTGGAGAAGACTCTGATGCTGGGAAAGATTGAAGGCAAAAGGAGAAGGGGAAGGCCAAGGATGAGATGGTTAGACAGCATCACCGATGCAACAAACATGAAAATGAGCGAACTCAGGAAGATAGTGGAGGACAGGAAGGCCTGGCGGGATATGGTTCATGGGATCACGAAGGGTCGGACACGACTTAACGACTGAACAACAACAACAACAGAGGTGCATGAGTTCTCCCAAATTAATTCAAAAATGGTCTGAGTTACACGCATGCGTGTGTGTGCGCGCGCACACACACACACACACACACACACACACACACACATTTATAGAACTCAGATCATTCTTCTGAGTCAATCTGAGGCTCTAGAGCAGGGGTGGCCAACCTTTCAACCTGAATGCTCCTGACCCTTTAATGGTTGTATAGGTGAGGGTATTTCAGCAGGTGCAGTTGTTGTAGCAGCACGATCAGCAATAGCAGCTGCCAAGGTTATTCCTTCTGCACAACTCTTAAGAACGTAGACGCCCTGATGGTGGAAGTTTGGCCAACCCTGCTCTAGACTTTGTCCTGATGCACTCCTACTCACCTCTTTTCCAAAGAGACAATGGAAAAGAAGAGGCAAACCTCCTTCATCTGTTCCTACTGCTCCCAAACCATTGTTGCTTGCCAGAGAAAGAATGGCTATGTACTTATAGCTATATCTTTAGAGCCCTGAACAGATGTTCTTTTTCAATGTGTGGTCAGGGCGGCGGCAGCAAAAGTGAGCCAAGAAACCCTCCCCGAACACTGATCCATTCTGGAAGCCCTGCCTCCTGCACAAACATTGATTGTTTGCATATACCGGTGTTGTACCCATGGAGAGATCTTCCCCAGGATTAAGAATGCCATGCGCCCCAGCATTCTCGATCATGGGGAGAATAGCCATGTTTGTTTGTTGCAGCAAAAACATCTCATGAACTTTTGGACTCATAATTGTGTGCAATTGTTTTCCTCTGTAACCCCCATGTATATGCGTATGTTGGGGGAGTGTTTGTGTGCGTATCTGGCAAAAGAGAACATATCATGCGCCTGACTATGGGCTCTAGTCTACAAAAAAAATACCATTATAAGATTTTAATGTGCACAGAATTCTGCTGATTTTACTTAAGAACATAAGAACATAAGAAGAGCCCTGCTGGATCAGGCCAAAAGCCCATCTAGTCCAGCTTCCTGTGTCACACAGTGGCCCCACCAGATGCCTCAGGGAGCACAAGACAACAAGATAACCTGTTTCCCGTTGACACTCCCTTGCACCTGGCACAGAGAAACCCACTTCTCCTGGTTGTCTATCATGGTGGTACCAGCTCATTGAAATACTATTATGAAATCATGTAGTACTAAAGCAATCAATACTGCAGATCTTACCCAACTCTTAAATAAGGGCTTCTGTATTTCAAGTGAGAAAAACCTGTGGATTTTCCCTTCCCCTATTATTTTATAAGTGCCAAAATGACAACTTTTCTCCTGCTCTTTATGGAGATGATGAAGCAGGCTATCAAATGAACAGCCAGAATGAAATTCCACCCTCTGCTTCATTGAGAACTTTATCTTAAAATGTATACTTTCAAGGGAACTTAGGATAGGGTGCAATGTCTGGTTTTTTATATTCCTTGGTTGTCCTGCTGAGGAAGATGCTTAGTGGTGTAGAAGAACCATTGGTTCCACAGCTTATTCCCCACAGAACTCAACGGTCTTAAGGACTGTGGGGTGCTATGGATCCTCTTCAGGGAGGACCTGCTGCTCTTAAGAAAATAGGCTGCATAGAGAATAGGGTTTTCTCAACTGAGGACCCTTGGAACTCCTAATCCTCAAGGAAAACTCTTAGAATCAGCAGATCAACCACGCGTACATGATATAGGCATTTTCTGCAGGATAGTGAAAATGTAATTTCCCTACTGACAGCTATAAAGCAGTTCCTTTTTCACATATAAGAGCCAAAAGTCATACCAAAGGGAAGAGAGGGAGAAACGGAAATTTAGGAGCATTCTCCAGAGTTCAAATCGCTTCAAAAGAACTCATTGCATTTGTGATGTGTAGCCCTTTCCAGAGACTGCATTTTGATTTGGTGGAAATCATTATCCTGGTCTATGAATAATGTCATTTAACTTTAAAATACCACTTTTTCCCTTGATTTAAAAGCCAGACTTATTATGTGGATATGAGCTGCATCTTGGATAATATTTTGTGAAAGGATAGCAGTGAAATTACAGCTGTCATACCATAAATGGCAGATCTTTGAGAAGTGATGGACTGTTAAAATGAGACTGTCCGTGAGAGGGAGGAAGCCCCTTGTGAGCATGTGTGCCTTGCCGCATTATATTTAAGAAGAGAAGGAATGTAGCCAAAGAGGAGAGGATAACTGGTGGCCACACACACGGAAGTACCAACTGAGACAGCTAGTCAGGTGGAGAAGGAATCTGGTGGAGTTAAACCAGGGCTGGCCCAAGACCTATTGACACCTGAGGCAGCATGCTAAATGCTGCCACCCCATAACCAATGATTTGCACATCTCTGCTCCTCCCACTCTCCAATGTTCTTGTTTAACTCTCTCCTCCGCTCCACATTTCCTTTTTCTTTCTGTCCCCCTCTTCCTTTTTCAATACAGGGAGTAGGAGTAGGAGCAGTGGAGGCACGTTGGAACAGAGAGATGGGTGCCTCCCCCCACCAATCTGCTGCCTGAGGCAATGCCTTCAGCTGGCCTCATGGATGAGCCGGCCCTGAGTTAAACCCTATTCCTTTTACAACTGAGTCTGAAGAGCAATGGGAAGCTGGGAAATGGAGCAGAGGCTGGCTCCTGGAGAGGGTTCCCTGTGGGCATACATTTACAGCGCAATCCAGAGTAATCCGCTGGAGAAATGTGTTGCAAACGTGCTGTAAGGCACATTTGCAGCACCCAGTGGTTAAACTGCGCCAGCACCAAGGCCGGTGCTGCTCACTCCACCCGAGGCTGGAGACACTGCCATGGATGCAGGTAAGTCCTGTGCCAGTTGGGGCAGGGGCATGGGGAGGGTGTGCCAGGGTGGCAGCGGAAGGGGTGATTGGGCCGCTGGGCCTGGGAGAGGGATATCGGGGGCATGCTCAGGCCTTACACAGCTCCCTTGATTTGCGCTGGCCATTTTGCCAGCTGACATCCAAGGAGGCCCATAGGGGTTGCTGGAACTCTCACCAGCGCTGGCTCGAACTGGCTTACATTCTGGCACAGCGTGCTTAGCACGCTGTGGTGAATCGTATGCTGGATTGGGCTGTTAGTTTAGAAAAAAAAACACAAAATAGGGGTGTGATAAAGATTAAAAAATGTCTCCCTCTCTCAAAATATTAGAACTGCCCCCCCCCAAAGATATGGATGTTCCTTGGGGTCTAGATATCAGATTTCATTGAGAAATGAAGGCACAGACAACTATAGCAGGCTGCTGCCATGTGTGAAACCAGGTCTGTATAATCTGTACCCCACTAACCCAGTCTTGTGGCCTGCGTGTCACTTACCGTCAGCAAAAACACAAGGTTTATCTGTTCTTTGGTCATCATCCACCATATATGGTTGGTGAGCTTTGTTCAGCTTGGTGGGTCTGTTTTGCAGGCCCCGGTATGGACTGGGCTTTGTTATCCATTGGTCTGATTTGTAGAAGGTGTTCGTCATAATTTCTGGAGAAGCAAAACCACTCAACTCAGAACTGTAACGATATTATATCTTTTTGAAACAAGACTTTTTCCATTACATTTGTACCTTTCCTTGCAGATCGACCATGCAGTTAAACACACCGTCAGCAAGAAAGCAAGCATGACAACCATTTATGGCTGGAAATGAAGGCTAACAGAAGAACACAGAGAAGCTGACAATTGTGATGGCGTTGCTCTTCCACTTGCAGATGTGCTAGAGATCATTGGACTGAAGTTCTAGACTTGCATACCTTGCTTCTTAAGAACTAAATAAACCTTTGAAAGTTTAAAAATAATTACAAAGCTCTTACACTTCCTCCTTTCTGCTTAACTCATTGAAACTTGAACCACTTTGAAAAAGTAAGGTTGAAATCCTTAGCATATTTACTTCCTGGGAGTAAATCTTACTGAACTCAGTGGGACTTCAAAGTAAATGTGTACAGAATTGGGTTGTTATTTTATTAAATCCTAGAGCTTATGACACCTACAAGACAGCAGCAAACACCCTACTTACCCCATTGCCGTAATTCAAAATTCAGAACTTTATAAATACGATATATTTTTTCTTCCAAGTCACTGGAGCCAATACAGATATTTCCAAATATTCGAACGTGTTACTTTTCCATCTTCACACATCAACTTTTTTGGATGAGAAGTTTAGGAGCAAAATTCAAATTTGCATTTTGAATGTGAAACTTGCCACTCAACATTCAGAGTGCGGTAGGCTTGTCTGGATCTCTTCATTGTTTGGAGCTTGACAGCCTTCGAATATGAAATCGTGTAAGCTGCTAACTTTCAAATACCAACTACCATTACATGATATCTAATAAATACAACTCTTTAGCATATTTTGAACGTAGAACAACACTGACCCCCAATCCGTACTGGGGGAGGCAAATTTGGCCTGTGTTCCTTAGAGGAGAGAGACATGAGAACAAGCTGGCCAATTATGCCTGCCTTGTGCAACCCAGGCAATGGGTGCAAGCCAATTTAAGGCAGGCAGGCTTCACACAGATGAAGGGGGAGTTCACACCCACTCACAGTATTCCTATCACTTGGACAGAAGTTCCATTGATTTTAAGACTGGGGTTTTCAGCTGTGATCTACAACCCATTCATCCGAGAACAGGAATACACAGTAGCAAGGTGAACAGGTACACTGCAGAATAGGTGGGTTATGGATTGCAGCAAAAGCAAGGCTATAAAACAGAACAGGAAAAGCATACTGAGCCTTCTGTGTATCTCTACTGAAGAACGAGCAGTATCGGCTCAGCTCTCCTGGGAAACATTATAGATGTTATTGTAATAACTTACACCAGTACAACAAACCATAGAAGGTACAAATGGTGAACAAAAATGACAAGCACGTCTCTGTGATGTTAGGCACAAGCAGAAGTTCAGCACTGCAAACATTCTGCTTACCTTGCATGACCAAGTTAGGGCCAAAGGAGACAGGACTTTAAACGCCATTTCCATGTGTTTGTTAGTAAGCAGCAGTCAGGGAAGGGAGAGTGAATCAGGATGGAACTGTGGCATGGGAGAAAGGGTTCAACCCTTAGCCCAACCATCGTTCTGTTCTGAATGCGGGGAGGTCCTGGCTTGCTATGTATTTACAAAAAGAAGGAATCAGTTGATTGTGAATTATTAGGTGGACATTATTGACAGCGCAATCCTAACCAACTTCCCAGCGCCGGTGTAGCCGTGCCAACAGGGCGCACACTGCATTTTGCAGTGCAGGGGCAGTCATGGAGGCCTCTTCAAGGTGAGGGAACATTTGTTCCCTTACCTCGAGGCTGCATTGCAGCTGCATTGGTGCTGGAAAGTTGGTTAGGATTGCGCTGTTAGATTGATACTTCATTCCCTTTTAATTAAAAAATTAGATGGATGCTGGATTAGTAGAACTGAATGAACTATGCAATGTAAAGATGGGTGTGTATACTTTTTTGATACTCTTTTTTTTTTGTAAAGAGAAATCATTTCTTTAAAATAAAAAGAAGTGAAGGACATTCATATCTACAGCAAGTTGTCCCTCACTTAAAGTTGTCAATATGTTCCTGAAAACTGCATTTTTAAATGAAACAACTTATAACTAAACCAATTTTACCAATTGATATAGAGAGAGTTTACAGCATATTTCTGGTCACAGAAACAACACCAAACTTCTAAATAAAGACTCAAAACACTTCTAATATTAAACATTGAAATAAATGTGAGCTTGCTGGGCCAGAGAAAACCCACACAGACATGGGGAGAACGTGACAGTGACCCTGGCCAGGAATCGATTTTTTTTTTCTCACCAACTTCAAAACAAAATTAGTTATAATGAGATGATTTTTGAGGATTTGTATTTTGTTCCTAACTTAGCCACACAAAGTAAGCGATAAATTCTGAACCATGACTGGCAGAACATCATTACGATGTCTTGCAACTTTGTTGTTATGTGGCTGGACCTCCACCCCCCCCCCCACCCCACACGATTGGTTTACTACACTGAGTAATATGTCATGCAAATAAACAGAATCCCAAACTAAAGACAGATATGCTAGGTAGTAAAATATTTCCTTGAACAAAAAAATCTATTGTCCCTTGTGAAACCGTTCAGACGACTTAGAAAAAAATGCCACGTAATTCTGTCAAACAAGTGATGTGTCAAAAGCTCTTCCTTTTGGGGGATGGATGAAATACTTCATTAGCTATGGGAAAACATTTACTGGCATTCGCCTTCGAGATTAAAGGAGTTGTCACATTACTGTTACAAATAAGTTACCCACCCACTCAGCCTTAAATACCCTCAGGCCCACTTTTCAGTGACTGATGACATGTGTTTTATATGCATGACTACACTGCAGTTAGATTTGTCATATGCCTTAATAATGCATATCAAAGATGTATATCATGAAAAGATAAAGGGCTCTCTGATGTGTATCATCTTCAGCAAGATTGCCAAGCCTGGGGAATTCAGCTGTTGCAAACAAGGCAGAATTTCCACCCAACCTAGGCAAGTTTCTTTGAATAGAAAGGACCAAAAATGAGGATCTGATGTGAAGCGGGGTCGAAGTCACCAGCTCAACTGTGATTTCTATTGCTTTGTACAAAGAACAGCTTCTACGTTTTGAATGAAAGATATGGAAACAGTTCCCTAATCAAAGATGCAAGAGCCTGTGAACTAAAAAAAAAGAAAAATCCAGTGTGAATAGGGGCAAATATGAACATAGTAGAATATCACAAGATGGATTGAAACAGGCTTGTATAACTTGTGGCACACCAAGATGAAGGCCTTTAGTCATTGTAGTGCTAAAGGGATCAAAGAGATGGGAATCAGATTCCTTTAACAGGCCTGCGCAACATCTGGTCTCCCGAGCTGAATGCAGCTCACCAGCTGAGTGAGACAACCCACTATGGCAGTGGTTCCCAAACTGGGAGGCATGGCTCCCAGGGGAGCCGTGGAAACCAGCCAGGGGAGCCGTGGAGTGCCACGGAATTCTCTTAGAAAACAGTGCAATGCCAATTGGCAGGCATCAACATAATGTCATGGGAAGCCGCGGTCAAGGGTTGCCAATGGACAAGGGAGCCACAGGTCAACACAACAACCAGTTGTGTTGCTAGCCAGGCCCTAAGGGGAAGGGCAATGAGGCATTTTGCATCATTGCCCCGCCCCCTGCACTCCAGGAAGTCTTTATGTGAAGGCTTCCAGGGTACAGGGCGGGTGGGAGGGGGCCAAAAACGTGCCGTTTTTGACACCTTTCCTGAGCGACGCACTTCTGTGTCGTGCGAAGGCTCGTCCTTCCTCTCAGTGCTGTGGCATGCATAGCATCATGTCCAGAGGCCTCCGTCGGTGCCAGTAAGGTGGTGGTGTAGGCATGTTGTGGGCGAAGAGGAGGAAAGCAGGGGGTGGCCAAGGGAGGGGGTGAATTCCACCAGCAGCAACATGTGCCAGGATCCTATCCCCTCTTTTGAGCCCTCCCCACCCCTTTCTTCTCCCCAAACTGATGCCAGCAAAATGGATAGAACGAGTGACCTTTGGCTCTTGGAGGAAGGGGCACAAGCCATCCAGCCACCAGGTCAAATGAGAAGATGTATCCTCTCCTGCAAGTTCTCAATAGCTAGGTTTACCATAGTTTCAGAGTCGGCCAGGACAATCCCAGTTCCGGTGCTGTCCTCCCAAGCTCATGACTGATCTCCTCTTTGTCCCAGCCATCTGGAACTGCCCCCACTACAGCACTAATGTGATGTGTCTTCATCCCAGGCTCGCACACCTGCGCGAGACTGGAAGTTCTCCGAAAACATCTGAGTTGACTCGGACGTTTTCGGAGAACTTCCAGCCTCGTCGAAAACCGGAATATCCAAACATTGGGGAGACCTGCAGAAGGTTGCACAGGCCTCCCTGTACCCCCCCACCCGAAGCCCCAGTGGGTAAATAAACCGCTGTTTTTTTTTTCCACCGCCACCCACACAAGCACTCCAGGCAGCTGCCCAAAATCACTATTTATTTCTTTTATGTTTTTGCTATTTATTTATTTATGCTAATTTTCCCCGGGGCCCATGACGTCACAATTCCTGGCCACGCCCCCATGAAGTCAATGCCACACACACCCCTGCATCCTGGAAAAGAGTCCTTCCAGACTCTTGTTCCATGCTGACCGGAGTTCTGTTAGGGGCTGGGGATCTAGCAACACCTTATTTTGTCCCGCTTGTTATTAGTGTAGTGTAGTGTAGTGGTTTGGGAGTCGGACTTAGACCTGGAAGATCCAGGTTCAAATCCCCGCTCAGCCACGAAGCTTCCTGGGTGACCTTGGGCCAGTCACTATCTCTCAGCCCCACCTACCTCACAGGGTTGTTGTGAGGACAAAAAGGAGGGGAGGAAATATGTACACCACTCTGAGCTCCTTGGAGGAAGGGCGGTATAAAAATGTGAAAAATAAAATAAAAATAAATAAATAGATTTGCCGAAGGCCCTTCTCTGCCTGCTGAGCATGCTGCCATAGCCAACGCTGGACTGGCTTCTGAAGCAAGAAATCTGGTATGGGTGAATGAAGGTGTACAGCATACATGGGATTAATAATTAAGTTATTTCAATACTGTGATGGCACCTGAATTTGACTAGATGGGCTGATTTGACGTCTATTATTTGATGAGGATATCTAAAAAAGGAACATTAATATTTGTACTGAAAAGGTACTTTTAAAAGAACGAATTAGCTAGTCTTGTCAGGAGGTGCTGGTTTTAGAAATGTGTTTAAATATGTAATGGGCTATTAATTATTGATTTATTAATTTTATATGGAATTTATTATTGTTTAATGTCCTTCTGTAGTTTTTTTTAAAGAGAGGATTGAATTTTGTGGGAATGTTAATGTGTTCAAATGAAGATGTGTTTAATTAAACATCAACCTGCAATTTAAAAAAAACCTGAGTGCATGAAAGGAAAAAGCAGTACACTGACATTTTGTCCCCCTGACCATGCATTTACATGCAGTACACAATTATTCCACCACCACCATTGCCTGAGAGTTAACTTGTGAAACCTGAAGGTAAAGGACTCACTGCAATATAGGGATAGCTATAATGAATTTAGGCCAGCGAATGGCGCAGTGGGTTAAACCGCTGAACCATAAGCTGTTGATCAAAAGGTCAGCAGTTCGATTCCCGCGACAGGGTGAGCGTTCGTTGCTTGGCCAGCTCCTGCCAACCTAGCAGTTCCAAAGCATGTCAATGCAAGTAGATAACTAGGTACCACTTGCAGGAAGGTAAACAGCGCTCTGTGTTCCAGCTGCATGCTACGTGCTGCGGCAAGGAGAGTCATGCCGGCCACATGACCACGGAGGCGTCTTCGGACAACGCTGGCTCTTCGGCTTTGAAATGGAGATGAGCACCACACCCTAGAGTCGGACACGACGGGACTTAATTGTCAAGGGATACCTTTACCTTATAATGAATTTACCTGGTCGTTGGAAGGCTAGCAACAAAATAATACATATGAACACATGGAGGTATCGTTCACATTGTACAAATGCCAAGCACTATGCCAGAATCTGTTTATGCACTAACAATGCCTTGAAACACATTTTCCTGAGAGATGAAATAGGGACAAATCAGATACACAGGGCCAAGTAATATTTACTAGGAATTGGTTCTGGGACCCCTGCGGATACCAAAATCTGCAGATGCCGCAGTTGTACAACCGAGTGAGAGGTGCCTCCAGAGGTTGCTTCCGCAGGCCCCAGGATGTCTCAGGGAAGTGATTGGAAGTCGCTTCCAGTCACTTCCCCGAAGCATCCTGGGGCCCACAAAGGTCAATGGAGTGCATCATGGGCCTGGCATGACCCAGAAGCAGCCTCCAGTGGCACCTCTCGCTCAATCCATGGATGGTGAAATCTGCAGATACGGGACCCGCGGATGTGGAGGGTCCACTGTATTTATAAACCAGAGGTGGCCAAACTGCGGCTCCTGAGCCGCATGCGGCTCTTTGACATATAATGTGTCAGAAATATGTTCGCGGAGATCCTTTTTGCATCACAATTCATATAAATGATAAGAATTTTTCAAGCTTTGTAATTATTTACCAGGTATAAACTGAGAGTCCACTGGATTAAAGCATACTGTAAGTTTAATGTTCATGGTGAGTAAATATATTTAAGAACGTAAATGCTTCTTAAATATTGCGGCTCTCAAACATCTGTAGTTTATTGTATGTGACTCTTACATGGGCAGCACAATCCTCCCTAACTTTAGAGCCGCTCCTTTGGCAACCATCTTCCATGCTGAGAGAACCCTGGTAATGGGTGGGTGTTGAAGGGCACCCATTTACTTTTCCTTCCACATGGCATCAACTACCTTTTCTGGGACTACCTGTGTCAGGATGCCTTGTCTGTCGCAGTCACCCCAGAAGGTAACCTAAGGTGCATGGAAAGGCTAGGTGCGTGGGCTATGTGCCTTGGTTCCTCTCCCAACCCTGCATAGCGAGCTGCGCCAGCTTCACCAAATTACCACAGTTGCATAATGATATCAATAACTAGATAGATGAGGACCAGATCTCAGCATTATATGTGTGTTTCCGGGGGTTGGGGGGACGACAACTCTGCCCTCCCATGCAAGAGAAATAAAAATAAGTGTAGCAGTGGCTATTTCTAGTGTCATGTATATAAATCCTTTCCCTGCCAGGCATCATTTGATGGATTTTTTTTTTTTGCTGTTTCCCTAGTACTTGAAAAATGTAATCTCTGCCCAGAATGTGAGCGACTTACTTTCTCCAGACTCAATAAGCTATTCAACCATGCCGCATTGACGACTGTCAAGGCAAAATCCAGTCTGAACTGACTTGCAAAAGTCAATTAGACTTCAGTATTTAGTTACTGTTTCCTAAACATAAAGCACTCAGATGCTCATTCAGCCACATGGGCAGCCCAATCCTACGTAAATATCCAGTGGGTGGCCCAGGGTCGCCTGCTGGATCCTATTTCCATTCCAGGCCGCTCTGCAGCGGCCAAGAGTTCCCCCGGTGTAAACTGGGGAAGGCCCAATGGGCCTCCTCGGAAGTAAGAGGAGGCCGTGTAACGCAAAAAACCAGCGGCGGAGCAAGCACCCGGCAGGAGACAGGGATATGGAGCTCGCTCCGCCGCTGGTTTTTTTTTTTTTTTTGCACAGGATTGCGCTCTCATTCACAATCACGAGAATCTGCTTTGTTTTAGTCTCCCCCTCCCAGGGCCGTACCCTCACAATACACTCATGTCGGTGTTCAGCCAAAGAAAACAACCAGCCACTTGCCCATTTCCAGAACAAAATGCAGCTCATTCCCATGTTGATGGAACACTAGAGCGGTGAATACCTCTTGATGCTCAGTTATTTTATATGCAATAATATCTGCAGTAAGATAGAGAAATACTCCCCGTAAGCATATATCCAGATTCTCCTTTTATTTTCCTGTACAGACTTGGTGCATCTTCTATAGTGTGTCTTCTTAGCTGATTTCACATCTGTCCCTGCAAGTGTGCTGTAAGTCTGCATGCATTTGTTTATTTATCTACTCTGGGTGCAGGTTATATGGCTATCACCCACAGTAAAATATTCAGCATTTCAGATTGCAGGGCAAAGAAAGCAACATTCAACCTCCTGCACAGAGCAAGTATGTAGGTTGAATCCCATTCAGTCTGAAACAGGTGACTGTTCCCCTTTAAAGGAAAGATATCCCCTGACAATTAAGTCCAGTCGTGTCTGACTCTAGGGTGTGGTGCTCATCTTCATTTCAAAGCCGAAGAGCCAGCATTGTCCGAAGACGCCTCCGTGGTCATGTGGCCGGCATGACTCTCCTTGCCGCAGCGCGTAGCATGCAGCTGGAACACGAAGCGCTGTTTACCTTCCGGCAAGCGGTACCTATTTATCTACTTGCATTGACATGCTTTGGAACTGCTAGGTTGGCAGGAGCTGGCCAAGCAACGAACACTCACCCCGCCGCGGGAATCGAACTGCCGACCTTTCGATCGACAGCTTATGGTTCAGCGGTTTAACCCGCTGCGCCACCCGCTGGCCTACCTGCTCCCCTTTACCCGAACCAAAAGCGATCCTTTCAGAATGAATGTAAATCTTTTTTTTTTTCACAAACTCACTTCTTCTGAAAAGCTTAGCTACAGTCATCAAAAGTCAGCTGATAGCAAAGTTCCACAGTGCTGGGACAGTCACTGGAAACAGCCCTCTATTTATTTTTCACATTTTAATGCAGTCCTTTCTCCAGGGATCTCAGAGTGGTGTACATAGTTCCTTCTCTCCTCACAACAACCCTTTGAGGTAGGTAAGGCTGGGAGATAGTGACTGGCCCAGGTCACCCATGAAGCTTTGTGGCTGAGCAGGGATTTGAACCCTGATCTTCCAGGTCTAAGTCCAACTCCCAAACCACTATGCACTTGCTATTCACTTTGGGTATGAAGGTGGTCTAAGTGAGAGGGTGTTCTCAGCAGATCTTAAGAGAGGCCTGCATGACCTGTGACCCATCATGCCAAATGTCACACCCTCATGACATGTGGATTGCCAGACCCCTGACATGCCCCCTTCCACTTTTTCCATTTTCTTTTTGTTATTATCAATTCCTTGATGGCACTGTACCATTTGGATGATACCACTCCAGATCGGTAAGGGGTTCTACTTCTCTTTGTTAAAAAACAAAAACCAGTGTTGGTTGCCTGTTTGCAGAGAGTTTTTAACATAGGAGAACACGGAAAAATAGGCTGCACCTGGAATCTTTTCTTCCAGAATAAGGGATTCTTTATCATAATAAAAATTAGTTCATCCTTAGAGAAGACAAAAAAGCAGCAGAAATCCATGCATACTATTAGTTCATCAAGACATCTATATTGCTTGCCACAGCTTCTGACCACATTTCAGTATGTTATATATGGCAGTCATGTCTATGGCCCTTTGGTCTCCATCATCCCAATATTTCTTAATTGCAGTTATTTTGTTCATAAACATAACCTGTCAGCATCTTCTCAGCCACTTGTAGAAACATGGAGGTAGATCCTGTTTCCAATAGCTTGCTATAACAATTCTGGCAGTTACAATCAAATTCATTGTTATAATGCACATGTTTCTGTATTCGTAAGGCTGTACAGGTAAAGGGAAAGGTATTCCCTGCACGAAAGGCAGTCGTCTCCAACTCTAGGGTGCTCATCTCAGTTTCTAAGGCCATAGAGCCAGCGCTGTCCAAAGACGCTACCGTGGTCATGTGGCCAGCATGACTAACGGAACACTGCTACCTTCCCGCCACAGCAGTACCTATTTATCTACTAGCAATTTCTTGCTTTTGAACTGCTAGGTTGGCAGGAGCTGGAACAGGAGACGAGAACTCACTCCGTCACGCAGCACTCGGGTCTCGAACTGCTGTCCTACTGACCTTCCGGTCTGCAGTTCATCATTTTAACCACTAAGCCACTGCGGCCGTATACATCCTAATAAATAGACCAATGGTGTTCCTGCACCTGGGATCTGAATGGGTGCAGTCCATTCAAGCACCTCCGCATGTTCTCACCTCATTGCACTGCATGTGTAGACCGGGCCCCTAGTTCTCCGTTTCCTTTGCATAGTGATATCAAGAGAAAACGTTTCAGACAAAATGCAATAGAGTGGGAACATTGGCGTTTTCCTGCTAGTATAGCTTATCCATCGCTGCCTCACATCCCAAAACAGTTATGACTGGTGCAGAGGAAGTGTTTATAGTAAGAACGAAATGACAATTGCATGACACTAAACAAAAACAAGCAGCTTCCTTTAGGAGGTAACTGACTGCCATCCGAGGCCATATTCCAACTCCGGAATGTGGTTAATAAAACAGGAAATACTACTGTATACTGAGAGCTGTACGATGAAATTCACACCTGTTTGTAAATGCAGTGGTGGGAAGCTCAAGTGTTTGGCATTGAACATACTGTCTGCTTTATCATATGATGCCAGATCTGACTACTATATCTGTGGAATAAACAGAGAGTTTCATGAGACGCTTCCTGGATCAAAATGAGAGCAAAAGCCTCAGGGTTACAATACAAACCTGCTGGTCTAGTCTATTCACTTTTTAGTGATATTTGAGGCAATCGCAAATTTGGATGGTACAAACAGAAAGAACGGGAAGCTAAATTATTCGCTGGGCTTATAATACCTCAAACCGTAGGAGTTTGATGCCAACAATAAAGGAATGGAAAATGAGATCTTGTGAATAATCATTGTTCTATTTGAGAAATGTTATAAGTACCAACAGTGCTTTAGAGTTACGGGAGCAGATGCCATGTGAAACACAAAAACTTGAACTTTAATATATTCTCTTAACTGCTTGAGGGTTTCCCGATTTAGGGCAGCCTCCTGCAGACTAAAATACCATTAAAATCCGAGTATGCAGTCCTGACGTTTCGTTCCGCCAGCCGGAACCTCCTGACGAAACGTCAGGACTGCATACTCGGATTTTAATGGTATTTTAGTCTGCAGGAGGCTGCCCTAAATCGGGAAACCCTCAAGCAGTTAATATATTAAAGTTCAAGTTTTTGTGTTTCACATGGCATCTGCTCCCGTAACTCTGAAGCACTGTTGGTTAAGTACGGGCCATGAAAGCTTCCAAACAAAATGTTATAAGTGCTTATGAGCTACAGTGGAAGTCCTAAGCACTATTCACATATCTGGCAGAATTGGCCCCTGTTTGAATAGGATTGGGCTGTTGCATGGAAGCATTTATGACAGCAGAAAAGAGTTCCACTGTCGTAAAGTGGCTGCTGACAGAGCAAGAGGCGGCAGTGCTCCAACCCTGTTGATGGACCCCTCCGTGCCTGCCGGAGAAAGTAGGGTAACAATGGGGGTGGGGAGGGGGTGAAACTGGGTGGAGAGGGGAGTGGGGAGGCTGCCGGAGGGGATAGGTCCAGCGGCGATGGTGCCCGCCATATCCAATTCCCTCCTTTAACAGCCTCCCCCCCATTGTCTCCTTGGACATGTGCCAGTCAAAGAGCTGGCGAAGGTCTGAGGAGACCCATTGGCAATCAGGAGGCTTATGGGGAGGTAAGGGGAAATATATTCCCTTACCTCCCCCAAGCTTTTTTCTATGTGCAATCATTGGGTATGCTTGTTTTTCTAATTGATATCTTTTATATTTTTTGACATGGCTTTTTACCCGTTAGACTCTAGTTATTTTAAAACTCTCCCAAGGCTTTGATTAGCCCCCCTCCCCCGCAGGGTGCTTCAGCAGGGAAGGGAAAGGATAGGATTGAGCTCGGAATGTGTGTACAACCAATACATGTAAGGGGAGGATTGTTGCCTGAAAGGGCGTACCTGGCGTTTTTCCAATGGGGCCGTGGGCGGGACGATGCGTCTTTGCCCCGCTCCCGCCACTGGAATGGAACGGAACCTTTTGGCTACGGTCCCGCTCCATTCTGGTGGCGGGGTGGGCAGAGCAAAGATGCGTTGTCCTGCCCACAGCCCCATTGGAAAAACGTCAGCTACGCTACTGCCTGAAAGTCTTGTCCTTACTGTACATTCTTTCTCTTTCTTTCTTTCTTTCTTTCTTTCTTTCTTTCTTTCTTTCTTTCTTTCTTTCTTTCTTTCTTTCTTTCTTTTCAGTGTGCCTACAAACTATATACACACAGGGTCATAGTAGTGCAGTCAGGTACCTTGCAAAAAATACAGTGAGTACCAGAATTGCAGACATGAAAAGGAACATTTGCCACCTCAGTCCTGCTCCACCCTATACGTTGGCTATATGTAGGCTTACCAGATCATCAACCGGGATGGAGTGATCACCCCTTAAGGGGGATGATCTGGTAAGCCTAGCTATATGAGCACTCATGTATGTTAATAGTGCTCCAGATTTAAACACATCGCAGGAGTTCTTTTCTACAATAAAACTTCCAACGTTTCAATAAGCATACCTCTATGCTTTAAAACATAGAGGTGGTGTTGTTTTTTCCATTTTTTTTAAATGAAGCTAAGATGAACATTGAGAATGACTGAATTACCCAAGGACAACCTGCATGCCACTTATCCCAAGCTGTGTGCAGAAGAAACGATCCAAAGAAAACTTTTAAGAGTTCATTAAATTTGCCTTGCTCAGCTTTTTAGATCAAAGCAAAATTGCCGTGTGGAAATATGCTTGGTAATCGGTGAATATTTTGTCTGGCAGGATTTCATTTATTTATTAATTTTTAAGAAGAGAGGGGAGAACTGCAAATTTTGGGACCTTTTACATATGCAATGCAGGCGGTATGGAAAGCTTCTTAACCCTTTCCCTTATTTTTCTGTTTTTAAATTACTGATATAACAAAAATATAACATGAAAGTAAAGAGAAAAATCCTCTTTATATGTACACAAGATACATTTTTTTTTCTGTTGAACCCCTCCCTAAGTTGCTTTCCCCCCTGCTGAAGAAGAGACAGAAGTGCTGATATTCTCTCCCAAGCAGAGGTAAAAACATGGCGGGCAAGGCTATTTTCAGCAGAATAATGGCACAACAAAGTTGACCACTACAGAAAAGGCCCTCCTCCTAGTAAATATCCATATGAAACATAGAGTTTCCTCCTCCTCCCCACCAAGAAGGCAACTTCACATTATACAGGTAGGAACAGGAAAAGACCATGTCAACCCTCAGTAACTGCTCAGGTGGTATTGAGATGGGTATCTCCCTGTCTCCATGGGCTGTGGCATGAAATCATTCAATCACAGCTGATGAAGAGATGCAGCAGTATCATCCACCCTTCAGGAAGACCACCAGGAAGACCATCCTTATGCCTCTGCTTGAATCACTGCATTAGGTTTGTCTCCTTTCATCTAGAACAGTGACTCATGCAGAAGCACTGTAGGAGAGCTCCCCCAAAGCACAGTCATTCTTAGCTTTGTTGAAGATGGGATATCAATATATCAATAAAGATGGGACATCAATATACTAGATTAATAAATAATAGTTACATAGGGCAGGGATTTCAGATGGTGCAGCTTTCCCGCCCCCCACCCCCCAATCTCTTCCGGGCAAGGTAGACCTGCCTGTAGTCTCTCTTCTACCAAACTGTTCAAGGTATATATGGGTGTCATTTGCTTCAGTCGACACTAGTAGGGCTGCCATATTGAAAGACAGTTTCAGCATTTCCCTTGCCATTACAATTTTTTTAAAATAAAATAAAATAAGGCAATGCACAAAGTTCTAGCTTGTATCCTTTTCTCCTAGACTGGTGCAAAAGACTACTTACTCATTTAGCTGTCCAAACAAGAGAGTTACAATTTTCTCTTTTCTCCAAATAGAAGCGACAAAATGCAATTCAAAAAGTGGACAAATCAGCAGATATGCTTGAAGCATCCATCTGATTCGGCTACCTTTGTAATGGGACTGAAGTCAGCGACAATAAACAACAACCACAACAAGACTTTATAGTGAGAGCGAGTCATTTTCTCTCGCTTCCTCTCTGTTGTGTTGTGTTCAGTGGGGGAGCATTTGTGTCACCCACACAAGAATTGGTTTCCCTGGATTTTTAGTTTTACCTGCCTCAGCTGAACAAGGAGCCCAATGTGCTGTCCACAGCCATAAAACCTTTTGGCAAATGACTGAGACCAGATG